>JAODOC010004469.1:0-10046 GCA_027575955.1 Nemapteryx nenga | reverse complement strand
GACCGGGCAGCATGAATCCTAGAAACCAACGTATATCAAACCTTGTATACTTTTGCAATGTCATGGACCATCTGCACAAACACTCCCCTCCTATTCTTTTTACCTAACCAGTAGGTCCACTCAATGACTTTTAAATGAGTTTTCAACAAATTTTCACTGCGGTTTCCCCTCGCTTGCCAAATCTGTTCTTTGGCCGTCCTCCAGAATCTCTCTATGTGCTGGGTATGGCTGCCAGTCAACGGGTTGACGAAATGGTCTTTGTGATTGACAGGGTAATGCCGGTATCCATTGGGATTCAACGCATTCACGTACGCTCTCCAGGAGTCACTGTAAATGATTGAGTTCCTTCTCACATGTCTTTTAATGAGGGGGACCAGTGTGGCTCTTGAACGGTTCTTCACCAGTTTTAGTATTGGTGTCCTCGTCTGTCCATGGACCTCAAGCATGCCAAAAACCCATCCTTTCCTCGACCATGTCCCCCCAAATCTTCCACGATTGTACTGCAAAATATGAAGCACAAAAGGATAGAGTATTAATGTATGGTCTCACAGATAGGCTCAACATCTGGACACAAAAGGGAAAGACAAGGGGGTAACGTTTATCATATTTATTTCTAACCCAATATGACCCAAACTGAACAGACCAGGGAAGAGAGAGAGAGAGAGAGAGAGAGAGAGAGAGAGAGAGAGAGAGAGAGATGGGAGAGCAGCAGAGCAGAGAGGAACCAGAGAGAACCACCTCAGCCAGACCATTTGGTAAGCTCCCAAAGACAGCAACAGAGAGAGAGAGAGAGAGAGAGAGATTGAATGCACTGGAGTGGTTTTAATGGCCAGCCTCCACCTGGCCTCGATCAGCAATTAGTTCACCAATCATCATCAGCAGAGGCAGCAGTACCCAAAAATGTCTTCTCTTCCAGTATGTCTCCGTTGTCTTTTCTGATGCAATTAATATATTCACGCTCTCAACGCAATGCATAGCAACTGTTAAAATGTAAATTTGCTCAATCTAGTGGCAACTTTGGGAGAAACCAGCCCAAGAGCATTTTACCCTCCATGGCGTCTTCCCCCACTCTACACCAATGTTTTAAGGAAATATATATATATTTCTCAACATTTTAATGAGATAACAGTACAGATATTTAAGTACCTCAATGGTCTTACTTCAGTTTACCAGTACCAGTTTACCAAAATGTCTGTGGACAGCTTGGCTGACCTAAGATGGCCCGACCTGTGCATATGTGCTGGAATACAGGACAGGGTATCTAGTTAAGTCTAGTCTGTGTAGGCCTATATACTTATCTATGGCGGTACCTGGGAAGAAAACAAGCAGCAGAGACCGTGACAGTGACACCCAGTCTTGGAACCCTGCAATGACTAGAGCCATGGCAATGGTACATACACATCGTTCTGAAATCCAAATTCATCCAAAACCTGGTAAATTAGTGGGCTTACCTTTCGTTTATGGATGAATTTGGACTCATCTATGACCACAAATCGATGGTTTGAAGACCCACCGATCTTGAAAGACTTCTTTGACTTCATCCTTTTCAAAGATTTAGTGCACACCTTTTGACAAAAAAAAACACAAATGCACAATTACAGTTAGAATTGCAATGAATATTGATTATGATAATAAAGCAATGACTAAATCCTGCAAATGGAACCAAAATATTCTGACTATTGGGCAGTCATGGCTAAGTGGTTAGAGCATTAGACTTGTAGCCCAAAGGTTGCCGATTTGACACCCAACCCGCCAGGTTGGTGGGGGGAGTAATTAGCCAGTGCTCTCCCCTATCCTCCTCCATGACTGACGCAACATGTACATTGTACCATCCTGCTACACTGCTCCCTTGGGACCCTAGATGGGGCTATCCCCTTGCATGGGTTAGGCATAAATGCAATTTTGTTTTATAGTGCTGTGTTTTGTTGTGAACACTGTGCTGTAGAGTGTTGTGTCACAACGACAATGGGAGTTTCCCAGGTTGACTTTCATATGACAGGAGAATGCTTCTATTCACAGTCTTATACCACATAGCAAGAATCTGTTACAATAATGCATTTCATGAGACTTTTTGTATTGCACTTCGTTAACTCTTTTATCCAAAGCCATTTATTTAGGTACAGTGTATTAGTTACTACCCAGGCTATAACCACCCATGGCCTCCACTCAGTTTCATTTCACTCCAAAGTATCATGTAGTGCGACTGCAGCTGACTTTTTCAATCTCAATTCATGAGAAACCTTAGTCAAATGATAATGGGACAAGTATAAAGTGACTAATTAGGATTGTCTGTAGTAGTAGCTGAACTGTAAGAGTAAGTGAACATTTGTGATCACCAGAGTGCTTGTGTCTGGTTTCCATTCCCTAACTTCAACCAAGTTTTTTTTGCCTTTTTGCATTTTATGAGCAGATGAAGATTTGTGCAGATGCGGGGCATACCATTCAGTAGAGTTCTGTGGTATTCAGAAAGAGAATAAAGAAGTGAATGATCTAGTAACCAACTAAGTGTCTTCAAGCTCTGTATGTGTGGTGTGTGGTGCTGTAGTAAACTTTTTAGAAACGCACAGTATTCTGTTATTTAACTAAGTGACGTTTTGAAACAGGTGGTTGGTTGGTTGGCTGGTGTTACGTACCACAGTTGCTTTGTATCTTCTAACACATTTTTAACACACCTCATCTGTTCAAGAGGAGCAACAGACATATACCAAAGGGTACAAGATATCACACTTGTATCACCTTGCCTGAGATCATTTCACCCACTGCCTGTACTAACAGTCTGTGGAGCAATGTGGGGTTTGGCACAGCGAATACAGGAAGAATATAAAATATCTTTGCGTTAGCTGCCTTGCTCATGGGCACTTCAGCCATGGGTAGCAGTGCAGGTAAGGGTAAGATTCTAAATGGGAACCCTCTGATCCACAGACCAACTAAAATGGTCATGACTGAAAGAATGGATAAAGCATAATGCATCACATTTGACACAAGCAACTTATTCAACATTGGCTAAGATATCAATACTCAATACCTAGTGCCATACCTTTCTAAGTGTCTTTGCCATTCTGGAAAGTGTAGTTGAACTGTGTGCCACACCATCAGCCATTAGATCTATTTGTCGCAGTTGAAGTCCCTGGCAAAACCTTTTCAATTAAAAAAGAGATGACAGTAAAAACATGCATTTCTTTCTCAGACCCAGGAATTTGTTCATCTTACATTACACTTAACTGATGCTTTCATCCAAATCAACTTACAGTTATTTTTAAGTACAGTCTGGAGTGGGGTGTTTGCCACCTTGCTCAAGGGCACCTCAGCCATCTAAATCACATCTCCTTAATCACTAGGCCATGGCAGTACAATGTAAGATAAAAGCATCAAACTGTTGCTGTTGTTTCTCAGATGAGTGTTTTAGACTTTTCGTAGCCCCTTAAAGTGGAAAAATTGTTTAATTGACCTATAAATACCTACCTATAAATGAACATCACCCAGTCGTCCAATCCTCTGTGAGACCTGGAGAACATGCTGCCATGTCTTATAGACCTCTTGGATGAGCCATGGTACTTGCAGTTCCTAAATCATCAATTCACAATAATTAACCAACTGATCAAACTGATCATACAAGACATAGGTTTTATGGCATGGTACTTGAAACCTGTATTGAAAAAAAGTGTAATTTTATGCAATAGGCCTAAAATCGGCCTACTCGGTAGCATTTATATTCTATAGGGCAATATGCCGTGAGACTCACCAGATATATCCATCTTTTCCGGAATATGGAATCAGCTTCATTTTTTTCCTGCATTTTTTGCATATTTGTTTTCTTGAAAGTAGTTTGTGGGCTTGCATCCATTTTACTAGCCCATGTTTATCTCGGAGATCGATCCGTTTCCTTTTCCACAAAACGAATGCCATGTTCGATGTTCTTTCAGTGGTAGCCTACAGACAATAAACATTAATCTCCATAGCCGTTCTGTTCTCCCTCCATCCAGTTTTGGCGCCACCGGACTTTGTTTGGTGGTTGCCAAATGTGTAAAATCCAGAAACGAAAAAAATATATATTTCATAACTTTTTTAATGACTGGATGTAAATGATGTCCCAAAATGTCATACTACACAAAATTAAAAGATTAACGTTAAATGTCTGAAGTATAACCTACAGTAGCCTAAGCACAATATGCGCTTAAAAGAAAGTGACCTGGCAACCATCTGACACGCGCTGATAACGCTTCCCCCACTCACACAACACGCCCGTGGAGAAAGACCTTGAGGAAAGGACTACGTCCATACTTGGACGCTTGGATACGAGGTAAGATTTTGTTAACTTGGACAGTCAGAGACTTTTTGTCACCAAGAGCAACTTGTCATATTGAGATATATATATATTGAGATAGTCATATTAAAGAATACAGTGCTGGAGTTGTGATACATGCCACCTGCCCCTCATGCACAACTAAGCTAGGCAGAGCCCCTTTGAGGTTACAGTTAGCTTACTTGCCATCGCTACTTAACTGGCTGGCTATATAAACCGCATGTACCACAAACGTAGCGTGTGGAAGTTCATAAGGGTGTACCCTTCAAGGCATATCATACCAAAGTGTTCACAACACGAACGAGTGATGAAGCGAACATTTAAGACGTTTTTGTATGTTAGATTAGTTAGGGTTTAGATTAGCACCATGCGGCTGAGTCGAATAAAGCGCGTTTTTCAAAGACACAATTGCTATTTTTGTTAACAGGTAGCTAGATTTAATAGACATACACTTGTTTCCCAAAGTATACGTTGAGTTCGCGCGAACCAATAGTAGAACTAGCTTTTATGGTTAACGACAGTGTGCACTGCCATTTTTCAATTTTGCCCTCTGTACCAGGTTACACCGGGAGTGTGTGTTACAGCAATAGTACTGCATTTCAGCAGTATAATATGTCTTGCTGTTTAAATATCTCAGTGTTTCGACGGAGTATTGCAGTGACTGTACAATACAAGGCGAGACAAAACAGTGTTACTTTTTTTTTAAACAATGCGAGTGCGAGCGCTCGGATTACTTAAATTACATTGCGCAGGCACGAGAGAGAGAACTCATTCAATGCAGCCCGGGAAATGGAAAAGGGTGAGAGTACGAAACTAAAATACAGGACTCGTTTTGCAGCTGAATATAATGAAGTATATCCCCATCTATTTAAGGTGAAGGATGATGACACCGAGCGAGGTGCAATGTCACATCACCTGCATTTTATTTCTGTATCATAGTAGGCTACATGCTGTCATAAAAATAAGCAACAAATAAAGACTGTAAGGTATTAATAGATTGATAGTTACTAGAAATACCAAGCTCTTGTGAACCCGATGTCCTGTAAGAAATTCAGTGAGTGCCATGACCTTACAGTTTCAGGGAACTGGCAAAACCAGCAGCAAGTACATAATGTAATGGCACCATGCAATAGTCCCTGGAAAAATAGAAAGCATGAAAGATGTTAAATACTGGTTGGAAGATTGAAAGGACATGGACATACATTTGACATGTTTAAAGAAATAATGAGCACATGTAGCCTGAATGTCTCAGCAGATATTCACAGCCTAAACGTACAATAAATCTCAGCAATGCCACCTGTAAATGCCCAAGATGCAGGCCTGAATTCTACTACTTGTCATGTTGTCAGTGATGGACACAGGCTAAGGATCAATGTATTCATCTTCTCACTGCATAATGCTCCTGTATTTAAAAATGTTTTATAACTAATGGTTGCTGAGGATGTAAGAACTTTGCTTATGACTTTCTATAACATAATTTCTTGATTTCTTAGGATGCTAACAAGAAAGGCAAAGGAGAGGGGTGGGATAACTGAGCCCCCCAGAGAAACCACCCCACCCCACCACCCCACCTCCAGTTGAAGCCCCCCCTTCATCACCACCTCAACAGCCTTCATCATCCCCTGAGCAGCCGGAGAAAGCATCACCCTTTCGTCTCTTCGATTCGTCTGATGGTGAGATATTTTGGTCTAATGTATAACTATTGTAATAATAATACATCTGTTTTATATAGCGCTTTTCATGGTACTCAAAGACGCTTTCGACAAAAGTGCCTGCCAAGTGTAATGTAATGTTATGTAATGTTTCCTTTCACAGTAGCCTAAATTACAAGTATGTGCTCACTGTGTGCACATCCATATTGGCCTAAGACCTGCGCTAAACAGCTAAAATCTATAAGGCTAGTGTTACCTTGTTTTTCTGCTTCCTGTTTTATTGATCACTAACATGCTTTTATCTGAAGAAAGTGCTGTACAGTGTTTGGCTAAAGTAATTTGGCAAAACTTAAGACAGCAATGGCTCGCACACAGTAATAGAACATGAAACATACAACAATTAAGATTAAGATAGTGAAAGTGCTAAAAAGCGACAGGTTCAATGTTGGCTGTGTCATTTTAGCTGTTAAGTTTGAAAATGTAGTATGCTTCCCATTGGCAAATTTGATCTTTTCACAAATCTTTACTGGATGATTACTCATTTGAGCACATTAAGTTTTACAGGCAAGCATGTCTATGACTAGTAAATCAAAATGAATGTCATGGTGAAAATTAGCCTATACATGTACGAAAATTGCAAAGTCATACATAGCTAACGTTAATGGTAAATATACATGAAAAAGAACATTTCTGAGGAAGCAGGTAATTGCTGGTCATTTCCAGTCTATCTCTCCCATTGCTTTCCTGTCTCCTCTCAAACTGTCCTATCTGTTTTGACCAGCCTGGCAGAGGAAACACTTAGTCTCAATAGAACAATCCTGGCTAAATGAAGGATAAATAAAAAAGGAAAAAGGCAAGGAACCCTAATTTTGCGCATTAAGTCTTATTATTTTCATTTACAGATTTTACAGAGAGTGAACCAGCTGAACTGAAGCAGGAAAACAGAAGACTTCAGAGGGAGGTCAAAAGTTTGCAGGACAAGGTGGCTATGCTGGAAGATGAAAGGGATTTCCTGAGAACAATAGCCATGGGATCCAGTGGTAGGTCATCTGTATCTTAAACACAATGAAAGCATTTTGATTTGTCTTGTAAAGTTATAAAATATGAATAATAGTTTCTCTGTTGTTGATTTTTGGAAATAAGCTCCTTCTCTCCTTACCCTTCATCAAGCCATTCCCTGTGCCTAGCTGCTCAACTTTCTAGTGCATTTCATTGCAACACCTGGAATCTCTTCTGTCCACCAAATTAACACCAGGCAGCACCACACTCACACATTGCAAAGGATTCCTGGAATCTTCACTATTCAAATGATGTCTCCTCTAAAGTTCAAACGTGACGAAACGGTGATTTCCAAGGCTGACTTTGCCAATAACTA
This sequence comes from Nemapteryx nenga, assembly GCA_027575955.1. Lineage (NCBI taxonomy): Eukaryota > Metazoa > Chordata > Actinopteri > Siluriformes > Ariidae > Nemapteryx > Nemapteryx nenga. The sequence goes on along the minus strand of JAODOC010004469.1, from coordinate 2,716 downwards.
TGTCGTAACAATCACTGAACCTAGCAAGTCTGCAGTGAGGCAACGACTGCACAATGATTACGACAGAATTGTAGTTTCTGCAGGCAAACCCTGATTCAGACATTGTCTGATTTTAGTCAAATCAGCTTTGGAAATCGTCTCTTGTTTATGTTATTACATTTTTAAACCTAAGAATAGCAGGCATTTAGTGAAGATGCCAGGAATCCCACACAATGTTTAAAGCGGCACTATGTAGGATTAAAAGTTTAATTACTTACTGTCCCGAGTCAGCCTATGCTTATTTGAGTCTTTACTAAGTGAACAATGACTCTCCCTAACACTTTCGCGGTCCGCTGTCAATAAAAACCCTGAATGGCATTTGGCATGGCGGCCCGAATGAGCATCATGGGAAAAACTTATTATACGAAAAATACTCTGAACGTACCGTACTGCCAGAGACAAATTTCAATTTGACTGCTGGCACGCTGGGATGAAAGACATGCTCACAGCGAGCTTAGTTAAACAGCATTTTTTCGTGACGGTTTAGATTTTGAGACAGGCATGCCACACAGACCGCGCAAACCACGTCATCCTACATTGTGCCCCTTAAAGCGTGGTGCTACAAAGTGTTAAGTTAGAGGCTAAGAAGGATTCCAGCTGTTGCAATGAAACATGCTTGGTAACGCCGCCAGACACAGGGTACGGCTGGATGAACCAGAGCAGTAAAACTCATTTGTGTAACTAAAGGAGAGATGGAAAATGAGATTGTTTCCCATAAAAGGGACTGTAACGCTTTAAAGCATTAATTCATTTTACACTTGAAGTCCTGTTTTCAGATAGATTGAGATCAAATACGAGGCTGCTAAGTGTTAAGAGTGGAAGTTAAGCACACAATGCTGATCTGAGAATCTTAATTTAGAGGGCGTATATATTACTTCGTTCCACCAGATCACATGTACTGTTTGTCTCGAACACACAAAAGGCCCCTTTACATAACCTATAGCACTGTTAAGGTCACTAGATGCTGATATATTTTTTCTGCCCCCCCCTTTTTTTCTTTTTTTTTAGTGAAAAAAACTGGCCTAGCACATGAGGCACGAAGCCCACTGAAGAGGAGGCCCAGAGATCAATCCTCATCCTCTTCCTCATCCTCATCTTCCTCTGCTTCTGAGTCCTCACCAGAGAGGAAGCAGAAGAAGAAAAAGAAGAAGAAAAAGAAGAAGGTGAAGATGGACGCAGAACATCCTCTCAGATTAAACAGAGGTTGGGTATTAATTAGTATAGTATTAAATTATTGTGTGTGTATGTGTGTGTGTGTTTGGGGGCGGGGGGCCTCAATCAGACCTAACAGCTTCCATACCAATCATAACTTCTTCAGAATTGTATTAATTTAGCCCGTTGACAAGCCCTGTGGCTGTTGAGATGGAAAAAATATCCACCTGAATAGTACAAAACTGCAAGTTTTGGCCAGGGTGGAGGTTTGCGCATGTGTTGTAACAAATGGCCTGGGAGCATTAAGCAAAATATTTTACTGAAGATTGGCCATTCCACTATTTGACTGACGTATCAAAGAGTCTAATGGCCTTTTTTCCAAACATTTTTCTTTCACTCTTCACTCCATGACTGGTTCTGCCATCTAATGTGAATCAAGGCAGTAAGCTAATACTGTATGACTTCAGGCAGTCCAACCAAATGTACCGCTGTAGATCAAAATTGATTCGATCCAAAATGTTTCTTGTAGGCCTTGCATGGCTAAGTGTTGAGCTGTCCCCATGGTCTCCTTATACTCTATGCTAGATTGGAAAAAGTAACCCCTATGATTTACCTTAAAAACTTTCGTAACAGAAACAAATATTTGGTAAATACATGTACATAATGTATCTAAAACTATCCCTACTCTACATTTGCTGACTACAATCAGGACTCTGCAAAGTGCATCTGTAACAGAGTGTGAAGTATAATCATCTAGCTATAGAGTTGAATATGGTGTCCATGTTCATTATCTAATCTCTAACTGACTCCATCTCATCTGATCTCCAACTGTTGATTCTAGTGCATTAGGGCAGTTCCTGAGTTACAGTAGGCCTATATGTTGGAGACAGGGGGTATTCTGATGGGTTGGTGGGTGGAGTTGTCACTGATGTGAGAGGGGAGATTAGTTACTTATACTACATGCTGCCCCCACATAGCCAAACAAGGACACCTCAAAATGGTGCACATATCATGTATAATGCCTTTAATTGAATTGGTGAATGATGAATATTGTTTTTTTATGTCTTTGTCTTCCACAGCACAGACGCCCGCTGACATCCAGTCACGATACGAAGAGGTCTTCAAGGCGTTCAAAAAATTAGGCAGCATGGCGAAGGCGTTCCGGTATGCTGGGGTAGACCGGAACACAGTGGCTTATTCAGCTCCTTTGGCGGAAATAATGATTGTCAAGCCCAGTTTTCTCTGTAGCCTGCCAGGCCACAATAAAAAAGAAAAACTCATGGACTATGTGAAAAGGTGTGTGGCAGCATGCCCACCTGATTTGAAAGAAAAAATTGAAAAAAAGAGAGCTGAAGGCAAGCTGCTGCCCATTACGTACAAAGTCCGTTAAATCTACTCCAGCATACCGGAACGCTTTCGTTCATTTTTTTTTAATTTAATGTAATTTTTTATTTTACATTTTTGAAGGTTAACAGATTTCGTATTGGTGGAATGGTGCATGTTCTGTGGCATCGTTAATATGGTG
>JAODOC010004412.1:0-10055 GCA_027575955.1 Nemapteryx nenga | reverse complement strand
CTTTTCCCAGAAAGACTCTTTCTCTTCATTCTCACATCCAACCTGTGGGGTGTACGCACACACAACATTGATTACCAATTAACTAGTCACAACTAAGTCTAACAATTGCCCAGATGCCAGCCTTACTTGGGATCACTCTTGTTAGCGATTGAAAGTGTGCCTTCTGTGTCCGAGGATAGCGCAGAGTGCAGATCCAGGGAGAAGACAGTTTGTTCCTTTACTTTACAGCTCATCAGCTGAAGATCCTTGGTGTCCCGTCGGTCGTCTGATGATCTGGAAGAAATCTTGCTTATAGATCGTTGATGTTGAGAAAGGGAAAAGGGATCTGGTCACCTTTTCTTTTGAAAATACTGTGTGGGCTGCAGTAACTAACCAGTTCAGTTATTATTACAACTCTGTGAAGATCAAATACATTGAACTTTGGCTAAAGGTTCAGTATCAATAGCTCGTTCTTTGTTCTTTGTCTTTCTGTAGTACCAATGCATTGGCTTCTCTCTTTCATGTGTGGAATCCACCGCCAGCAAGAAAGAATTTTGGTTCTGCCACTGGTTTAAAGCAGTTGTGACGTCACTGTATTTGGTATCCAGTATCGTCTCTGTATCCAATACCATTGCAGGGAGTCAGAAAAATGGGCAGAGATAAAACATGGCATCGAGTACAGGGATTGGTGTGTTTCAAAAATGGTTACTATGGTTACGGGCATGGCAATTCCCCTACATCCCCCCTTTTGGTCTCAAGACTGGGGTTCTTACATAGTCCTTGAGAGCAACAGAAGGCTGTATAGTCCATGTCCGTAGTCCACTCATGCTCTTTCAGTCCTGAAAGCATTAGCAGTTTATACAGGCTTTGGCATCTGGGCACATATAAGGCTGTGAGCATCTGGGCAGATGATATATCTACTATTGGTGTAACTAAGCAACACTAAGTAACTATGAGGTAGTCTACACTTTAAAAGGTTACATTTCAAAATACATTCAACACACTTCAAGTATATTTTCAAGTATACCTGGAAAGAGAAAAAAAGAGGTGTTGGTTATAGGAGTTAGCAAGCCTATTCTTTGGGAAGGTTAGTGGCAGCCTACGATGAGAGGGTGTACCAGACACTGCAGCACTTCCAGCTGTCGGGTATGTTAACTACGGAGTCAAGTTTGGTTTGTAGTGTTTGTATGTGTTTGTATAGCATGTATGCAATTCCTGTCGTGATGACCCAGCCACTGAGGAAGAGTCCCAGGACAACCAGACTGACAGCATGTCTTAGATTAGATGACTGTCTGCCTAATTGGTTTGAGAATATGGTTTTTAGTCCAGCTGGTTCCAGATTGAACTTTACCATTTTAGTCCCTTCATCCAGTAGCTGCTGTTGAAGGGTATCATCAATGCTCAGGTCGTGACCTTGGAATGCATCTATCATTTCAATTTCGGTCTGATGTCTATTAGGGTTGAGGTGATGTAACGCAGTGTCATCTATATGAATGGTAGCGCCCTGTGGGACATTTGAGGAACACCGTCTGGTTAGGAATTTTCATCTTAGTGACTGTGTCATGCCAGGCGTAAGACATCAGGATTTTAGTGTTTGGGGTGTTAACTGTCCATCGATTTACGTACTCTTTCTACCCTAGTTTCAGTGCTTTCGTCCTTAATGGACATACTACCGACACACACTTTTTTGTTCAGGGGCATCGGTTCTCAGTCAACACAAACGCTCAGTTGTGTCCCTAATGAATGGATTGCTTGGGCAGACCCAGTGTATATCTTTGGTGGAGGTGCACATGTTCAAGTTAGGGATAAGGTAGAGAGATGGATTGTCATCGTGGTACGCTAACATGGGTGGTGTTTTGATATTTATGTGGCCGTTGTCTTTCCAGAAGCCTACGTTTAGGACAGATTTCAACCTATATATGTTCGGTCTCTCAATGATGGGTAGATCAAGTATGAATCCTATTTCCAGGTCTTGTGGGTTAACAAATATGGGAATAGCACTGCCAAGACTAATATGCCAGGTGTACTTGTGAGGTGTATACATTAGTGATGGTAGTAGCTTTCAGTATGTTCTCAACCATGCTAAGAGGAACTAGGTAAGGAGGGATTTTTCCACCACTTAAGTTGTTAACTGAGCTACTAATTTCTCTCAAGTCCTGTATCAGATCTCTAACTATACGCACATAGGTTATATCTGACCATACAATTCCTGACAATGTGTCTAAAGCTTGCAGGGTGTTATTTATTAATGCTGAGTGCATGTTAACTATGAGAATGGTTCCCTGCAGGGTTCTGCCTAGGCCCTGCAGCTGGTCCTGCTGGACAAGCAGCCTCTGTTGGATTTCTGGCATCTCATCCCTAAGAACGCCCACTTCTCTCCTAATAGCACTCAGGCTAACTGAATTGGCTGCAGAGATACCGACTGAGAACAATGACCCAATCGCAGACGCTGCTGTTAGCAGTCCTCTGAGGAATCTTTTCTGGTGTTTGTTGCCCCCCAGTTCTTCCTCAGTTACTAAGAATTTCTGCAACTGGTCCAGCATGTGAATGGTGGTCCGCTGGGCATGTTCAATGGTATCCTGGGTTTGACCCTCGGGCCTACCTTTGGCCAAATTTTGGGGGCACCTTGATATGTTTGTGATACACATCCCAGGGGTCTAAACGAACATGCATCTGCTGGGTGTAGATATGGCAGTTGGTGAGGAATTGTCCTGGAGGGTGATGCCGGTGGGAGGTCCGGGTTCTACCACGTCACTGGACTTGCCCAATCGTAGGGTGAGGAGGATGCCAAGGATCCAAGAGAGGTTCATTCTGCAATGAACAAAGGTTTCGTTACCTTGAGTTGAGTGGTACTGGGTGAATACTTAACGGTGGTGCATGCCTATGGGGTTAGTGACGCATGCAAGAGAACAAGAGAGAAGGTGGACGCTACGAGTTCTCCACCCCCCCTTTGGACTGGGGACTGTTTAAAGAATCTGATTTGATTTATATTGACCCATTTATAAGCCGGTGCCTGGTTTGGTTTTGACATCCTGATATGATATGCGACTGGCGAAAGTTTGCCCACGATCTCATAGGGGCCGGACCAGTTTGGTAGGAACTTTCTCAAGATTCCCACTGGCTTGATGAAATTGAAGTACAAGACTTTATCATCTATCCGGTATTCGCGATCAGATGCTTTCTTGTCATAGTATGTTTTCTGTCCCTTTACACTTGTCTCCAGGTTTTTCTGGGCCCAGGCAAATGTGGACTGAAGATGATGTTGTAAGTCTACTAGATATTGGTGTGTGGTGTATGCAGTGGCCATACTCACATCCTCAGGCCTGTACAGAAGATGCAGTGGGAGAGTTATCTCCCAGCCTGTCATCATTTCAAAAGGTATGACTCCTGTGGTGCGATGTGGAGTGGACCTAATGGCCAGCAACACCAAGGGAAGTTTCACATCCCAGTCTTTACCATGGCTGCCAACATATTTCCTGAGAATGCCCATGATTGTTTGATTGGCACGTTCCACCTGACCCGACGACTGAAGATGGTAGGCAATGTGGAACCTCACCTCAACACCTAACATTTTCCACAGAACCTTCATCGCCCCAGCTGTGAAATGAGTGTCTCTGAAAGCAACCCTTTCTCCATTTTCAGGCAATGATGTAAGTTCTGAAAGTGACTTAAATCTGGAGATTGTTGCAGCATGGGTGCCGTGATGGGAAACTCCTGGGGGTTTGTGACAAACTGTCGGATTCTTTGGATCACTGGGTCTCTTTCCTGCATAGAAACTAAGTCAGCATCGCCGGGCTATCAACCTAGACAGACGGTCTGGAACTTAGTGTCAGAGTTCTTGTGACTCTCTCTGGCTTGTCAGCAGGTAATGACATTTACTGCGTAACTCTGTTTATCGGGGAGCCATTCCTCTTGAAACTCCCAAGGGGGACCATCCACAGCTCCTGCTTTTGCAAGGTGATCAGCCTCATTATTACCAGTTTTGTCAGGGCCTGGCATCTGAGAGTGCCCCTTTGCCTTCACAGCAAATTCCTCAGTGTTGAATTAACACCCAGAGTGTTGAATTAACACCCAGAGTGTTTATATAGGTCCAATTGGACCTATATAAACACTTTGGGTGCTAATTCAACACTGAGGAATTTGCTGTGTTCTTCCAATACACGGTCACGGTCATACCACGGTCCGTCACAATCTTATCACAGGCCAAGAAAAGTTCGGAGTGCTTCACATCCTTGCCCCTGCCATTTTTCATACCATTCTGCTTCCATATGGGAAAGTGAGAAATGAAGCTATGATGGCATAGTTGGAGTCAGAGCACATAACTAACTGCATAATATCTGACTTGCAGGCCTGTTGTAACACAATGAGCACTGCTACAATCTCCGCATACTGGCTGGTTTTCGCACCGAGCTGGTACTGTCGTGGTGCATCAGCTGTACTATTCCACCAAACAATGCCCACCCCTGCTTGTACTCTCCTTTCATGGTGGAATGAACAGCCATCTATGTAGACCTTTGGGAGGTCCTTACAGGCATTCTCATCATAGTAATGGTGATTGGAAGGGAGAGAGAGAGAGCGGTGGTGGGGAGAGTTTGGTCCTCTGGTTTTCCTTTGCAGTTGCAATGGTGGCATCTTGCCAGACCCTGGGTTAAGGCCATCTTGTGGTTCTGAGCATACTTCACCTCAATGTCATAGCCTTGTAGCGTCATCATCCATGCAGTGATGCGGCTGTTGGACACTCTCCCTTCCCTCAACCTTTGGCTGTTCAAGAAAGAGACCGGCTGATGACAGATTTCGATGAAAACTTTCTGACCACCAGCGTAGCTGCGGAAATGCTCGACGGCCCAAACTGTTGTTAGCAGGGCTTTCTCACAGTCTGAGAACTTCAGTTCTATGCCCCTCAGGGGGTGGCTAGTGTAGGCAATGACCCATCTATCTTGATCATATTTCTGTGATAGGGCAGCATTCAGACTATGGGCCGAGAAGCTAACTTCCAGATAAAACTCCTTATCCTTGTCAGGATAAGCGAGGCACGGGGCAGAGCAGAGTTTCTGTTTTAGCTCCTGGAAGGTTTGTTAGTGAGAGCTTTCCCATTGGAACACACTATCCTTCTGGAGAAGTTCAGTAAGGGGTCTAGTAATCTCAGCATAGTCCTCAATAAGCTGTCGAGAGTAGTTATAGACACCTAAGAAGCTTCTGAGCTCCAAAACGTGGTCGGAGCCTTGATATCTTGAATGGCCTGAACTCTAACTGTTTGGGGTTCAATGCCATTCGCACCAACAAGCAGTCCAACATATTCGACCTTGGTATGGCACCATTGTCCCTTGGTGATCACAGCTTCGCTCCAGTATTGACAAGCTGGTTAAGCACATGTCGGATCTCAACCAAGTGGGCTTCCAATGTTCGTGAGTGTATCAAAAGGTCATCGACATAGATCAAGTTTCTGCAAGCTGCGGTGTCACTCATAGCTTTGTGGAGGAATATGTTGAACTCCGAGGGGGAGTTTGAATATCCGAACGGGCACCGATTTCATGTGAACTGCTGGTTGCCAAAGGAAAAGGCCAGCTTATACTGGTCTGCGGGGTCTTCCTTCAGGGTCCAAAACCCAGTACACACATCGGCGGTAGAGAAGAACTTTGCGTTTCTCACCTTTGAGAGTTCCTGATCCAGATGTATCATTGGCCAGCACAACAGGAGAACTTGTTTATTTAGCTGCCGGTAGTCAATAGTCAGGTGCCATTTACCATTTGGTTTTAGTACTGGCCACAAGGGTGAATTATATGTCGAGTTGCATTCCCGAATGATCTGCTTCTCCAACAATGTGTTTAACATTCCCTGAATGGAATCATAGGTGGCTAGGGGAATTCTGTACTGGTGTACAAATGTTGGGGATGCATCTGGGTCCATTGGGATCTGCACAGTGTGGAGGTCTGTGACTCCACAGTCATTGGAATCTCATGACCAGATATGTTGAAAGTCGTAGAAGAGGTCACGGAACTGCTGTCTCTGAGTATCCAGTGTTAAAGCATCAGCCTTAACAAGCTGTTGTTGGACTTCAAGTTCAAACCCAGGATAGGGTCCTCCTGGTGGAGGAACAGTGGCCTCTTGTGATGAGTCCATACTGCCTGGCTGGGCAGCGAGTGCATAGACAACCATGTTGCTTCCCACATCTGGGTTGGCACCACAGACATGTTCATTTTGCAGTGACTCATGTGGGACAAGGGTAATCAACTTGTTAGGAAAAGTGGAAAACGTCTGCCCAGGGCATCCGGCATCCACCAAGGCAAGCGGCAGTTCACCAATCACTGGTACAGTAAGTTTGAAGTCATGAAAGGAGTTATCAATCAATAACCCCATGGGTCGGCATGCAGTTACGGAGAGTGAGGCGCTGGTCAGGTTTTGCACCAGCAGATAAGCAGAGCGGTTATGCAATTCAAGCAAGGGGGTGCCACACACAGTTAGATTGAGTTCAAGGAAGAACGGTGAAGGTTGAAAGAATGCCTGTGAGCCGGGGAGTTCTTATCCTTTCAGAATCACTAGTCTAAGGGGAAAACCAGCTGTTCTGGTCGGGATCACTACATCAAACTCACTCGCTACTTGGCATGCTTGGGGGATAGCCTATCCAGACCGCATGCATTCCGGATCTGTAGTAAAAGGGTAACTCTCGATGTTAGCTTGGGTCCACAGTATATGGTTCACCATATCCAGCTGCATCTCCAACCTGACGAGTATATCCGCCCCAACAAAGAGTGAATGAGGTAGCTGTGGGGCTACTTTCATGAAGTGTGTGAATTCCTTTGCCTCAATCTGCAGGGATAAAGCACAAACACCGATAGCTTTGACTGGGGTCTGTGGTTGACCCACAGAAAGAAGGCGGTGGCTCTTGTGCATGAAGGAAGGGCCAGGGGTGCGTTGGCATAACCCATCGTACAAGGTTTGACTTAGACTTCTCGGACTAGAGCATTAAGGCAGCATCTTGTATTGCTACACCATTGACCTTGACATCACCCTTTATGAGTGGGCAGTATGGTGTTAGCTCTGAGTTCCCAAAGGAACAAAGAAAAGATTCATGGTCCTCCAAAGAATGTTGGCCACCAGGGGATGCAGGCTGCCTACAGGGACGAGGACTCGGTGTCCCCAGTGTCTCAAGACCCGAACACCAGAGATCAAGGATGGAGGGAGCTTGGGCCCTAAGAGGGCTTTGTTGCATCTGGTGGGAGGCAATCCTGTCACAAAGAACATGTTTACATCCGGCTGGACTGGCAGGTCACGGGGCAGCAAGTTGTGCTCAGAGCTGCCCATGCCACCAGTCTATGAGTGGGGCCAGTCTGTCCAGCAGATCCTGACCAATGAGTAACGGCTTGGTGTCAAAGGAACAGATGTAAACTGGATGGGACAGCGTCATCCCCTGAGAATTGAGCTCCAACCATGCTCGTTTTGTAATTGGTGCTTTTTTCTAGGTATAGCTGATGAGGTCAATGTCACAAGTCTCTGTGCGGACTGACTTAACACAGGAAGACCTCGCTTGGGCAACCTCAACAAAGGTATCTGTACACACGAGGCTAATCTCCAACCCAGTGTCTAACAAGGCTTGGATGTCTATAATACCTTTGACTAGCACGGACATGTAGATGCGCTTAGCATTACCTTTCCAGACCAGCTCACCTAAGAACTGTAAAAGAGGTGTATTGTGGGTGCTAGACCTGACTAACGGGAGGCCCAGCCTCAGTTTCTGGCACTGTGTTTGGGTCTCCTTCCCAGCCCACATAGTAGGCCCTTGGTGGAGGCAAGGAGGAATCCCAGCCTCGTCACACGGGAGGAGGAGCCTTATCACCCTTCTCTGGGTGACCCTCTGGATCCTTGGGGGAGCCTTTATATGATGTAGCAAGCTGCTTCTTGACGTCAGCCATGAGCTTCTTCAAGATTTCTATTTCTGCCCTAAGTTGGCCCTTGGGTTCGGTCTCTTTGCCGTTGAACCTGCGCTGGGGGTCATAACTTTGGTCTCCTATCAAAACGATTTCTCTGCAGCTTATTGGGGTAACGATCTTGTTGTTGATTACGCTTCTCCTGGTGGCTCGGTTCCCTTCATGGGTGACGGCCATCCGGCTTGCTCAGGTTGTGGGTAGCATAACCAACATCTCTCCTGGGCTTGCTTCGCTGGTTCTTCCACCTGCCCTGTTGGTGGTTTTGTGGAAAGCAGTTTTGGGTAGTTGGTTTTCCGGTTGACCCTTCTGACAGTACTTTGCAGCTCTCCAATTCCAATGGTGTGCTACCCTGAGATTGTACGTTGAGCACCCTTACGTCCTCATCCAGTTTGTCAGTTGGGTGCACAACTGTCTCCCATGTCATCTGGGCCATCTGTCTGATTTCCCGCATTGTTTTCTCATGTTGTTGGCATGTTAGCATAACGTGAGTGCGCACACATGGGTGAAGGTTGTGCAGAAACGTGGATCTGAAACCTCAGTCTTCTTCCAGGCCTGGTGCCTTTCTGCCTTGGAAGTAGGTGTTCCTCAGTCGCCTATAGTACTCTCACGGGGGTTCTGCTTGTTTATGCTTGATTTGAATGGCGCTGATGGTTGCCAACGTCTCGTCTGTGTAAGTCGAGTATTCTTCGCACAGAACCTTGCAGAGTCTGGAGTACTTGTCACGGATACAGGGCGGCTGGGTTTCAATGAACGCATGAATGCTTCTACTGGTTGTCTTCCAGATAAGCTTCAATTTCTCCCCTGGTGTGGCCTGGGGCAGGTCAGAGAGGCAATGTTCCGCTTCCCTGAGGTACTCTTCAATGTTGGAGTTGTGGCTGTCGGGGTTGAATCGCTTGATGTCCTTTGGAAAGGAGTCAAGCTGGTGCATACAGAGGCCAGGGGAACAGTTCCTTTGGGTCCTCCTGGACCTTTGGGGAGGTTCGCTCTCTGAGCTACTTGATGATGAGTTTGATGGAGGGGGATACCTCACATGGTACTCATCAGAAGCGAAGGAGGAAGAGAACGAGTGTTCGTAGGTGGGGTTTACCGCCAAATACTTCTTATTCTTCTCCCTTTTAATGGTCGGGAGCTTTGGGGGACCCTCGAGTGCAGGTGGGCATGACTCCGCTCCACCGGGATTGCGGGAGGGGGCAGCAACCTGGTGCTTTGGTTGGGGGGGGGGGTTAGTGACCGACCAAGAAATCTTCGGAGTCTGTGTCCGACTCAGCCCCTCTCCCAGCTCTTGGCTCCATTTCTGCCTTTGCCTCCATGGATGGTGCCTGAAGCACCGTTTGGGCCCTGGCACGCGTTTTGCGACTTTCTTCCTGGGCCCAGTCATTGGCAGCTTTCCTGCTAGACCATTCAGCTAGCTGGAGTCTATTGGCACACTTCTCTAGCAAATCGTTGGTAAGCTTGAGTTCATCACACAGGGTCTGATTCATTGCGTCAAGCTGGTTGTGGCTAGCGCTCAGCTCCTTGTTCTCCCCCAGGAGCGTTTCCAGCTCTCTGTTCTCCTCCCAGAGCGTTTCCAGGTCCAAATGGGTATGTTGGTGATGGAGCAGAAATAACTTGCCTACCACCTCTTGGATGATGATGACACCGTTTTGGGGATTCTGCATGTATTGTATCAAGCTGTCAATCTCTGTCTGACACTCATCCTGGGTTAATTGCCCAAGTTCTTCCCTTTCCTTAGGAGAGATTTTGAGGAGATCAGAGACGAGGTCAGAGAGGGGAATGAGTTCCAGAGGAGGAAAGCTATCCTCCTCACCTCCTGACGTATGTGGGGGATTACGGCGGCTCATCCTGACTGCCTGGTTCAGGCACGGGCCTATGGACCCTTCCCACGTGACGTCACGACAAATGCGGCTGCCATTTTGGACATGAACTACCAGTAGTCTACCACAGCCAACAACGAGGAACGACGGCGAAGCATCGAAAGGAATATAGCCATCAAAGAAAGTTTTTACTTTCAGCAAGACTTCCATCATGCCATTATATTGTTGTGCACCTGGATGTAGCCACACAAGGAAAAGCATGTTGGAAAAGCATACATTTTTTGTTGCAAATTGTCTCGTTTTTGTCAGGACTGTAGCCTGCTGGGGGGTGTGGGTA
>JAODOC010003757.1:0-10186 GCA_027575955.1 Nemapteryx nenga | reverse complement strand
GGCTCTTCGGAATTAAAAGCTGCGTGACTCGCTCTTTAGTTTGAGTGTCCTGCGTCACTCGGTATAATCTATCCTTCATAATCGTGAAGTAGGGGAAGGACGGGGTGGCATTCGGCTGGAGCGTTTGACCATCGATTACTCTCACTTGGTCAAATGCATGCCACAGAGTCTCGTCTCACGATTGCTCTAATGGAAAATCCGTGAGGGATTCTCCAACAGAGAGAGGAGGAGCCGGCGGCTCCTCACTCTGACGCGGAGCTGACGTAGACGGCTCTGTGACAGCTGCTCCCGCCAACGTGACACTGGGACCTCCCCCTGTTAACTGATGGCAGGACCCACTCTTCACTAAATGTGTCATTAAATCCCGAAATCCCGGCCAATCAGTCCCCAAAATTATCGAGTGGGTGAGGCAAGGATTAACCGCTGCCTTTACTCTAAATTTTTCCCCTCTGAAAAAAATGTGGACCGACACCAAAAGGGTAGCTGTGAACATCCCCGTGCACACACAACACCTTCACCCCCCAGTGCCTCATCTTCCACCAGGCTTTGGTGGATTGCGATCTGATTACAGCCAGAATCCACCAAAGCCTTATATGTATCCCCTTGGATACTCACCGATATGCGATGCGCTCCGGCCCGATTGAGGGCGGCTCCTGGCACATCGGGGATCCGAACCATCGCGCCCACCTCCATTACCGAGCACTGCTGTTGGAGGTGGCCCCGCTCCCCGCAGCACCAGAAAACCGGCCCGGGCTTGCTCACTCACCTGAGGGGGGGGAGAGACAGACACAGAAGGTAGACACAAGAGAGCACCATGGGTGCGGCAGGCCGGCTGAGGTGGCGCCAGCCCCCGCCTCAGCAGTGGGGGAATGGGGTGAGGAGGAGACACAGGAGGAGAGAGAGAGAGAGAGAGAGAGAAAGAGGTCGTCTGCTGTCCTGCCGTCGGGACAGCCGCCAAATGGTCCTCCGCCAGCTCGATTGCCTGATCCAGTGACGCTGGCGGTGGCACTGGACCCACTCTGCGGTTCCCACTGGTAAGCACGCGACAAACTGCTCCAGTACCACCTGGTCGATGAGTCCCTCGGCATCGCGGTTGTCGGCCCTCAACCACTGCCAGCAGGTGTCCCAGAGTTGCTGGCCAAATGCGAACGGCCGCCCAACTTCCTCCAAGCACAAAGCATGGAAGCGCTGACATTGTTGCTCGGGGGTGCACCCCACCCGCTGGAGGACAGCCCGGCGAAGGTCCACGTAGGCCAGCCGGCGGTCAGCGGGGAACTGTAGCGCGGCCAGCTGCGCCTCTCCCGTTAGCAGGGGGAGGAGGCGCGCTGTGCGCTGTTCCACCGGCCACCCCAAGGTCTCTGCTACCTGCTCAAAGAGCATGAGGAAGGCCTCGGGGTCGTCCTGCGGGCCCATCTTTGTGAGGGTGAGGGGGGAAGGGCCCGCGGCGGTGGAGATGGTGGACCCTGCCGATGCGAGGAGGTGCCGGAACGCCCGACGATCTTCCTGTTGCGCCCACACCAAGGCCTCGAACCGTTGTTCTTGCTGCTTTTGGAGGGCAAGCAGCGCCTGGTGCTGGCTCTGTTGGGCCGTGGTGAGGGTGTGGATCAGGTCAGCGAAGGGGGAGGACTCCATGTGGCTGTTCTCTTCTGTGCTCGTCCCGGGTTTCAGCACCACTGTGACAGTTCGTGTAGGTGGGTGGAGCACAGAAGGACGGCAGGCCAGAACTGAGTTCACAAAACTCTCTTTTATTCAGCTTTTCAGCTTCTATATACACTCTCACACACACTCAGACACACGCACACACATCAGTCGTCTGGTTGGGGAGAGAGCTCCCTCTGCTCTCGCTCTCTCTCCTTAAATAGGGCGCGGTCACTGGGGAAGACACACAAACACATTAATTAACGTCAGGTGCAGTGATTCTGCCACTTACCTTCCCTGACTCCGCCCTCCTGTCACAGACCGATGCTTGACCATGCCCCCGCTGCTACAATCAGTCTACCAGATTACCGTATCCCATATAAGGACCTTGTAGGAAGCATTGAACGCACTTTAAAAGTATTACAGTAGACATAGGACCTTTAACATAAGCAAGTGTACTTTAGAACTGCATAAACCCATTTTAAGTAGTTACAATATACATTTCAATTTTCCTCCATGGTGTACCCCACCTCTCGCCCATAGTCAGCTAGGATAGGCTCTAGCTTGCCTGTGACCCTGTAGGACAGGATAAGCAGCTACAGATAATGGATGGATTTCAATTTTCATTGTTTCTACCTTTTCGTATCGTACTAGCATGATTTTTCCTCTCTTTTGAAGACTATAACAAAAAATAGTTTGTCATTTTACAGTATACTGTTCTCATCTAGCATAAAACAGCAAGTTAAACTTGTTTCCTCATTATCTTCCCCAAGAAACAGACGGAGTGTCGTATTTGGACAATTTAATGAAAAAAAGGTAAAACTGCAATAAATTCAAATTACACAAGTAAATACAAAATGTTACAAATAATTAATCTTCCACAGGTTACGCTAATCCTTAGCCTTTCAGGTAAGTATGCTTCTAATGAACAAAATCACAAAGTTACCAAATATATCTAAACATCTCTTTTCTCTTTCTTACAAGTTCATTATTACATTTACTGGGTTTACTGCACAAAAACACCAGGATTAGATGTGTAGGCTGAACATGAACTTCCATCTGCTTTCTCATTACATGTGTCTCCTTTACTATTCAAACCAGAATGGCTGCCTTAACAGGAACTAGAGGTCACAGGTCAAACAACAAAATATTCAGAGTCCTGCTTTTCAAAATACATTTTCCCTTCCCCTTACATTACACTCCCCGCCTGGCACCTTTAGAGTGCCACATCTCTACCTAAACCACCTCTGACTCCAGGAGTAAGACCACTTCAGAGACAGGTCTCAGGTAAGTCTTGGGGGGCTGGTGGGACACATCTTTCACTTCAACCTTCCTCACTAGTCCATCAGCGCTTGGGATGGCCTTCATGACTCTTCTCTTTGTCCACTCATTTCTTCTGGCTTGTTTGTTTGTCTTTCAACAACACTATGTCTCCTTCCTTGAGGTTTGGCTTCTTGGCATGCCACTTCTGTCTGATCTGAAGCGTACTCAAGTGCTCTTGCCTCCACCTGGCCCAGAAAGTCTCTGCCAAAGCCTGAACTCTCTTCCACTGATGTTTCAGGACATCAGCCTCTGCAAAGTTTCCTGGTGGAGCAGGTGATATGCCAATCTTCTGCATAAGCAGTATAGCTGGGGTAAGTATCAGAGGTGCCTCAGGATCTGAGGAAACCAGAACGAGTGGCCTAGAGTTGATAATAGCCATAACCTCTGACATCAGAGTGCACAACACCTCGTGAGTGACCTTTGACTTTCCAGCTTGGAGTAACATTGAATCGAGGATGCGTCGTGCTTTTCTGATCATACACTCCCAACTTCCGCCCATGTTAGAGGCATGTGGGGGATTAAAGATCCAAGTACACCTTTGGGTGCAAAGGTAGTTCTCTGCACTGTCCTCATCAGGACCCGTTCCCAACTTCAACTGTGTGTTGGCCCCAACAAACTTGGTTCCATGGTCAGACCGCAACTGTTTCACAGGTCCTCTAACTGAGAAGGATCTGCAAAGGGTGTTTATACAGCTCAAAGCACTCATGGACTCAATCACTTCTATGTGAACAGCTCTTGTGGACATGCATGTGAACAATACTGCCCATCTCTTGCTGTTGGAACTGCCTCCTCATGTTCAGCATGTGACGACCTCCCACGGACCGAAGACGTCCAGACCTATGCAAGTAAATGGGGGCTCTCGTTGCAATCGCTCTTGGGGTAGGTCTGCCATTTGCTGCTGTTCTAACTTGCCACGTAGTTTCCTGCATGTCACACACTTGAAGACAAGACTGTTGATGGTTCTCTTAGCTCCTATTATCCAAAGGCCACTTGCACACACAGCACCTTCTGTGAAGTGCCTTCCTTGATGTTGGACTCTGTCATGATGGTGATGGACAAGCAATGTGGCAACATGGTGCCTACCAGGAATCAAGAGCGCGTGAATCTCATCTACAAGTAAGTCTGAGTGAGTGATGCAGCCTCCTACACATAAACCTTCTTTGTCCATTACAGGGTGGAGTTTCTTCAGAGAACTGTGTGAAAGTAAATCTTGACTCTGCTGAATGTGCTTAACTTCTTCTGCATACACCTCATGCTGCACAGTCTTAATGATGACGTATTCTGCTGTTGAGTTCCGTGCTTGTCATGCCTTTTCCACAGAAATGCCAATCAACACATTGTGGATCTTACAATGGCCTTTGAAAACTCTGTACAACGTGCTACAGCTCTTATCAGTCTGCTCCAGGATGAAAACTTTTCAAAGCGCTCCATGTCCAGCTGTGTTCCTGGGACCTTTGTCAGGAAAGCTGTAACCTCAGGATGAAGCTCCACATCTGAGTCTGGATCAATCAGTTCAAAGTGAGCATCCAATGTTGAATTCTCTGGGTTCAGCAAAAACTTTAGTCCAGTCAGCAAACTGGAACTTTGCAGCTGGTTAGCTGACCTTGTGGCATGGTTGGCTGGATTGTTTTTGGTGGACACACATCTCCACTGACTCGGGTGACTTGACTGACGGATTCTTTGTATACGATTATTCACAAACATATAGAATCACCGAGATGTATTATTTATGTAGCCCAAAACCACCTTACTGTCTGTGAAGAATGTTATCCTATCCAGTTCTTGACCAATGTCCTCTCTGACTTGATCTGCAATCTGTATGGCCAACACTGCTGCACAGAGCTCTAATCTAGGTAAGTTCTGTTAGAGGTGCAAGTTTTGCCTTGCCAAAGACGAAGCTAACATCTTTGAGACCTTCTTCAGATTTCACTTTAAGGTAAGCTACTGCTGCAATGGCCTTTACTGAGGCATCTGAGAATATGCACAGTTCTGTGAGTTTGGCCCTTGTTAATGGAAACGAGGCATAGGTACGTGGGATGGTCAACTCGTTCAGCTCTTGTAGAGAATTCTGCCATCTTTGCCATTTGATTAGCTTCTCATTAGGCAGGGGTGTGTCCCAGTCTGTACTTTGAGACACTAGGTCTCGTAGGAGGAGTATGCCTTGGACCATCACCATTGCCAGAAAGCCCAATGGATCAAACAAGCGGTTTTACCATTGACAAAACACCTCTGCGCGTGAAGGGTTTCTGGGATTCAAAAATGTTGAAGGTGAATTTATCCTCCATGTTCCAGACCACACCTAGACTATGCTGAACAGGTAAGTCATCAACTGCTAGATCCAGGGTTTCAATGCCCTTTGGATGGTCCTTTTTAGGGAAAGCATCCATGACTTGTGCCCTATTAGAGGCGATCTTGTGAAGCTTTATTTTGTAACGTTCCAGCAACTTCTGGGCTCTCTTCAAGACATCAATTGCTTTGGCTTCAGTTGGGAAGAACCTGAGAGCATCATCCATGTAAAAGTCTGTCTTAATAAACTGACACACATCTTTGCCAAAGTCCTCCTCACCTTCCTGAGCAGATCGTCTTAACCCATATGTTGCTACTGCGGGGGATGGACTATTCCCAAATGCATGGACTCTCGTGTGATAATCCACCACTTCATTTTCAGGGTTGTTGTCCTTGAACCACAGAAAACGTAAGACATCTCTGTGTTCTTCCTGAACTAGAAAACAGTAGAACATCTGCTTGATGTCTGCAATGATGGCAACAGGGTCTCTCCTAAACCTCATAAGCACTCCCAAGAGTCCATTGTTGAGGTTTGGCCCTTGAAGCAAGACTTCATTCAATGACACTCCTTCAAAGCAGGCACTTGAGTCGAATACTACCCGAATTTTCCTGGGTTTCTGTGGGTGGTATACCCCAAACATGGGAAGGTACCACACTTCCTTTCCCTCCTCCAGTGATGGCGCTCTTTCAGCGTGATTGTTTTCCAGGATCTCGTGCATGAACTCCATAAAATCCTCTTTCATGCAGGGTCTCTTCTGGAACGAACGCTGCAGAGACTTGAAGCAGTCATACGTATACTGCCTGTTGTTGGGCAGACACCTTCTTGGATTCTGAAATGGCAGTGGTGCCATCCAGCTACCACATTCATCTCTGACAAAGCCCTTATCCATTATCTGTAGGAAAGACAAGTCATCAACTGAAGGTGCTAGTTGATTGTCTCTCTCAGACCTTTGAAAGACTGCTTTGCCTATATAGTCATCTTGCTGCACTGGAGCACATGACCAAGATAGACAGCTGTCCTGATTACAATGCCGACTGAAGTCTTCTTTGATCTTAACAACATTGTCACAGGGTTGCATGTAGCTGGGACGTTCATTTCCCATAAAACATGTTTTGAATGTGTTCACTGTCTTTGGCGAGTGAACTCCACGGAGACATACATCGCCAACAATGACCCACCCAAAGTTGTGCTTCTGGGCAAATGGAGCATTCTGTGGCCCATTGTACTGCTGACGTACTTTGTGGACCTGGAGTATGTCTTGGCCCAAGAGAAGCTAGATGTCTACGGAGTTATCCAGAGCAGGTATTTCTTTAGCCATGGCTTGCATGTGACTATGATGAAACGCTGCCTCTGGAGTGGGGATTTCTTCTCTTGAGTTTGGCACATTATTGCACTCTATCAGAGTTGGTAGAGGAATGCTAAGTTCACCTGTGAGTGGCTCAGTGACATAGCCATGGGCTCTTCTTCCAGACATGTTAACAGCTCCTGCACATGTTCTTAAGATGTATGGCACTGATGGTCCTTGTATGTGGAAAAACTCAAAGAACTCTGTCTTAGCTAATGATACGTTGCTTTGATCATCTAAGATCACGTACATCCTCTTGTTCTCTGAACGACAGCCTTGAGGGTATACATTAACCAGGCATATCTTAGAGCATGACTTTCCACTGAAGCCCTTGCCACACACCTGTGTACATGCAGTTGTCATGGACGTGCTTGACCCATCTTCAGGTACGTTCTCTGGCTCCCCGCCATGATCTTTGGTGGGGCTCTGCATCTTTGTTGACTCCTTTTTTGCTGGGCCGGGATGGAGAGTGGCTACATGTCTCTCACTGTCGCACTCTGCACATTTTATTTGAGCTTCACAATTCTTAGCCAGGTGGAAGACTGAAGCACAACAGCGGAAACATATGCCTTTCTCTTTAAGCAGTTTCTTCCTGTCTTCAAATAGCATTGCCCTGAAACTCTTACATTTCTTAAGCAGATGAGGTTTTTTATGGATTGGACATGTGTTTGGATCCTCACTCTGCTTCTTCGCATCATCACTGGATTCTGCACACACACACACACACACACACACACACACACACACTCTGGTTTTATGCACAGTAACTGGTTTCTTAGATTTCCATTCTTTTACTTTGAGGTCGATGCTATATAACAGAATGCATTAAAACTTGGATCATTCCTTGCTTTAGCCTCTCTTCTCACAAACTGAGAGAAGACTGAGAATGGTGGGAAAAGCACTTTGTTTTCTTCCTTGTATTTGGACCCAAACATTATCCATTTTTCTTGTTGATGGAATGGTAACTTCTCTGAGATGAGACCAACTCCTTGTGCTGTATCCAGATAAATTAATCCACTTAGATAATCATCTTCCTTTGCAGCTTCTAGCTCAAACAGCAAGTCACCAAGTTCTCTGAGCTTTTGATTGCCTGTTGGTGATCTTTAGAAAATTATCCAATTTAGCAAACAGAGCCTTCTCTATTGCTTCAGGAGCACCATAGCATTTGTACAGCCTTGTCCAAATCAAATTAAGACCCACTGATGGATGTCTGATATTAGCTGATTTTATCCTGCGAGCTAGCTGGCTTGATTCTGGACCTAACCACTTTATGAGCAGATCAATCTGTTCATGGGCTGAGAGATCTAAAGTTATTCACAACACTTGTAAATGTTGACCCTCCAGCTGAAGTAGTTTTCAGGGTGGTCATCAAATTTGATTAAACCACCTGATACTAGTTGACTTCTTATCAGAAACTTGGCCAGATCTGATGTACTGCTATTTACATCATGGCTGGGTGAAGAGTTTGGTGAGTAATGACTTGTCACCTGTTCTCTTTGACTGTTCAACCTATCGACTGGCCAAAGACCTTGAACGCTGGGCTCCGAGACCTCCTGCTGGCCACCTAGCCCACACGACCAAGAGCTGCCACAATGCACATGACATGGGCCGAAGTGTTGCTGGATCCCCTGATCTGGACAATTCCTCTGCTGCGGTGGACCAGGAGAGCCATACACCTCATCCAGGGTAAGTAGATTGGATGGCTGTCGAGACTGTTGGCTCAAATCTAATTCATCCTCCTCTGGGTGGCTACTTGCCATCTGCGTATGCTTTACTACATATTCACTGACTTTCTCATGAGCACTTCCAACCTTTGGCAGCACTTTAAACTCTTCCAAGCTTCCATCAGAACCATATTCAATGACAGCAGCTTCCATAATACAGTAACTGCTTTGGCAAAAGCTGCTTCTGCTTCTCTCAACTGGTTGAGTGCTACTAATTCTGCCTCCAGTCAAGGCTTCTCTAACTTAATCTCCATTTCCTTTCTGCTAAATGACACTCTAGCCTTCGCTGCCTCCGCTTCTGCTCATGCCCTTGTAGCTGCCAGGCTAACACTTAGCGATGAGCGTGTGGAACAGTGAGAGCTCGAAGAGTGGGATCTATCATCAAAATGGTCTTTTTCACCTTGCATCTTTGTCATTGCTTTGACTGTAACTGCTGCCTGAGCACCTTTATCCTGCGCTGTCTTCTGCGAAGGGGCACCCATTTTACTATACTGTTCTCATCTAGCATGAAACAGCAAGTTAAACTCATTTCCTCATTATCTTCCCCAAGAAACAGGTGGAGTGTCGTATTTGGACAATTTAATGAAGAAAAGATAAAACTGCAATAAATTCAAATTACACAGGTAAATACAAAATATTATAAATGATAAAATAATCTAGGTTACGCTAATCCTTAGCCTTTCAGGTAAGTATGCTTCTAATGAACAAAATCACAGAAAGCTACAAAATATATCTAACATCTCTTTTCTCTTTCTTACAAGTTCATTAATAAACTTACTGGGTTTACCACACGAAAACACCAGGATTAGATGTGTAGACTGACCATGAACTTCCATCTGCTGTGCCATTACATGTGTCTCCTTTACTATTCAAGCCAAAATGGCTGCCTTAACAGGAACTAGAGGTCACAGGTCAAACAAAATATTAAATTTAAGAGTCCTGTTTTCCAAAATACATTTTCCCTTCCCCTTACATTACAACTGCAGAAATCCATAATGCACATGGGTTACAGAAGGACAGGCACATCTGAGACAATGCATTATGTTTCTGTATAAAATGGAGCATCTCTAACATCATACTAAATAATTCAGTGTTTGGGTCTTAAAATTCAGTCTGTAGCCTATATTTTACAGAAATATACCTGAGGTCAAAGTGAGGACTTAGGGTACAAAGAGAGTTCAGGGTTTAGCTGAAGGGTTTGGCCCATCTTAGCCCCATAAATCCTCAGTTCATCCAAACTTGTAGACAAGAGGGCTGCAGAATGGAGAGACACGTTCATTAGCAGCATTTCCATTTTTCCCAAATATACTTCATACTGATGACCGTCCACTTTATTATGCAATCAGACAATCATGTGACAGTGGCACAATACATAAAATCATGCAGATACAGATCACAAGCTTCAGTTAAGGTTCACATCAAACATTACTGAAGGGAAAATGTGATCTTCGTGACTTTAACTGAGGTGTGGTTGTTGGTGTCATTCTCCCAACACCTCCAGGGTGATCAGACTGAGCACCGGCACAAATGAGTGTTGTGTACACAGCCCACTAGCCAACTGCTGTTCACGCTGTTGACACACAACTGTGCTGCCAAGCACATTTAAAACCATATCATCAAGTTTGCAGATAACACAACAGGGGTGGGACTCATCAGTAACAATGATGAGTGGATACAGAGTGGAGTTCAGATAACTGTTGGATTGGTGTTGAGACAACACAACCTGTCTCTGAATGTTGAAAAGACAAAAGACATACGGTGGTGCTTGAAAGTTTGTGAACCCTTTAGAATTTTTTTTATATTTCTGCATAAATATGACCTAAAACATCATCAGATTTTCACACAAGTCCTAAAAGTAGATAAAGAGAA
>JAODOC010003739.1:0-10189 GCA_027575955.1 Nemapteryx nenga | reverse complement strand
TTTTTTTTTTATGAGAGAAGCGCCATCTAATGGCGACACCGTGGAATCGAATGAATGGGCGTGTTTAGAATTAAAATGAGGAGGAAGGGGGGTCTGGGTCATTCATGGTAGCAACCTGGCGTTCAGCTGGGAAGTGCACGGCAGTCGCATGGCAGTAGCATGGCGTGCCGCTGGAACGGGAAAAATTCAATGGCTGCTACTGTACCAGACATCTCCTTCTTTGCCCTCATGATCTTCTGCAGGTACCTTTTCCACATAGCCTTTAGCTATGATCTCATGCATGAAGCGCTTGTAGTCGGTGCAAAACTCTGGGTTCCTGTTGAGCTTCCTCTTGAGGTTGATGGCTCTTTGTTCTGCATGACTGTGATTACTTGGCATCTTCACAGATCTGTCCTTAAAAGGAAGACTGATAGAGTAATGCCCATCAATGAGCTGGCAAGACCGTTCCACTTCTTTCATGAACCGTTGATCCTCCTGTGACATCTCTGTTCTGTCTTCACAGCTGCGCTCTGAGAAGTCAGCGTTGAATTGCTGGATTAACAGCTCTTCAATGTTTGCCACAGATATTCTGTTTGCAGTAACGCTCTGCAATCCTTCATCTGTGTCTCGAAGGTGATCTTGTTTGATCGGACCATTGACAATCCAGCCAATTGCTGTTCTTACGGCGTATGGACCGTCATCTTGGCTATTGATGACTTGCCATGGCTCTATGGCCTTGTAAGCATTAGCGCCAATCAAGAGACCAATCTCGGCTTTAATACTTGGAAGGCGTACCTCCTCCAGGTAGGACCACCTCTGGATGTCTTTCTGACGAGGTATGTCCTCTTTTCACAGGAATTTCAGGCTGTGTAAACACTGAAGGCAAGTCAATGTACTTGTTTTCCTCAAGTCCACAAATTTCCAGGTCTGACAGGATATGGCTATGGACAAGCTTCTCCTGTCCCATAGTTCGGAGCAAGCAAGATCTCCGTCTTCCTGCCTCTAAGGTTCAGCGTTGACATTACTGCCTCTGTACAAAAGGTCGCCGAACTGCCTGGATCAATGAAGGCATAGGTCTCCATTGTATTCGTACCCTTCTTGGACTTCAGTCGTACCGGAACTATGGCCAAAATGTCCTGAC
The DNA here is from genome assembly GCA_027575955.1 of Nemapteryx nenga. Classification (NCBI taxonomy): domain Eukaryota; kingdom Metazoa; phylum Chordata; class Actinopteri; order Siluriformes; family Ariidae; genus Nemapteryx; species Nemapteryx nenga. The sequence goes on along the minus strand of JAODOC010003739.1, from coordinate 9,069 downwards.
TGCTTCCGGCCCCAGTGTACCCACAGGTTTCCTGTTCTACAGCACTTGTGGACCGTAACTCAGATGTGCTGTTCTTAGTTGTTGCCGTTTCATCCTTGTGCACAACATGTAGAACACTTGGATGTTTCTTTGAACATATCTGGCAAGACAACTTTCTGGTGCAATCCTTGCTCAAGTGGCCTGGCATTAGGCATCCAAAACAGAGTCCTTTAGACTTCAAGAACTCAATCTTGTCTGTGTGAGCTTGCTTCTTGAACTTTTTCACAGTTTTCCATCACATGGTTCTTTTCACAGAACACACATGTCTCCATCTTGAGTTTGCTCTGTTCTGGGTTTGCACTCTGGTTTGACTTTTTTTTTTCTGTTTCTGTGTGTCAATGCTTGTAACAAAACTGCTACTCTTTGTGGTGTTTCCTTTGGCTTTCTTAACAGATGTGCCTTTTTCTTTTTGTCCGTCTGCGACACTGGTTCCTTGAAGATCGCCAAATAAAGGATGTATAACGATTTTGGCTTGTCTGTCTATGAAACTCACTAAGTCTCCAAACCTCGGTCTTTTTCCCTTGTATTCCATCATTTCATAAGCCACTTGTCTCCACTTCTCCCTCAACTTGTAAGGCAGTTTTGACAGTATAGCTCTCATGTTCGTCGGGTTATCCATTTCTTCCATGTAGTCAACATCCTTCATGGTGTTTTTGCAGCCAATCAAAAAGAGAGCATATTCATTCAAGCCCTTTGCATCATCTGTCTTAATCTGTTGCCACTTCAAAGCTTTCTCAATGTATGCCATTGCTATCTTCAGCTCGTCTCCATATTGCTGATCAAGTAATAGCCTAGCTTCTTCATAGCCCTTCTCTGGAGTCATGTGTTCACAGCTTCTCACTAGATCTTGCAGCTCTCCACTTGTATATTGTTCCAGAAAGAAGAGTTTGTCTCTAGCATTCTGTGTCTTACTGTCAATAGCATTATCAAACGCTCTGAGAAGATCTGTATGTGAGCGGATCACCAGAGAAGACAGGAATGTCCCTTTTGGGTAACAGAGACAGATCCTGCTGCTTAACCAACAGCTCTGTTATCATGTTTTGACGCTGTATCACTTCATAAATTCTGTCACTTGAAGTCATGCGCTCCTGAGGCTTGTCAGTTGAGGCTCTGGCTGTAGGTACATGGTGACGGGAAGGTGCAGGAGGTGCACGTTTCACATCTCTTGCAGTAATGTCAAGAATACTATCTTCCTCCTCTTCCTCACCAGCTACTGCCACGGCATGAGTTTCAGACACAGGTGGACTTCTAAGAACATGTGCAACAGATCCAGTCAGAGAAATATTCGACCCTTGTGTGCGGCTGCGTACATCTGCACTTGACAACCTGGTTGTTACATAGTCATTCATGGCCTCACGAGGGCTTTCATGATCCACAAATACTTTCAGCTTAGCTGTAGAGGCTGCTATTGCAGTTTCCAACTCTAACTGCTCCATCTCTGCTTTTAAATGCGCCTCTTGTAGCTGTATGGCTTTCTTCTTTTTCAGTGACTCTGCTTGGGCCAAAAGCGCTGCTCTTTTTGGTTCCTCTTTCATGCGCACCACAGAGCTAGAACAAGATGCAACTGAAGACAACCTATTCGAACCAGCTTCGGTCCTGTTGCACTGTGAAACCACTGAGACACTGTCATCTGGTGAAACACCATCATCCATTTCTTTGCTCCTTTGTTCCTTAATCCATCTTTCTGTGTCTAGGACAAATTCCCTAATGGCAGCTGCTCTTGGCTCATACCAGGTTAACTGATTTGAAGTTGCTTCATCAGTTGGTAACATCTGCACAACACTCTCATTGAGCATGGTTAACTCTTCATACAACGTTACAAAGTGTGGCAGTATTTCTGATTCAACTCTACTAACATGCTCTTTATTATTTTTCATGTTATCTATTTCTTTCATCTTGGCTGTAATCTGGGCCATTCTCGTTTTTCTGTGACTAATAAGCCAATGGAGCGTATGTTCCAAAGCCTTTTCTGTGTACTTGGGCTCCCTCTTCTGGCGGGGGGCAAGTAGTGCACCATTTAACAACTTTGCATCCGCCATCTTGAATCGTGTTCAGCAATGACTAACCAACAATTCCAAACGAACTTTCAAACACTTATAAAAAATCTTCTGTGATTCAATAAACTCCAACTTGAATGAATTTCAACGATCCATTTAGGCATCTTAAGCATGAATTACTTTGGCAATGCTTCTCCTTTCCAGCTCTGTTTGCGTGGTTGTCTTCTATCAGCAATTCCGACAGGAAAACTGTACTTACAGAGCACCAGCAATCTTGAGAATGGCTCCTAATTCTCACCATCAATCAGCTTCGTCCTAATTCCAGTCCTTTTCCACAACTGACTGTCCGTTCTTTACACTTGAAGAAGTTTTTTGACTAATGTTATGGCAGCAGATCCAATATCTGTGTCATTCGGCTGAGCACTTGAAAAGAATGGACGCGAGCAGGCTGGGTTCTTTATAAACAAAAAAATCTTTATCTAATAAAAATTGTTAACAAAAAAGGTCTTCAAATACAATTTCCTTATTATAGAGTTACACAGCTAGCATGGTCAAAAAACTATATACATCCATGCTCGACTAGAATCCTTCTGACTCTTTCCACCGTGGTTTCGGTTCTGAAGATGCGTCTTCCTTTTTGCATGCAATCAAAATAAAAGTCCCAAATCTAAATGACTATTAAATCACTCTTTACTTACAGTAAACTTATCTTTCGTGAAATAAATAACTAGAAATTACAAAATACTAAATATATGAATTCTAATATTCTTTTAAATTATATTCCTAAATATTCTCATGGCTCTAACAGGTATGCATCAAATTTAGACACCGCATTGACCTTTCTATAGTCCACACAGAACCGGACTGACCTGTTCGTCTTGGGAACCAGGACCACTGGGCTGCTCCAGTCACTGTGGGACTCCTCAATTGTTCTCATTTAGAGCATGGCCTTGAGTTTGTCCCGAACCACCTTTATCTTGTGTTTGGCCAAGCGGTAAGGGAGGCTACGCACCACCACCCCTGGGGGCGTTTTGATGTGGTGTTCTAGGAGGTGGGTATGACCAGGAAGGGGTGAGAACATGTCGGAAAATTCCTTTTGCAACTTGGCCACCTCCGTAAGTTGGGCCGGCGAGAGGTGGTCTCCGCAAGGGACCAGAGTGGTTTGAGATGTTATCTTTTTCACCTCCAGCCCCAGCTCCGCCTTCTCTGGGACTACCGATGCCAACGCCACTGGGACCCCCTCATTCCAGCGTTTTAAAAGTTTGAGGTGGTAGATTTGCAGTGCCCTGCCCCATCCATTCGCCTCACCTCATAGTCAATGTCCCCGACTCGCCATGTGAACTTGAAGGGCCCTTGCCACTTGGCAATTAATTTGGAGCTCGATGTGGGCAATAATACAAGCACTTTGTCTCCTGGCGTGAACTCCCTAAGGTGCATGCCCCTGTCATACAGCTGGATTTGATGTTCTTATGCCTGCCACAAATTCTCCTGGGTTAGGTGTGCGAGGGTGTGGAGTTTTGTGCGCAGGTCAAGAATATACTGGAATTTGTTTTTGCTAGGTGAAGGTCCCTCCTACCAATTTTTTCGTAGCACATCCAAAATGCCATGCGGCTTATGCCCATATAACAATTCAAATGGAGAAAACCCCGTGGAGGCTTGTGGGACCTCTCGTACTGTGAATAACAGGGGCTTGAGCCACTTATCCCAATTACGTGCATCATCACTTACGAATTTCTAGATTAGGTTTTTGAGGGTTTGGTTAAAGCGCTCCACTACGCCATCCATTTGTGGGTGATAGACACTGGTGCGGATAGACTTAATCCCCAGTAACCCATACAGATTGCGCAGTATGCGTGACATAAACGAAGTGCCTTGGTCTGTCAGGATTTCTTTTGGAATCCTGACCTGGGAGATACAACGGAAGAACGCTTCTGCAATACTGTGTGCTGAGATATTGCGGCGAGGCACTGCTTCCGGATATCACATTGCATAGTCCACCAGAACTAAAATAAAGCGATACCCTCATGCCAACCGATCTAATGGCCAGATGAGATCCCAATTCACTCAAACGGGGTCTCGATTAGAGGGAGAGGGTGCAAAGGCGCTTTTGGAGTGGCCACGGGATTTACTAATTGGCATTCACGGCATGCTGCACACCACCAATGGACACCCCCACAAATCCCTGGCCAATAGAACCGGGCCATTATTCAGGCTAGTGTTTTATCTTGCCCTAAGTGTCCAGCCATGGGAATAAAGTGAGCTGCATGGAATACGAGTTCCCTATGGCTCTTTGGGATTAACAATTGGGTTATTCATTCACTACTTTGAGTGTCCTGCGTCACCCAGTACAATCTTTCTTTAATAACAGAAAAATAAGGGAAGGTCGGTGCTGTGCTTGGCTGAAGAGTTTGACCATCGATTACTCTCACTTGGTCAAACGCATGCCACAGAGTCTCGTCTCGTGACTGCTCTAACGGGAAATCCATGAGGGATTCCCCGAGAGAGGGAGGAGGAGCCTGCTGCTCCTCACTCTGATGCGGTGATGACATAGATGGCTCTGTGACAGCTGCTCCCGCCAATGCCACTCCGGGACCTCCCCCTGCTGTACTACGGCAGGACCCACTCTTTACTAAATGAGTCATTAATTCCCGAAATCCCGGCCAATCAGTCCCCAAAATTATCGAGTGGGTAAGGCAATGATTAACCGCTGCCTTTACACTAGATTTCTCACCTCGAAATAGAATGTGGACTGACACTAAAGAGTAGTTGTGAACATCTCCATGCACACACAACACCTTCACCAATTGTGCTCCCCCCAATGCCTTGCCTTGCACCAGGCTTTGGTGGATTGAGGTCCGATTACAGCCAGTGTCCACCAAAGCCTGACACGTATCCCCTTGGACACTCACCGGTATGTGATACGCTCCGGCCCGATCGAGGGCGGTTCCTGGCACGTCGGGTATCTGGACCACCGCGCCCACCTCCATTACCGAGCACTGATGCTGGAGGTGCCCCGGCTCCCCGCAGCACCAGCAAACAGGCCCGGGCTTTCTCTCTGCACCGGCACTTTGGGGCTCACTCACCTGAGGGAGGTAGAGACAGACATGGAAGCGGGAAACGGGAGGGCACCGCAGGTGCTGCGGGCCAGCTGGGGTGGAGCCGGCCCCCGCCTCCACGGTGGGGGAACGGGGTGAGTACGAGACACAGAAGGGGAGGGGGAAAGAGAGAGAGAGGAGAGAAGAGAAGAGGATATCTGCTCTCCTGCCATGGGAACAGCCGCCAAGTGATCCTCTGCCAACTCGATGGCCTGATCCAGCGACGCCGGGTGATGGCACTGGACCCACTCCACTGTTCCTTCGGGAAGCCGGACGATGAACTTCTCCAGTGTCACCAGATCGATGATCCCCTCGGCGTCACGGTTGTCAGCCCTCAACCACCGCCGGCAGGCGTCCTGGAGTTGCTGGCTAAACGCGAATGGCCGGCCAACCTCCTCTAGGCATAGAGCGCGAAAGCGCTGGCGTTGTTGTTCGGGGGTGTGCCCCACATGCTGGAGGACGGCCTGGCACAGGTCCACGTAGACCAGCCAGCTGTTGGCGGGGAGCTGTAGCGTGGCCAGCTGTACCTCGCCCATTAGCAGGGGGAGGAGGCGCACCACACGTTGTTCCACCGGCCAGCCTGAGGCCTCTGCTGCTTGTTCGAATAGTGTGAGGAAGGCCTCGGGGTTGTCGTGTGGGCCCATCTTCATTAGGGTGAGGTGGGGTGGGCCCACGGCAGTGGAGGTGGTGAACCCCACCGACTCGAGGAGGTGCCGGAACGCCTGATGATCTTCTTGTTGTACCAACACCAGGGCCTCGAACCGTTGTTCTTGCTCCTTTCGGAGGGAAAGCAGCACCTGGTGCTGGCTCTGTTGGGCTGTGGCGAGGGCGTGGATCAGGTCTACAAAGGGGGAGGACTCCATGGGGCTGTGCTCCGATCCCAGGTTTCGGCACCACTGTAGAACTTTGCTTGGGTGGGTGGAGCACAGAAGTACAGCAGGCCAGAACTGAGTTTCCAAAAACTCAGTATTTACACTTTTCAGTGTTTTCACTCTCCCAGACACACACACACACACACACACACACACACACACACACACCAGCTGTCTGGTTGGGGAGAGAGCACTCTTCCTCTGCTCTCTCTCCTTATATCGGGTGTGGTCCCTGGGAAGACACACAAACACAGGCTAATTGACATCAGGTGTAGTGATTCTGACACTTACCTTCCCTGACTCTGCCATCTGGTCACAGACCGACGCTTGACCATGCCCCCGCTGCCACACAAGGGTTTTTTTTTTAGTTTTTTTTTTTTTTTTTTAAACCAGCCACTTTCTTGTTTAAACTGAAAGTGTGTAACTGCATCTGAAAAATAATAATATTGTAAGAGCTACAATATTCAAGCATGATTATTATTTAGGTCAGTAGACTATTTTATTTCATAATTTGAATATTTAAACTCATGGAAAATACTGACATTCTTTCTCTCTCACATGCATGCATGCACACATACTGAACTGATGGAAGTCACATTTGATGAGTTGGGCAAATAAAAAAATAAAAATAAAATAAAAAACACTAGCCATTCACAGGACTCCCCATTGTTGGCTTTTCTACACTTCTCACTAAAAAAATGTTTTTCAACCTTCACCTCTTTGGCCTTTGCCTCCTGGGAGGTTTTCTCTGCAAACCTCCTAACCCCTATGATATAACATTTTTTGTTTGTTTGCTGCAGTGTAAGCCTAGGCTGCTCAACCAGAGGTAATTCTCTTCAACAATCAGTCAGTAATTAACATTCTATGCTCAAGTTTAGCACTAGTTAGTATTTTATGCTCAAGTTACCACATTGAATCGGAGTCTACTTGTTTCATGTGGACACTTTAATGAGGAGGTTGCATCCTCATTAAAGTGTCCAAGTGGAACAAGCAGACTTGTGCTTCAGTCTGCACTGTGGAATGTCACAAATTTTTATGTTCCAGTTGCATTATTTCTTTGCATATGCTAATTTTATTTACCTGCCACTGTGGCTGGTAGATTGAGCAAATTCACCTGCCACTACACAAAATCATCTGCATTTGGCGGGTAGCAGGTGCTAATTTCCTACACTGCCACACACACAAAAACAGACGAAACACAAATGCATCGTCATGTAGATACACAATTACACACATACATACATACATTTTATATACAGGGTTAGTCAAAATTATGTTAACACTAATGGATTATTTTTCTCCTGCAGACGTATGCTAAGCCATGGGTGACATTTTAAATGGTACTGTTGCTCGCTGGTTTTGGGGTGTTGAACATTATGGCAAACAGGCTGAGACCATCCTGTAAATCTTCTTGCACATATGATGTATGTTTTGTGAATAAATGGTTTCTACCATTTAAGTGTTAACATAATTTTGACTAACTCTGTATATGCTGTAGTATATTAGTAAGTAAGTAAGTAAGTTAGTTTTTTGACAGTATCCTTTGTCTGCCAGAAATGCCCTCTCCGGAAAACACTCACCATATGATGAGGTTGTAAATGATTGTTTTAAGAAAATATTTCTCTTTTGAAGCAAAATGCTCTGTTCTTGCACAGTAAAAAACAGGACTTGAAACAGATGCGAGACACATTTGCAGCAGAGCTTCACATGTGGTTGAAATGTGAGTCTGTCAAAAAGTGTCCTCTCCGGAAAGCCACAAGGATCATCACCACTTAAGTTGTTATTATAGTTACTACCATGTACAAACATTCCTGCAGAGTACTTGAAAATTGATACTTAAAGTCACATACATTTCAACAGTTTTTCACTTTATATCCCTGACTCTTGTGGACTATAAGAAAGTGGGTCAGTTTTAGAAATACACTATATGCTGTCTTCTCACCATAAGTAACATGCCCAGTATATGACCTGTAGATCTGAAATTCTGCAGTTAATTTCCAGCTCAAAAGTTCATTTTTGGCAGCAGAGATACACAAAAATCTGAGGGTTGATTTTTGGACTATAGTGGACCCAAAAGGTATACACTGATTGTGAAACAGCCCTTATATGAAAATAGTGGTTATGACCATCATGGTGTACAAAATGCCATCTTCACTCAAAACAGTAACAGAGTCGTGGTTAACGGCACATAACTTCTGCATAGCAACAACTGTCACGTTTCAAAATAAAACAAAAAATAAACATCTGGTAATACCCCTTCTGTAATAGCCCTTCTTAAAGCTAGAGGGCACATTTTACAAGTATCATGAAACTGTCTGGGAAAATTATGATCAAATCATTGACTAAATTAGACGAAAATTGAGTTCCACTGACTAAATTTTGACTAAAACAAAACAAAATGACTAAAATTTCCGTTTTCCGCTTCCGGTTGAGAGTATGCTGTGCTTTTTTTGTTTTTGTTTGAGTGTTTTGTCCATCAGTTGTGGTGTAGCTCCGGACCCAGTTCTGGGCGTCGGTTTCCTCCAGGCCTTGGTTCACCGTGGGTGATGCCCGTGCTCCTCGCTATGGACTGCAGTGAGCTCATTGCTCTTTTAACATCGGGGTTGTCCAGTGCTCTGTGCGGCAGTGCTTTAGTGCTTGGTGTGGTGTTTTGAGCGATGCTGCTCGGTGGCATCGTGGCAGCTGTGCAGTTTGTTTGGGACATACGGGCACTCTGCATAGCGGTGCTTTTGTGCTTGCTTTGTGGATTCATGGCATGGTGTTCTGAGCGATGTTGCCTGGCGGCGTTGCGGCGGCTGTGCAGGCGGTGTGGGACTTATTTTCGTGCACCTTTTGGTGGGACTGTGGCTGCTGCACCATTGGAATGACATCCTGATCTTTTTCCCCCTATAATTGTAAAGCGACCTTGGGTATGGGAAAGGCACTATATAAATTTAACTGATTATTATTATTATTATTATTATTATGAAATGTGGCTAAAATATTACTACAATTTTCATTAAGTGACTAAGACTAAAACTAAATTAAAATTTCTTGTCAAAATTAACACTGCAGTTACAAAAAGAT
>JAODOC010003622.1:0-10219 GCA_027575955.1 Nemapteryx nenga | reverse complement strand
GGCATCCTAGACAGGGCTCCTGGGTCCTTGCGGTGGAAATCCCTGATGAATGCAGGGTCGAGGATGAAACGTGCCGGCACCCAACACCTCTCCTCTGGGCCATAGCCCTCCCAGTCGACCAGATACTGTAGCCCCTGACCTCTTCGATGGACCTTTAGTAGTTTCCTGACAGTGTAGGCCTCCCCTCCATCAATGATCCTGGGAGGAGGGGTCTTGGAAGGGGGGGACAAGGGGCTAGAGACCAGGGGTCTCAGTTGAGAGACATGAAAAGATGAGTGGAGCTGCTGCATAGACCCGGGTAATGCCAATCTAACAGTTGTGTGGTTAATGACCTTAGAAATGGGGAAGGAGCCAAAAACCTGGGGGACAGCTTGCGTGAGGGGACCCTGAGAGGGAGCTTTGCTGTGGACAGCATGACCTTTCGTCCTGGGTGGTAAACAGGAATCAGCCTGTGATGCCAATCTGCTATCCTTTTGGATGCATGATTGGCGTGTAATAGGTGACATCTGGAATATGCCCAAACTCTGCGGCAGTGTTCGACAAAGGCTTGGGCTGAAGGAACAGATGCCTTCTCCTCCTGTTTGGGAAAAAAGGGGGCTGGTAACTGAGGCAACACTAGAAGGGGATCAGCTCAGTAGATGATGAGTGAAGGCTGTTCTGGGTGTATTCAATCCAAGGGAGTGCCTTGTTCCATGGAGATGAATCACCAGACATTAGGCACCAAAGAGCAACCTCCAGCTTCTGTTTGGTGCACTCTGTCTACCCATTAGTCTGGGGGTGGTAACCTGAGAAGAGGCTGGGGGTGGCCCCAATGAGCTTGCAGAACTCTTTCCAGAAGTGACCAGAGATCTGGGGGCCTCTGTTGGACACAATGTCCATAGGCAGACCATGAATCCAAAACATGTGGTAAATAAACAGTTCCGCTGTCTCTTTAGTTGAAGGCAGTTTAGGGAAGGGAACAAAGTGAGCCACCTTAGAGAAGCGATCGATGATTGTCATGATGCAAGTATTGCCCTTGGAGCTGGAGAGGCCAGTGACAAAATCCACCACAACGTGGGACCAAGGACAGCAAAGTACAAGTAGGGATATTAATAGTCTGGCAGCAGGTTGCTTGCTAGTCTTGTTCCTGGGACAGATGTCACAGGCTGCCACAAAGGTCCTAATTACTTGCCACATGGTTGGCCAATAGAAGCATTGCCTGAGGATGGCAAGGGTCCGGGCTGCCCCAGGGTGACAGGCTAGATGGGAGTTGTGCCCCCACTGAAGTACTTGGGAGCGCACACAAGGGGGCACATACAGATAGTTGGGTGAACCATTGTCTGATCCTGGATTGCTGGACAGGGCATTTTGGACAGTAGTTTCTATGTCAAGTCGGACGGCGGCCACAAAGCAATGGGCAGGGAGGATGGGCTCAGTCGTGTCTTGCCGAGAGTCCAGAGAAAACTGCCTGGAAAGAGGATGGGCCCACAGGACGATCCAGAAGCACTCCTCACCCTCTTTGAACAAGCAGTCAAGACATGGGGGTGGCCGCTTGAACAGCGCGCGGTGCGCCTCCTCCCGCTCCTAACTGGTGAGGTGCAGCTCGCAGCACAGCAGCTCCCTGCTGACAGCCAACTGGTGTATGCTGACTTGAAGAAAGCCATCCTGCTTCCGGATGCTGGCATTGGAGGAGGTCGACCGGCCGTTTGCATTCAGCCAGCAACTCCGGGACGCCTGCCAGTGGTGGCTGAGGGCAGAAGATCGCGATGCCGATGAGATCATCAGCCTGGTGGCACTGGAACAGTTCATCTCTCGACTTCCAGAAGGAACAGCAGAATGGGTCCAGTGTCATTGCTTGGCATTGCTAGAATGAGCCATTGAGTTGGTGGAGGACCATCTGGAGGCGGCTCCAATGGCAGGCAGACAAGGCATCTCTCCTCACTTCTCCTCTCTCTCTCTGCTTTTTCCCCCTCTGTCTCTCTTTCCCCTCCCCACCCTGTTCCCCCACCACAGAGGTGGCGGCTGGCTCCTCCCCAGCTGGCCCATCGCACACGTGGTGTCCTTCCATCTCCCTCTTCCGTGTCTGTGTTGTCTCCTCCTCAGGTGAGTGACTCCCATAACGCCGGTGCAGAGGGAAAACCTGGGCCAGTGTGCTGGTGTGGCAGGGAGTCGGAGCATCTCCAGAGTCAGAGCTCCGCAAGGGAGGTGGGGGCTGTGATCCCGATCCCCGATGTGCCAGAGACCGCCCCCAATCGGGCCAGAATGTATTGCATACCAGTAAGTGTTCAAGGGGATACATATCGCACGTTGGTGGATTCCGGTTGTAATCAGACCTCAATTCACCAACGCCTGGAGCAAGGTGAGGCACTGGGGAGAGCATAAGGATGTTCACAATTGTCCCTTAGTGTCTGTCTGTATTCTATTTCAGGGCCAAATGCATAGAATAAAGGCGGCAGTTAATCCTCGTCTCACCCACTCATTGATTTTGGGTACTGATTGACCAGGGTTTAAAAAGCTGATGGAACATTTAACATGTAGTTAAATGTTAAACAAGTATTTGGCCCATGTCTGCCGTATGGAAAATGACGCAATACAAAAGCAAGTTCTGTTTGACAGACACACTTCAAATAGACTTTGGAGAATAGTTGAAGACCTTCTGGGAGTGGGCCAGCAACAAGCAAGGAAAGCAATGATGGGCAAAATGAACTTCAAGTGTCTATTGGAACAACGATTCCAATGACACACCCCAAGGCCGATCTCGTGCCATGAGGGAAAATATGATGATTATGTGGGTCTTGCACTAGTATGTCACAGGAAGATCCCAGTGTGGCATTGACTGGAGAAGCTGTCACAGAGTTGTCTACGTCAGCACCGCATCAGAGAGACACGAGGAGTGAGGAGCACCCCACTCCTCCTCCCTCTCTTGGGGATTCCCTTGAGGATTTCCCGTTAGAGCAGTCACAAGATGAGACTCTGCGGCATGCATTTGATCAAGTGAGAGTAATCGATGGTCAAACCCTTCAGCCAAGCACGACACTGGCCTTCCCTTATTTTGCTATTATTAAAGATAGATTGTACTGAGTGATGCAGAACACTCAAACTGGTGAACGAATAACCCAATTATTAATCTCAAAGAGCCGTAGGGAACTTGTATTCCATGCGGCTCACTTTAATCCCATGGCTGGACACTTGGGGCAGGATAAAACACTAGCCTGAATAATAGCCAGTTATACTAGCCAGGGATTCGTGGGGATGTCTGTCAGTGGTGTGCGGCGTGCCACGAATGCCAATTAGTAAATCCTGCGGCCACTCCAAAAGCGCCTTTGTGCCCTCTCCCTTTAATCGAGACCCCATTTGAGCGAATTGGGATGGATCTCATCGGACCATTAGATCGGTCAGCATGGGGATATCGCTTTATTTTAGTTCTGGTGGACTATGCAACATGATATCCGGAAGCAGTGCCTCTCCGCAACATCTCAGCACACAGTATTGTGGAAGCACTCTTCCATATTATCGCCCAGGTCAGGATTCCAAAAGAAACCCTACAGACCAAGGCACTACATTTATGTCAAGCACACTGCGCAAACTGTATGAGTTACTGGGAATTAAGTCTATCTGCATCAGTGTCTATCACCCACAAGTGGATGGCTTAGTGGAGTATTTTAATCAAATACTCAAAAACATAACTCAGAAATTTGTAAGTGAACATACACGTAATTGGGATGAGTGGCTCAAGCCCTTGTTATTTGCAGTATGAGAGGTCCCGCAAGCCTCCATGGGGTTTCCTCCATTTGAATTGTTATATGGGCATAAGCCACGTGGCCTTTTGGATGTGCTACGAGAAAATTGGGAGGAGGGACCTTCACCTAGCAAAAATGAAATTCAGTATGTTCTTGACTTGCGCGCAAAACTCCACACCCTCACGCACGTAACCCAGGAAAATTTATGGCAGGCACAAGAATGTCAAATCTGACTGTATGACAGGGGCACGCACCTTAGAGAGTTCATGTCAGGAGACAAAGTACTCGTATTATTGCTCACGTTGAGTTCTAAATTAATCACCAAGTGGCAAGGGCCCTTCAAGGTCACATGGCGAGTCGTGGACATCAACTATGAGGTAAGGTGAGCGGATAGGGGCGGGGCATTGCAAATCTACCACCTCAACCTTTTAAGATGCTGGAATGAGGGGGTCCCCGTGGTGTTGGTGTTGGTAGTTCCAGAGAAGGCAGTGCTGGGGCTGCCTCGCATTGATGAGTTGCTCGATCGGTTAGGTTGGTTAGCTCACTCTTATTCGACACTGTATTTAACAAAGAGATATTGGTAGATCCCCTTGACTCCTCTATCCCAAGAAAAAACGGCCTTTTACACACCATTTGGGTTACACCAATTTATCACGCTTCCTTTTGGGTTGTTTGGGGCTCCTGCTACGTTCCAGTGGCTCATGGACAGGATCCTCCACCCTCATGCTGCCTATGCCGCCACCTACCTCAATGATATCATTATCTACAGCAGCCTTTCTCAACCAGGGTGCCGCGGCACCCTGGGGTGCCGTCTGGCTTCATTAGGGGTGCCGTCAGGAAATTATATATTCTAATATTGAAATAAATAAAATGAATTAAAATTCCAAAAAACGATAGTTACACTAATGCAGATCATCGCTGCCTCATGCATTATCAAAATTTGTCTCACGGCCCCCTTTCCCATGTCACAGTGTCACTGCCGGGATCAGCGTATCGTCAGCGTGACTGCATATATTTTATATGGGGGTGCCTTGAGAATTTGCATACTTCTGAAGGGTGCCGTGACTGAAAAAAGGTTTAGAAATGCTGATCTATAGCCATGATTGGCTGAGGCACCTGGAACATCTGAGGGCTGTTCTAAAGTTGTTGAGGCATGCAGGCCTCACAGCTAACCCGAAAAAGTGTGGAATTGGGTGGAAGTATGGTATCTGGGGTTCCACTTGGGTCATGGGCAGGTGCATCCCCAAATTAATAAGACTGCAGAGATTGTGGCCTGCCTGAGGCCCAAGACCAAAAATGGGGTGAGACAGTTCCTGGGGCTGTCTGGCTATTATCATAAGTTTATACCTAATTATTCAGATGTCACCAGCCCGTTAACCGATCTCACTAAAAAGGGAGCTCCAGATCCAGTCCAGTGGACGGAGCAGTGCCAACAAGCATTCTTGAAGGTAAAAGCTGCACTGTGTGGGGGGTCACTTTTGCACTCCCCTAACTTCTCTCTCCCCTTTATTTTGCAGACTGATGCATCGAACAGAGGGCCAGGGGCTGTTTTGTCCCAGAAGGTGGAGGGCGAGGAGCACCCCGTGCTGTACATCAGCCATAAACTCTCGATGCATGAAAGCAAGTACAGCATCATCAAGAAAGAGTGCCTTGCCATCAAGTGGGCGGTCCTTGCCTTCTGATACTACCTGCTGGGGCGCCCTTTCACCCACTGTTCAGACCACGCGCCCCTCCAGTGGCTCCACTGCATGAAGGATGTCAATGCGCGGATCACCCGTTGGTATCTTGTCCTCCAGCCATTTAAGTTCTAGGTGGTCCACAGGCTGGGGGTGCAGATGGTGGTGGCAGACTTCCTATCCCATCAGGGGAGGAGTCTGCTTCAGGCCGGACAGCTCCCCGGCCTGAGTCGGGCGGTGGGGGTGCATGGCAATGGGGGCATGGCCAAGCGGCAGTTTGTGAATGGTGGGCGGGGTCAGGGACGGTAAGCGGCTAAGTCATTACACCTGGTGTCAATTAATGTGTGTGCGTGCATGTGTGTGTGTGCGTGTGTTGCAGGGATGGAGCATAAAAGGAGGGGGAGAAGCAGAGAAGAGTCTCTCCCAACCAGAACACGTGTGTGTGTGTGGCGTGTGTGACTGTGTGAGTGAGAAAAGCTGAAAAGCTAAAGAAAATAAGTAAAATAAAGTGTCTGTATGAACACCAACTCTCGCCTGCCGTGCTTCTGTGCTCCACCTACATCAGGATTCATTACATCATGTTACAGATTTTTTTCTTGTGGTTTACAAATATAAAATTGTTTTAAAAAATTTCCTAAAAATGTGGGAATGTACCTGCATGAGGATTAAGCTTATTTCATTCCTTCTTGAGAATGGAACTGTTTAGTCTCATCAGGTTTTGGGTAAACTGACATTTTTCTATCCCTTTACCAGCATCGTGTGTTTATACAGTTATGTTACAAGTTTTGATAATAAATAAAAATTAAACATGTAGGCCAAGATATTTTATTTTTGTTCCATGTCTCCCCACTATGTCCCAAGTCTCCCAACATAATGTCCTATATCTCCCCTCAATGTCTCATGTCTCCCCACAAACAATAATGACAGAAAAAGTGCAGCCTGAAGGCCAGGACATGTGACAAGCTGAGAAACTAATGTTGTGGTAAGAGGGTATAGTAAATACTCTCTAAAGCAATATGAAGTGACACTGCCTGCAAAGAATTTCAGACAATCTACAAAAGCTGAAAACTTGTCCCAAGTCTTTCCACTCTCATTACAGGCATCTAGCAGACACTCCTATCCATAGCAACATACCACAAGTTTTACCTAATCTGCATGTCTTTGAAGTGGGAGGAAGCCCATGCAGACACGGGTAGAACATGCAAACTCCACACAGAAAGGCATCCATCGGCTATGAGAGTCGAACCTGTAACCTTCTTGCTATGAGGCAACAGGACTAACCACTGCACCACCATGCCACCTACAAAGACAACATATCATACAGTATTTATGATACTTTATGCGCGATTTATGTAAATAGCTATTTATGTAAATAACAGCATTTATGATAATTTATGCAATATTTATGCACGCTCCTCTACAAAGACAACATATCAAATGTGGAAACTGAAAGATTTTATTATTGTTTTGTATTGTGAATTTGATGACAGCCACATGTTTCAAAATAGTTGGAACAGAAGCATGTTTACCACTGTGTTGCATCACTACTACTATTAACAGCATTCTGTCAGTGTTTGGGAACTGAGGAGGCCAATCGCTGTAGTTTTGAAAGTGAAATGCTGTCCCATTCTTGCCTGATATACAATTTCAGTTGCTCAACAGTTCTGGGTCTTCATAATGCAGCAAATGTTTTCAATGGGAGACAGGTCTGGACTGAAGGCAGGCCAGTTTAGCACCCAGAATCTTTTACTGTGGAGCCATGCAGGTGTAATAGTATGTGCAGAATGTGATTTGGCATCATCTTGCTGAAATAAGCAAGGTCTTCCCTGACAAACATGTCATCTGGATGGCAGCATATTGCTCCAAAACCTGTATATATCTTTCAGTATTAATGGTGCCTTCCCACATGTGCAAGCTACCCATGTCATGTGCACTAATGGATGCTCTCTCTCCTCTTTAGCTTAGACGACGTGGTGTCCATGATTTAAATAAATAAATAAATAATTGATTGATTGATTGATTGATTGATTGATTGATTACAATATATACTATTTACATTATTAAATCACATTTTTAGAAGTATTACTATAAGCAAAAATAATGACCCAAATATAATAATAATAATAATAATAATAATAATAATAATAATAATAATAATAATACAAAACAGATAAGGTAAAATTGACCCAGAGTGGATTCTATCTAATAACCTGGGTTGTCTTCAACAGAGTTGTTTTTAGAGTGCAATATTTAGCTGCGTTAGGATGTCAGCACATCTAAAATTAACTTCCCGTCACTGCCAAAACTACAAGGAAGATATAAAACAAAACTTGTTCTTATGCTTCTTCCTTTTTTATGCTGTCATGTGAGGTTTTGCAAGTGAATTTCAAATCTTTCCAGATCATTAACTAGGTGAAGTGTTAATGATCTAGAGAGGGGTGAGTTACTTATCTACAGAAAGTCTGATACCCTGCAGCTTTGGCCACTGCTCTCTTTCATGATGAAAGTGATGTTGAATAGCTATCTGGAAAGATGAGTGAAGAAAATGAAATCACTAGTATCTGAGTTAAAAAGTCCCCCCCCAATAATGCTGTCTCTTGAATAAGTCGTCCTGATCACCTTTGTAAAACTCACAGATGGTTGTTGAAGACACAATGTAGCCAGTAGCTTTACCATTAACATGTCCTTCTGGCACACTTATGTTGCCTTTGGCTTTGAATGCTATAGTACCCTGGAGGACATTTAGCTAAAAATTGATGTGAGAAAACCACAATACTCCCAACAGATCTTATGTACCCTAGTGCATTATGGTGATCTACTTTTTTATATCATTCTTGAGTTTTAAAAGTTTGTTAGTCTCAATGGTAAGACTGTAGTCGAGATCCCTGATCAATTAAGATTTCAATTTCTAAGTCATACATACAATTCAAAACATTAAAAAATGGATTGTAATGAATGAGAGTGCAACCAGTTTGCATTTTAACTGTGTCCTGGAAGCACTAATTTGTGTGCATTTTGGCATGGTGTTTGTGCCTGACATCTCTGTTTACATGAAACCCACTAAGCAGAGAGAGGAGGGGAGCTGGTCTTTATTGAAGGCTAATGACCTCTCATAAGCAGACGCACCCTCACCCAGGAGGATCAGACTAATGACATACAGTCACTCATATCTGTGGGGTCAGTGAGGGGTCCAGTGCTGACAGAGAGGTGAACGTTGATAAGGAGCTACTTCAACCATACTCTGCAAAACACCATGGTGACATAAATACATGTTGTTTGTGTTTCTACATCCGCTGTTTGTGCATAATTAGAATGATTTGCAGTCTCTGTAAATATTTCAAATCACAGGGGACCAAAACGACATCACAAGGATTCTGAACCCCACGAGAAGAAGTAAT
Source organism: Nemapteryx nenga (assembly GCA_027575955.1). Taxonomy (NCBI): domain Eukaryota; kingdom Metazoa; phylum Chordata; class Actinopteri; order Siluriformes; family Ariidae; genus Nemapteryx; species Nemapteryx nenga. Next base: position 1,426 of record JAODOC010003622.1, on the reverse strand, counting down.
TATGTCGAACTTGAATGTTAAAAGTGAATTAAAAAAAAGCATTTCATTCAGGAAGTATGGTTTTAAACAGTGGTAAAGCAGTTGTAAGAGTTTGTTGTGAAGTCAGTATTAAATCTGTATAAAATGTATGTTTGCTGGTTAGATGTATTTTGTATTACATAATGTCATCCACAGGACGTAGGATTTGGGCCTAATTATATAGCAAGACCTAAGCCAGAATGTACTGACAGCCAGATTTACTGTAAATAATGATAACCTTTGGGAGGAAAAATCCTTGCTGCATGACAAAGCATTTAGTTAAAGTTTAATACTGTGCCATGTTAATTCAAAATCAGAGATTAGTCAGGGATATTCCCAGTTGGAAATATTTTTTCCCCCTGCTCCATTATAGTCTGTCAATTTACCCATGTCCTGAATTCTGTCATGTTTTCAAAAGCAAGGCCATAATGAATAATGAGGAGTAATAATAATCATTATTGTAATTAATAACTTTTCAAAAGCTTACAAACGCATACCTTTACAGTTGGGTCATAGTCTAAAGAGGCTGTGGTGTTGTGCAGTTTTTTATAACGGAAGTTACGGAATGAGGAACTATTTGTGAGCCTCTGAAATCCTATGCATAACTCCTTTCTCACGCCATTACTTTTGATGTTTCATGTGATGCTGCCTTTGTTTACTACAATGTGCTTGTTCCCTTTGTCTTAACACTTTGTTCCAAACCTTTTGTTTAACTGGGGCTCTATATTAATTTTCTATAATATTTTACAGTTATTGCTAACCTGTTGGTGAAAAATTACTCTCATTACTTTCATTTTACTGTAAGTTACTTTCCATATCCATATTCATTATGTATTCATCAGTTTGATAATTAAACTGTTTAGTTCCAGAAGTGTTCCTGCAATGCTTTAAAAATGTCTAATGTAATAAGGGATTGCTTCCCCAGAACATCGTGATTACAAATCTTCTCTTCTAATGCATGAATGTGAGAGAAAAACTTTGTCAAAACGCCTAGAAAACCTGACAGACTGAACATTCTTGGAAGTTCCTATGACTTTAATTTTTATTTGGTAATAAAAAGATTAACAGATGAATGAAACCTGAAGGGAAGCACTGCATTAGAAAGTTAGTTAGCCTTTAATAAATGCATTACTGCATTAGTGCTACAGTGCCCTCCATGATTATTGGCACCTCTTGTAAAGATGAGTACAAAGGGTTAGAAAAAAATCTACCTTTTGGTGAAGTATCTTCATCTCACACTGAAAAAAAAATGAGAAAAATCCAACCTTTAGTTGAAATAAATTTATTCAAAGAAAAACAAATCCCTCATCAAGAAATAATTATTTTCAACAAAACACTTGAACCAGGGCGGCACGGTGGTTAGCGCTGTCACCTCACAGCAAGAAGGTCCGGGTTCGAGCCCCGTGGC
>JAODOC010003424.1:0-10256 GCA_027575955.1 Nemapteryx nenga | reverse complement strand
CCAATTGGCGGATGGCGGGCGGGTTCGGTTTTGAAAATTGGTGAAAAAACGTTTGTGCAAATGGATAGCGGGCGGATAGTGGTTTCGTGAGGCGGTTGCGGATGAAAAAATAACCCATCCGCGCATCTCTAGTGAGCGCGCGTGCGAGCATTTGGCATATGTTGCATTCAGTGACCATCCATGAATCTGTTTATTTACAAATCAACATTGTTCAATTAATTGGAACAATTGGCAAAACTGTGAACATAAATTGTATGTGATGCAACAGCAAGAACTGAATATGGCAAACTAAAATTAGAAAGGAATTAACTGGAACAATTGGCAAAACTGTGAACATTAAGAAATTTGTGTGTGATGCAACAAGAACTTTTGTTCAACTTTAAAGCAATACTGTACCATTTTGGAAATAAGCTCATTTTACTAATTGAGTTTTACCTCTGTACTTCCAGCTGTTCTCATCCAGCTGAGTCTAGCAGTGCAACTTTTTCCTCCAAGTTAACTCAAGGAAAGGTGTAATTCACCTTTGGCTAAGGACTGCTCTAGAATGCAGTACCACAGAAACCTAAATTACTCGGCTCAGCAGCAATGTCCAGATTTTGATCACAACCACCTTATTTCATCCCAAACTCCCTAAAAACAGGGCTTCATGTGAAAAATGGCGAACTTACACTTTAAAAGCAGCAATCAGCAGTTTTGGCCCATTCTTGAATTAATTGAAGAAGACAAAATAAACCAACCATTTATCATAGCTCTACATCTATGATCTCACAAACCAATAGAGACCAAAACACCATTATCCCACCTAAATAGGCTCTTAGTCGTTCTACGGAAGCACTATTTTGGAATTGAAAAGGGCATAAGGCATGCGTTGCATTCAACGAGTACCATCCACCTTTTAGGGGCACCATTTAAATTTTGAAATTGGGATGGTATCCAGTTTCCACTAGATTTTATACATTTGGTTTGCCTGGGGGTTCCTTTCTGCTCCTCTTATCAGCTTTGCACTCCCCACAGAGTCTGCACGCACCAATATAGACAGATGGAAGGCCACAGAGTTCAAGACTTTTCTTTTATACACTGTGCCAGTCGCAGGGCTGGATAAGGATGTCCCGGGCCCCCTAGGCTACAGGTTTGCGATAGGCCCTCCCAGAAAAAAAATCGTGACAAAATTACATTAACAGTGTCATAATTCTTAACCACCTTCTTTCGTCCCAGACTACCTAAAAGCAGGGCTTCATGTGAAAATGGCGCTGGTGGTATTTGGGGCCTGCTGGATGGGGCTGCGACAGACTGAGGGCTGGGGGCAAACATTGACTTCAATGGGCACTCGAACAATCGCTCCTAAAGTGGCATTAAACTTCCGTTCACAAAGACATGACTCCCCTTGTGGTCAGTGTTGGACAGCCATACAATGACCCAAAAATCATTGAAGAAAACTAAAATGCTCAGCTCAGCAGCAAATGTCCAAATTTTGTTCAGAACCACCTTCTTTCATCCCAGACTACCTAAAACAGGGCTTCATGTGAAAATGGTGAACTATCTAAATTATGCTGCAAACAACTCATCTAGAACTTCCACTGTACTGATAATGTCACAAAACTGTTATACTGCACTACCTCCAAAGACAGACAACCTGTCAGTAATGTATCTGTTTACTGCTACTTATCCTATTTATTGCATATTTCACTGTAACCATTGCACCTTATGCCACTGCTATGTTTATGTAAATTCTTGTAGTTTGTAGTTTTATATTAGTCTCATTGTATATATTGCTACTTGTTTGTTTATTTATGTGTGCACATCATGGTGAAGCTTGACATCTCATTATGCTTGTATAATGACAATAAAAGGCTTTCTATTTCTATTCTATTTCTATTCTTGCCGTTTTCATCAGGCAGATGCATCGTGCTACTCTTGACTTGTCAGTACCCAAGCCCTTTTCTGAGATGCTGGCCTGCTAATAGGAAAATGGATTTGTTTACATAGGTATTGTGTGAAAGGTTTTAATATCATTAGAAAAGTTCTGCAGCATTAGCAGACACTATAACACAGCACTAACCTTTACCATTGTATTTGTAGAATGGCAGCAATAGTTAAACAAACCCATACCCCATTAGCTGTTACCAATATTTGGTTAATTTGGACTTTGTGCCAGCCTGCATGAGAATGAATGGATAAAAAACAAACAAACCAGTTTTCTGGGCTCCAGCATGGTTCATGATGTGGAATTTGAGATTTCAATCCTTCTGTACTGTGGCAGCTGTCATCAAGGCCCTGTTAAGACAATGTTATTTCAAGATTTTACATCTTTTTCCTGGACCAGTGCTCTGAAGAGAATCTTTGACAATTCTCTCGCGAAAGGAGCAGCGCGTGCAAGGTAAAGAACCATGTTTTACCGTTAGCTTTTTAACGTTAGCTCAGCTTAACAGTGCTACCCATTAGCAGTCTCTAAAAATTATTGCCAGCCAGCCGAAGGTAACCACTTCTTGTATATTTTTTTTTCATAGACTCATTCAAAAACCAAATCGTTATTACGTTAGGGATAGAGTCTACTTTATACGGCTTTCGCTGTTAGCAGTCAATTGCCTTGGTTTAACATAGCCAGCCTAGCAGCCTATGGCAGAGCTAGCAACAGTTGCCGTTTTAGTCCAATGACTTGTTTTCTTAAAGATTTAAACAGCGTAGTTTAACAATATACATCACATTATTGCCAGTCAGCCGAAGGTAACCACTTATATTTTTTTCATAGACTCGTTCAAAAACCAAATCGTTATTACGTTAGGCTACTACTTTATACGGCTTTCGCTGTTAGCAGTCAATTGCCTTGGTTTAACATAGCCAGCCTAGCAGCTAGCCTATGGCAGATCATATCTAGCAACATAGTTGCCGTTTTAGTCCAATGACTTGTTTTCTTAAAGATTTAAACAGCGTAGTTTATCAATATACATCACATTATTGCCAGTCAGCCGAAGGTAACCACGTATATATTTTTTCATAGACTCGTTCAAAAACCAAATCGTTATTACGTTAGGGATAGAGTCTACTACTTTATATGGCTTTCGCTGTTAGCAGTCAATTACCTTGGTTTAACATAGCCAGCAGCTAGCCTATGGCAGATCATAGCTAGCAACACATTAGCTGCCGTTTTAGTACAATGACTTCTGTTTTCTTAAAGATTTAAACAGCGTAGCTTAACAATATACATCACATTATGTCTGAACACAAACTGTGTTCACAAAGAACACTAAAAAGACAAGCAAAACGGAGGGCTATTATGATACTTACCGAGTCGAGTCGACCACAGACTGAGACCTACACAGCTGCTGCTGACACTGGTGTAGAGTTTGTGGACGCCCCCATGAATGATGCATCTGATGAATCTGACACTGATAGGCCCACGGTATCTGACGGATCTGACAATGATAAGCCCACATCTAACGTGATCACAGACGCAAATGATTTTTGGTTCAATGCACTGGATTGTGAAGCAAGTGATGATGATGATAATGATGACGATGATGATGATGAGTCTGCCAAATGTTTTGAGGAACAGCTCAGAGAGTGGGCAATAGAGAGCAAAACACCATTATCCCACTTGAACAGGCTCTTAGTCATTCTAAGGAAACACCACCCTTATCTTCCAAAGGACGCTCGCACCCTTTTAGGGACTCCATCTAATTATGAGGTCCGAGACATTGCTGGTGGCACAATGCACTATTTTGGAATTGAGAAGGGTATAAGGCATGTGTTGCATTCAATGAATACCATCCCTGATGCTGTTAATTTACAAATTAACATTGACGGTCTACCCTTATTTAAAAGCAGCAATCAGCAGTTTTGGCCCATTCTTGGTCTAATTGAAGAAGACAAAACAAACCAGCCATTTGTCATAGCTCTTTATCTAGGATGTTACAAGCCAGACAATGTGAACGAGTTCTTAGAAAAATTTGTAAATGAACTTGGAAAACTAAAATTAGAAGGAATTGATACAATTGGCAAAACAGTGAACATTAAAATTTCAAAATTTGTATGTGATGCAGCTGCAAGAGCCTTTGTCAAAAACATTAAAAGTCACAATGCTTATCATGGATGTGAGAAGTGCACCCAAGAAGGTACATGGGCGGAAAACAGAATGACATTTCCAGAGGTCGATGCACCTTTACGGACCGACACCTCCTTCGTAAAACAAGATGATGAATACCATCATAAAGGATCTAGTGATCTGACAAGGGCTGGAATTGGAATGGTGTCCCAATTTCCATTAGATTTCATGCATTTGGTTTGCCTGGGGGTTATGAGGAAGCTGCTGCTGTTTTGGCTGAGGGGGCCACTTCCAACTCGCTTAGGTTCACAGTACATCCAATTAATATCAGCAGCTCTTATCAACTTTGTACTACCCACAGAGTTTGCACGAAAAGGTCGATCTCTCCTTGAAATAGACAGATGGAAGGCCACAGAATTCAAAACTTTTCTCTTGTACACTGGGCCAGTCGCATTGAAACACCATCTACCAGATACTTTATACCAGAATTTTATGCTTTTGCACGTCGGCATCAGAATTTTGTGCTGTCCATCACTATGCCTTAGGTACTGTGATTTTGCTGAACAACTACTTATAAAATTTGTTGAGCATTTTCGGTCTGTTTATGGCGATTATGTTGTTTATAATGTACATGGGCTGATACATCTCGCTAGTGATGCAAGACAGTTTGGTCCACTGCATAATTTTTCAGCTTTTCCATTTGAGAACTTTCTCCATTCTTTAAAAAAAATGATTAGGACCCCAACTCGTCCCCTTCAGCAGGTTATCAGGAGGCTATCAGAGAAAGAAAGCACAAGGCACAAAATTAAAATGTGCAATCAGGGTTTCCGTCTAGAGCACAGAAATGGACCATGTCCAAGCAATGTGGTATTTCAGGCTCAGTATAGGCATTATGTTAAGGATGGAACCACAATCAGTATCTCAGAAGGAAACAACTCTATTTCTTACGTGAGAGATGTGTACATTGTTAAAAACATTTTGAAAGTCAACAACACATGCCTTTTAATCTGTGCAAAGTTTCTACACAAGTCCAGTTTTTTTTCATATCCTGTTCATTCTGAGAGTCTTAATATATCGTTTGTAGCACATCTCGAGGAAACACTGACTGTTATTAATGTAGATAATGTGTCAAAGGTTATTCTTTTGAAGTATGCGGACGGTTTTGTAGCATATCCACTCATCCACACAACCTAGTGTCTTTAAAATATATATTTTATAGATGTTTCTTTTTACCACAATTTTTTTAGTTTTTGTTTTCTATATTTTATATATTTTTCCTCTAGGCCTAGAGAGTTTTGTAGCATATCCACTCCATACCACCCATAAAATACAACCCATACAATCTTTTGATAACCTAGGCTATTGTCTTTAAAAAACATTTTTTACACATTATTATTATTTTTTTATTTATATACTGCTTATATATTTGTTCTATTTGTTCTAGAGGTGGTGCCAAATGGCTGGCTGAGCACACATATCTGTACTTCAACACTAAGATATATTCAATAATAATCAATTTAATAACACCATTTTTTTTTAAAAAATAGATGTATTCAGTAGTAGTTTTCACCGGGACGGACGAAACAGAAGTCGTTCCAAACGACTGGCTCAGCCTGGACAAGACGGTGACCTTCTGGCCACCATATAAATCCAGTAGATGTAGTGCAGCAGTCATAAAAAATGAGGTTCCAGATGAAGAGTGGCATGAATATGAAGTGAGATGGGTGGAAGAGTACAGTAAGTGTTAAAGCTTTCAAAAACATGACATTTTTTGAAATGGCAACACTCTTTTTCCTCTTTCCCCTTCAATAACACGTGTGTGTGTGTGTGTGTGTGTGTGTGTGTGTGTGTGTGTGTGTGTGTGTGTGTGTGTGTGTGTGTGTGTGTGTGTGTTTTCTGTTAGCTACATACGAGAAGGCCAGGAAAAAACTCATTAAGTTTTCAAAAGGAAAAGGCCTACAAAGTACTGATGATGAACATGTTCGGATAAGACAGTATGTTTTTTTGTTGTCTTTTCTATTGTCTTTTTTTCATATTAAGCTAATAGCCTATCCACATTGTTTTAAATAATGACTCTTTCCAACAGACCATCCTCAAGACACAGCCTGGATGTTGCAGCTACATCAAGTCATCAAGTCATCACATACCCTGACAAAACCACACCGGCAAAGTAAGCACATCACCACCATATGTAACAGACTACTATGACAAGGCCTCCCCACAATTGTTCATTTTTTTCTGCTCATCTCCTTTTGTGTAATGATGACATGAGACTACAATGTGTAGAGGCTAATTAAGGGCTGTATCTGTGTTCTATCAATCTTATCAGGAAGAAAAGCAGCCGAGTGGCGGAGATTCAAGCACCTGCTATACCGGCTTTTCCACCAACACCAGTGCCACCTGAAATGCCGCAGTATGTTTTTTCCCCTATCACAGCTACTGACGTGTGTGTGTGTGTGTGTGATGTTGACAATTATGCATTATTGCATGTATTTAGACACCTGTGTTATATCAAAGCAGCAGAGTGGAGATGCCTCTAACACCAGTGCCACCTGAGATGCCGCAGTATGTTTTTTAATATATATGTCACAGGGGAGATTGGAATCCAGGGGAATCCGGAATCTTCCTAGGGGAGATTGGAATTCCTGTCCAAAGACCAATTGAGGCAGATTGAGTTAGACATGTCTGCCTGAATGGAAGCTATTTCTTGGTCTGAATTAGTGCTTTGGCTGCAAAATTGTAAGCACTGGCCGTGTTCATTGCCACCTTGTTCGTATGCTACGAAATGACATTAGGAATTCCAATCTCCCCTAGGGCTATGTTAAAAATTAGTGCTTTGGCTGTAAAATTGTAAGCACTGGCCGTGTTCATTGCCACCTCGTTCGTATGCTACGAAATGACATTAGGAATTCCAATCTCCCCTAGGAGGATTCCGGATTCCCCTGGATTCCTATCTCCCCTGTGACATATATACAGTATATATCAGTTATCATTAATTATGAGGTACAGCATATGTTTGATGAAGGGGGGAAAGTGATGTAGAAAAATAGGCTTGGTCACTCCATTAGAGCCCAGTCAATATGCTCCCCATTATCAAATTGTAAAGGTAAAACTACAGTATGTCAGAAAAGTGAGTACACCTCTCACATTTCTGCAGATTTTTAAAGTATATCTTTTCATAAGACAACTTTCAAGAAATTTCCTTTCGACACAATGAAAAGTTGTTCATCCAAAATATTTTACACCGCATGTTTTCACTGGGCATTGAACATTTTTATTATACTGCCAAGACAAAGTTTTGAAATAGGCCTATGGCTATTTGTCCAACAGGACGTCTTCAAGACATGGCCCAGCAAGTGGTCTGGACACCACAGGCATGTCTGCTTATGCGCCACCACCAGTGGCACCTTCAATGTTGCATAATGGTAAGGACTTCTCTCCCTATGTGCACCTATATACACTATATTTTCAAAAGTATTTGCTCACCTGCCTTGACTCACACATGTTTGCATTTACAGTATCATCCTGACTGTAGTGTGCCCATTTATCTGATTCAGACCTCAGGCTTTACAAATTGCTGGAAGAAATTAATGGCCAGGTGCGGCAGAACACGCTGCTCCTCCAAGCGCTTCATAAGAAGCAAAATGCCACTGATTTGGGGGAAGTGGACTTCGATTTCCCCCTCACAACTTTTACATGTGTGAGGAACATCGAGGACCGGATTGGGAACAATCAAGAGGCTAAACGTTCTCTGGTAAATTCTTTCTAATTTAGGTCACTGTCTGTGGCAGTCCCCTACATCAACTAGTCTATACTGATCTGGGTTGGGTTTTTATCTTGTTTGGTTTTTGAGTGATGTAATGTGCCAGTAATGTATGTTGGTGTTATAATCTTATATGTTTACACAGACAAGGTACCTCTGCAGCCTGGGTGGTGCAACGCCTAAAGACATACTGCACAGAATCCTAAGGCATATTCTGAGTGACAACCTAGCAAGAAAGTTTAACTGGCGAGGGAGAGGGACTAAGAGCCCATTTTCAGCCCTCTGTCTGGCCAAAGTGGTCATAGGTACTGTCACTACCATCACATTGTATGATAACACCAGTGTGCAAAAAATGTTAAATCTCATCTTGGCTGGGTTGGGTGTGATGCTAGCAATCACCCCTGCCTACTGTCACAAACACCACAGTGAACAAAATCCATCAGCCCATTCTTTTCTTTTTCTTTGCTAATAGATGCAGCCAAAAAACAAGGCGCCACTGTCATGGAGGCAGAAAATGTAATAAAAAACTGGCTGAAATACAGTGGAGACAGGAGTGGAGGACGCAAAAGAAGAGAGAAAGGTATTTTCAATGATGCAGGGAGTTGAACAATCAGAAATGTTATTTCTAATATTGTAATGGGTTCCCAATGAAAATAGATATTTTATTTTTATTATACAGTGTATAAAGTGTACACACCTCTGTTGAAAAATGACAAAAAGACAAATCATTTCACAACCTTTTGCACATTTAATATAAATTATAACCGACACAATGCTTTTGAAAAACAAACTCCAAGCTTTAAATGGGAAATATAAAAAATGAAAAACTTAAATTAATATTGTAGCATAAATATGCACACCCATACATTAATACATTGTCTTAGCACTGTTGGCTTACATTACAGAACTCAGACTTTGTGCATAGTCCTCTTCAGATTACCTGACAGATGTTCAATGGGATTTAGGTCTGAACTCTGTCTGGGCCATTCCAAAAACTCAATCTTATTCTGGTGAAGCCATTCTTTTGTTGATTTAGGTGTGTGTAGAGTAATTGTCGTTCTGAAAGGTTAAGTTCCTCTTCATCTTCAATGTTATAATGGTGAGCTGAAGGTTTTGTGCCACTACCACTGCCATTGTGGAACAGTCCATAATTCCCTCCTCCCTGATTAAGGCCCCAGTTCCTGCTAAAGAAAATCAGTCACAAAGCATGATGTTGCCACCACCATGTTTCACTCTTGTCATGGTGTTATTTGGGTGATGCATAGTGTTTTTGCACTAAACATACCTTTTGGAATTATGTCCAATACATTCAACCTTGGTTCCATCAGACCATTGCACATTTCCCCATATACATTTGGGAGATTAAAGATGTCTTTTTGGAAAATGTACTCCACCAAGGGTGAACATTTTGGATATAATTCCAAAAGGTATGTTTGGCGCAAAACATCACCCAAATAACATCATACCTACAGTGAAGTATGATGGTGGCAGCATCATGTTTTGCTTTGTTTTTATTCAGCTGAAACTGGGGCTTTAGTCAGGGAGGGGAGAATTATGAACAGCTCCAAATTCCAGTCAGTATTGCCACAAAACTTTCAATCCCTGTTAGAAAGTTGAACATGAAGAGGAACTTAAATCTTTCAGAATGACAATTACCCTATACACATACCTAAATCAACAAAAGAATAGGTCTCACCAGAGTGAAATTGAGGTTTTGGAATGGCCGAGCGAGAGTTCAGACCTGAATCCCATCAAACATCTGAGGGGTGATCTGAATAGGACTGTGTACAGGAGATGTCCTTGCAATCTGTCAGATTTGGAGTAATTTTGCCAAAAGAAATGGACAAATTTTGCCACATCAATATGTGCCATGCTGATAGACTCCTAGTCTCCTACCCAAAACCGTCTGACTGTCTTGCTCTAATAAAGACCAAAGGTGCCAAAACAATGTACCAGTTTAAGGGTGTGCATATTTATGCAACCATGGGTGTGCATATTTAAGGGTGTATATAGTAACGGTGGAACAAGTGAAATTATTTGTCCTTCTGTCATTTTCTTACATAACAAAAACCTGGCATTTGAACAGGGGTGTGTAGACTTTCAGTATCCACTGTATGTAATATATTTACTTACTATTTACTATTTATTTTTATTGTTATCATTTACACAGAAAAGCAGACATTGCGCACAGTGCCTCTCAGCCCTTCCTCTCCTTCCTCTGAAAGTGAATGTAAGTTTTAATCACCTCAATAAGTGTGTTTACATGCAGTTCAGAGATTCAGATTCAAAAAGCTTTATTGTCTAATATGTTGCCATACTAGAAAATCTTCTTTTGATTGAAGGCTTGGATGTGTGTGTGTGTGTGTGTATGTGTGTGTGTGTGTGTGTGTGTGATGGATTCCACCAGAGATTGATAGGCAGTTGACAAAATGTGTTTACTGACATTGAAGG
>JAODOC010003270.1:0-10298 GCA_027575955.1 Nemapteryx nenga | reverse complement strand
CTTTCCTTCTCTTCTTCGCCTCTTCGTCGCTCTAACTACGTCACCGGGTACAACTGCCATGATTGGCCATGGGCTACATATACGCCAAATGATAGACATTCGCAACGTCCAATAAACGGCCGTTGACAATCTTAAACCACACCTCCCGTACGAGAAATTCAATAGGCGGATTCCAGACCATATCTCACTTGTGATATGGTTGTGATATGGTCTGGTGTTAACCAGACTAATACTTGCTAACTGTGTATTCAGAATTAGCAAGTAGTTATCCACGCATTCTATGGGAATCTTGGATGAATTCCCAAGACACACGGACGGATACAAAACACATCCCATATGATAGAAGCTGTCGTCACTGAACAATAAACTAGTTTGTCTTTTCTACACCGACTCTGTATTACAGTAAACAAACACTGAAAATGATTTTTTTTTCTCCATCTGTGCTTGACTGAAGCTTTTTCCTCGGAAATATGAAGACCTCTGAACAAGTGTCAGAAAAGGTTAAGTTATTTGTTCACAATAAGTTAATGTCTTAATTTGCACAGTAAATAAAGACTATGCAATTGAATGATTGTGTGATATCTGAAAAATACAAATAAAAAAATAATCTTCATATACTGACAACTTATTATAACAGTAGCATTAATGTAGATAAGGAATGTAAGCTACCGCAAAGAGTCAAATAATGCAGTAATAGCATGGTGGTTTTGTATGCCATAGTCACTATGGGGGTAACAGTGCAGTGCAGTACATGTTTAAGTCACAAGAGGGCAATGGAGAGTCATGGACGACAGAGCCATGTAAAGAGATAGGAAATTGTACCCTTCCGGCAATGTCTGTAGAAAGATGGCCATGTAGTCAGAGAAGAATGTCAGACTCAATACATGTACTGTACATTTACAGGAACTATGACATCACCTTAAACAGCAGAACAAGTAATTGAGCTATAATAGTTTAACATAATTCAAACCAGGATCATGCTGAAAAGTAAGCTATTTCTGTAGCAAGTACTGTACGAAGTACTGTACCATTACAACTAAATACATGCTGAAGCCAAGACAACAGGAAAAACAGGACATGTTAGCAGTGTCAGTGGTAGCGGCGTTTGTCTCCTTTAGAACTGCTAAGCTATAGCTTGTCTTTTGTACACCGAGTCTTTAATACCCCCAAAACATGAGCAACTAAATCTTGCCGAGACAATAGTAAAGCCGTGTCACATCCTATAGCCCGTATAAGAGCACATCCCATATGATAGGAGCTGTCGTCACGGAACAATAAATTAGTTTGTCTTTTCTACACCGAGTCTGTATTACAGCCAAAGCATGAACAACCACATCTTGCTGAGACAATACTAAAGCCGTGTCACATCACAGAACGTCTAATGGATAATGTGGGCACATCCTATATAGTCCGTATAAGAGCATATACGCAGAAGATCTTTGATATACGTGCTAGCAGTGTTTCGTGGTTGCTAAGTAATTGTCTATCACCAAAATACATTTCTGGTACACGATTAAGCATCTGGTGGAAAATACTATTCTCACTAATCTGGTTTGAGAAGCTGCTACATGTAGGGTGACCATTCGTCCGGATTTCGTCCGGACAGTCCGGTTTTAGAGCTGTCTGTCAAAGTATCTGCCTTTTTCACATTTTGTCTTCCTTTCAGACCCTCATCCGCCGCCCTTGCATTAATCGTCATAAATCCCCACCCATTATTTACACTTGCTACTCTGCGATGTTTACAGGTAACGACAGTATCTCGTATGCAAATGTTCGCGCTGCAAACGCAGCTGATGCAGCCAATGCAGCCCCGGATTGCCTGGCAGCTGCAATCAAAAACTCGGCTCACGCTATTGACTGATTTTTGCTCCTCAGCTTTGCGCGGCAGTGCGAAAGCGGAAAAAACTTATGTATGTTGGACTTGGCACGCATGTTGTTGTTAATAAATATATGTTGTATAGTATGTATGACCCCCCTCCTCACTTTAGGGCCTTTGTCCTCCTTTTTGGACACAAGTGTCCTCCTTTCCTGTTTCATGCTGGTGATCACCCTAGCTACATGCGGTCAAAAAGTTGGCATCTTTAAACCTTCACCTGATCATAGCATAGGCTACGGCTAGCAGCTATATTTGCTAGCCGCGAGTTCGATAGAATTAGCAGTTATCCACGCGTTCAATGGGAATCTTACATGAATTCCCAACACACACCGGCGGATACAAAATTCACCACTTTGTTTCCAAAATCAATTTTTTTTTGCACAGTTTCGTTATTCGTCCAGTGAAGTGCGCCAAGTTGGCATTGCCAAATCTACGTGTGAAATCGACACATGTGGAAACATGGAAATTTAGTGGCTTACCCTCTCGCAGAATGGACCGAGTGAGAACCCGGAAGTTAGGTCATTGTAAAATGGCCATTGCAAGCTGGTTCAGCAGAATAAAATATACAATTCGAAGAAAATAAACAAGCGATTGTTCTTTCACCCATTGGACATTAATGTATGCATTTTTGTAAGACTTGAGGAAAAGTGTGTTTTGTTAGAGGTGCCTATTGACGTTAATTGCTGGACAATAATAAAGCCTATCCGACAAAAATGAAAACCAATTAGCCTCTAGGCTAATGAATATATATTTGACATAAAAGAGCCGCAACTACAAGTGCTTTGTTTGCCTATATCACTAATCTCCTCGATATATTTTTTATGCTAATCAAAAGGCAATGTCAGGAGCATGCTAGAATTGTTAAATTCAATATTTGAGTCATTAACCAGTTTCAATTGCATAGTGTTGAAAGTCAGATTTAGGGAAAATTACTTAGCAGCTATGGCTTCTATTGCCTAACCAATTACCCATTTTATGCAAAGGGTCATTGCATGCTAGGGTTGGAATCCCATTTCAATGAAACAAAGGGTTGTAATCAAGCAAGAGTTTATTCGTGAAGATCAGCACTTAATTCCAACAAATAGCCTAATTAAATCAATTAAAAAAAAAAAAAATTCCGAAAAGGAAAATAAGTCAAAATGGTTAGGCTTACAAGGGAATTCTAAAGAAAAAAAAAAAAGAAGAAGGTCTGTCCCAACGAGTTAACAACATCACTGAAAACCATTTGTATGAAGCGGAGCCGCATTGGCTTTGCTTTGAACATGAACAGTAGCCTATACAACAAGTGAAACAAACCCCACATTAACAACGGCCCGAGCACAACATGTCACGGAGCATTATTAATCTAGCATACAGTAAAGACACACAATAGGCTAAAGGCTAGGCTACTCATTCAAAGTCAGTCCCGGCAATCAACTCCTCCAGAGCGCTGGTGTCCGCGTCAGTGGCTTCTTCCTTGCTAAATTGCACAACCACATTTTCGTCGTTAACAGTCACGTCCAGCTCAGGCGCTGACATTATGTGGTCTTCCAAAGCATGCCCGTCGTGAGCGACGGCCGACAGATAGTTGTCTCGCACATACAGGAATACAGATGAATGAGTGAAGGACATGGTGCGCTCTTCCCCGTCTCTCCCGGCCACGACTAGCACTCCCGAGTAAGACAAGCTGTACGAATTTGTCCGCTGGAGAAGACTGCAGCGGTCACAGCGGTGAGTGGCGGCCCTGGGAGCCACTGTGTCCTGGCTGGCGTGACACCTCTGGCATCTGAGCTTGGCCACCACCTGTACTGCCGTCACTGGACCACGGATGGTCTGACCTGCGCTCGCGGGCATGGATCGCAGGGACGTCGGCTGTCCCACCTGGGTGATGGCCGTGATCACTGTAGACGGAGTTGTGGTTAGGACGGTCCTGTCCCCTTCCTTCCGAGTGGAGACCGTAGCAAAGCGATAGGACTTGCCCTCCTGTACGGAGAGGATATGACTGCCCCACACGTTCAGCGCTGTTTGCCCGGTGGGGTCGCAGATCTCAAAGGTGCGCATTTCACAGGGCGCGTCGTTCACAGTCACTATCTTGCTTGCGATGGTCTGGACCAGCTTCGCCTCGATCATGCCCACCTGTGGAAAACACCGGACAAGCAAAACGCATTAGTAGTAGTGTCGTTTCAATCAGTCTTGTGAATGTCCAAAAGCGCGATACTAACCTGTTGCCTAGGTCCCATCTTCGAGAGCTCAGCCAGGGTCAGACGGCCAGCAGAGCGGGGCTCCCTGTGGAGGAAGGGCAGGTCCTGCGACCCCTCCACCTTGCTGCTGTGCGAAAGCGTGATATCGTAGCCGCCGGGATTTCCATAACCTGTGAACAGAGAATAAAACAAAGGCCAGGTTAAAGTCTAACCATCAACCACACTTTTTAAAACCGAGCAGCGCATGGACAATTAGCCCTACTTACTGACTGATCTCCGGACGTTGACCAGCCTGACGGGCTGCTGGTTGCCTGAAGCAACAAGGAGGGCATTCCTCTTCTCCGGAGAAAAGCAAACCATGCGATGGAACTCGTCTTCCCCTGTCTGCATGGTGCCCTCAAAATAGCGGACGCCCCGCCGTGAAATCTTCACAGGGGAGAGACTGTGGACATACCCGGTTGCGCTCTCGCTTTCGGATTTAACTTGCTTCGCTGGGCTAGCCATGTTGGGTGCGACTACTTGCTGCTTGCGTCTCCTTCTACAATTGGTGGTCTTTCTCAGTACGTTCTTATAGGAGCGAGACTTTGAAACATTGTTGCTTTTTGTCCAGACAGTCGCCATCAACTCCAGACTTTCACAGTCCTCTAATCATGAGAACATTTTGAACACGGCAAGCATGTGTGTGAAATATTACCACCTCAATATGGACCCATACATGCATTAAACGGTAATTTAAAAAAAGTGTTTGTGCTTTCCATTTGGAATAATCTTCTCTAAAGAACAGAAGAATGACCAAGTCACTGTGTCCTAGCCTGTTGAAAACACAGATTAGTAGTTCTGCTGCCCATAGCATCATTACACGTACTCTTCATTCATTTACTGCTATGGGGGAGTCCTGAAAAAAGCAAACTACATGCTAGGGCTAGGCTATATTGTATTATGCCATAGGCTTTCATCGTACTGTTGCACACATCTAGCTAGGGAGTGCTGTCTTATGGCCCACGGATTGCGCATTATCTTGCACACCTACCATCACAGAGGTAAACAGCACTGGTAAAACGTGTCCTGTTGAGCTAGCTAAACTACGTGAATACATTGGCCATGTCATACATTTTTAATAAAATGTGGATCATTTGAAGTCAGTGTCTTGCCTGTCTAAAGTAAGCTTGCCCACCAGATATCTTTGCCCTGGGTGCATTTAGCGAGGCATGCGTGCAAGCAAGCCAGCAACAATAGCCTATACGCTCCTCGTTCGAAATACTATTGTTTGGAGTATGGACAAGTGGATAACATCAGAGAAAGTAGGCCTACTACTAATTAGGGGAAAATGAAAGCACAGAAAGTGGAATGAGAAATGAGGCATGCTTTTATTTGAGAAAAATGCTTTTAGACTTGACCACTAAACGTGGCAGGCTACTATTAAGGACCAGGCTATACATTGAGGAATTACTGTGGGCTAACAGGGGTGTTGGGTTGACACATTGTTTCTTTTCCAGCAGACTGTCTACATTTCCAGACACTGCAGGGATGGGAAGGTTTGGAAAAACGAAACATGATCATGAGAAAGTTTGGCCCTTCTGACCTTAATGCCACCATGGCTTGCTTTGTCACCACCTATTCATATATTTACTTTTCATGTTTTTGTTTTTTTATATAGGCATGGGCCTATTTTCTCCTGATGCTGTTACCGTTAAGTACATCTCATAGCTTGACCAAATGCACACAAACATGAAGGGTAGCCAAAAACATCTGATTTAGACCCATGAACCAAAATCTACCAACTAGTACAGCACTACACTAAAAGTACTCCTGATTACACTGTTCTTGGCTGGGTTTCTGCTCAATAAAAGCAAGATATGCTGCTGACTCTACGTTTATTCATTCATGTTACTACTGTACATGTTCACTTTGGTGTCATATAACTGTATTTTTACACATTTTGACTACGGCATGGCCTAAACAAAACCCAGCATCAATTTCTAATCATATTACATCTATTTAGCAGCCTCACGTCAAATGATAATTAAACAACAATAAAAAAAGAAACATTGGCATACAGGAATAAAACAAATGTAGGACAAAGACTACAGGAATATAACAGTGCAGTGGTAGACATCGTAACTGGAAGAGATGCCATGTAAAATCTGCATTCAAACCAGGGAAGATAGCTAATGTTACATATGTCCACATGGAACGAGATCAGGCGGAAAGGAAATGACAAGCTTGTGGATGGACATGAAAGAATTCATGCGCATCAATCAGGAAACCAATGCACATGCTGTAGTCACAAACAAAAAGTTTGAGGAATTGTGTGCAAAGCTATGCCCTCCACTCTTACACTCACGGTACTCAAAGTGGCATGACAACTACTCTTATGATGGCAATTGCTACCTCCCCCCTGTGCTGTACATCGCAGCCTTTCAGTCTCATGAAAAGAAAATTCACTGCAGTTATGTTGTGTCAGTTGTTCAACTCATCCGTATGGCAGAGATAACACTTTTCTAGTAGAGTCCATGTACACACAGAAGGCCAGTATATACACCAAGTGAACCTTGTTCCATGAATTAATGGCAAACTCTGCACAGGCCAGTAAGCCCATGCTTAGAAGGTTCCCTCTTTGCACCCTCCACGTTTCGCTGCTTCGAGTGTGCTCAGTGCTCTGTTGCGGCCTACATACCCACATTGGCAGACCATGGGCCTTCCAAACGCAGTGCGGCTTCCATTCTTAAAAGTGCCGTCTCATCGGCTCTTTTCTTGGACTGCCATGCCCGATATCACAAAGGACATGGGCCGCCTCCTGTCTCTGTAGAGCTTTCCTACCTCACAACACTAAATGTTGCTGAAAGGAGATTTGCGATAAATGCTTCAAAGTGGATGATGCATGTTGACACATATTATCTGGTGTAGCGTCACACATAGGACATTCATACTTTGGTGTTGCAATGGTGTGGTTCCATTTTGCTCCAGAGGGTACTGGTTGCAGACGTGCCCAGGGGATGCCCACGCTGAACTGGCGTGCATCTGTGGTCTTCCAAAACGTCCAGTAGAGATACTCCAAAAGTGTGTGGGCTGAAGTCGTGTCGTCTGCAGAGGAGTCCCTGTACACAAACAGAATGAGGATATTTTCACATATTTGTATAAAAAGCTCTCAACATCTTCAAACATGCCATCCACCCCGGACACATCATGTCTCCCTTGAAATTTGGTTTGTGTTAAAGCCTGTTCACGCGCGTTTTATGCACACAGCAGCCCTGATCGTTATGGTTCACATGGTGGAAACGGATGTTCATATGACACCCACGCACCTATTATTTTAGTAATGTGACAGATGTGTGGGGTTTGAATGGATTGTATTCTCATAAATAGGACAGACATACTGTAGGAGTATTCATGTGAAGCCAATACATGACTTACTCGTCTTTCTCTGGTCTGGCATAGTCACTCAAACACCTGGTGTACTGCAGGTAGCAGCTCGACTGCACCTCTAGAGTCACACGCTCTTTGTCCTTGCCGTGAACGGGAATGCTATGGTCATCCTTTCCTTCAGCAGCCTCCTGCAACGTGCCCTCTACAAAACACAAGAAAAATAGGACAGATGGATAGGCAGACAAACAATCAGACCGCATTACTCCCTGTGGACCGGTACTCAGTGGCACATTAACATCAAGGCACACAGACCTATGACATCCATACAAAACAACAGTACTGAACTCAAACACTGTCTCATTTTGGTCATCATGGATGGTACTCTGGAATATTATGAGCATGGAGAAGCCATACGAGGGCATTTTCCTTAGTGTCTCACACAAGCAAAAGTACAACCAATAGACATCCTTCCATACATCCATGCATGCTGTTATACAAACATTTGTACATGTACTGTATATGTCTACAACGAAATGGCCATTGACCTATTACTGTGTCTGTATGCCTTGTGTGGTGGTGTGCGCTGCATCCGCATAGACTCACTGCTGTGTGGTTGGGAATTAGGGCAGTGACTTTTTAATAGAATATCGAAGCAAATTTGCTGTAAGAGATCTACCTTTACTGTTAGTCTCTAGCTTTGAAAAAGCTTCTATTTGTCGTCTGCCCATCTCGCTGGCCTGGGGGACCTGTACATCATCTCCTCACTCTTTCTGTTGCACAAGACGCATTTTTGTTCTTTCCAGTTTGCCCTTGCATACCTCCGGTAAAATGGTGTACCTTGGAAAGCAGTGTCTTTGGAATGTTCTCAAAATCCAAGTCAAGGCGGTGTTAATAACTACAAGCAACGTTTCCGCACTTAGCTCGCAATTCCAGCTACTGTCTGGTGTGAAACGTACCGTGTGCTTGTATAGCGCGTCTTATGTGTTTTTCCCCCCAACAGTTTCGCGTGAGTTTTGTTTGTCTTCAGAACTGCTACATAGCAGCTCAGGTGGCCGCCAAACTGCTTTTGTTAACAACAGCTACGAGCAACGATTCGTCCATATGATCTACGGTCCAATCTAATGGCGTATCAACCGCAAGTAGTGAACTTTTTGGTATAAGCTTAACAACACTTTATTTTTTTCTTTCAAAAATCGCTTAGTTCACAGACGTCGGAGAGGAAAGTCATATCCAGAAGAGGTTTGACCTACGGCCTAACGCATGGCGCTATCGCCTGCAAACTAGCCTACATGACGAACTCAAGCTCAATTTCTCTTCACCCAATTTAATCTCAAACATCAAAACCGATAAATAAAGCCTTTTTGGACATGCACTGTATAAAGCTTACCGTGACCTCTCTACTTTTCTTCCTAGTTACCTCTCTGTTCCTGTTGGCACCACAACTCCCTCAGTCAACGCTAGATTGAATCCCTCCCAATGGCCAGTAAACTAACAGCTATTCTAAAGAGCTTTGCTGCCATCTACCGGACAATAATAATACTGACACTTTCCAAATTCTGTTGAGCCTTATATTATGTAATTGCAGTCTTTTATTTACAACACGTAGCCTGTAAATTTTTGTACTGAAGTGCCTTTCATATGTTTTATACTAAGGTACTTCTAGTTTTAATAAATATCAAGTAATACCCAACTAAAAAAATATGCCCATTATGTATTTTCTCCCGTAAGATAAGTGCAGTACACAATATACTAACTATAATACTTACAAGCCTAACTACATACACCCTAATACAAGCACCAGAAAGATTGCTTTACAATTAATTTGAAACTTTCAACATGTGCGAACACTGATCACTGCTGTGTCACAATTTCACCGTCAGTTTCCTTGTTGCTTTTTCTTTCATGTCCATTGATTATTTGTAATGCCAACATGAATATTGAGCTACCATATTGGACTACAAAAAACTGAAAATATCCCCCTCTGGTGCAAGATGACCATAAATCAGGCAAATGGCCACATGTACCCATAAGAAGTTTCGTGTCAACACACTCATGTTTGAGTGCCATATAAGGCTTTTTCCTCTTTGGCACCACCGATTTCGATTGGCTGTGATGGCTGAATGCTTTGACAGACAACAAAAGCACATCCATCATGTGTCTCAGGCATGGTCTGAACTAGGGCGACCCACACAAGTACCCAATATAACACAACTGTTACCTTTGGTATAATCCAATATGGTGCCCAAATATATATGCTGGCCATTGAAAAATAATGGTCATTAATTTGACATTAAACATTATGACTAGGCATTGGGATTTTGCAGATAACCACAACACCCACCCTAAACACACACACACTCACACTCATACTCCCTCACACACACAGACACATAGATTTTGATTGGCTTTGTCAGCTGACCGATTTATCATGCAAAAGAATCATGTGAACAAGCATGCCAGGCATTGTCTAGATTAATGAGCTGACCAGGCAGACGGTCATAGGCACGCACAGGAGGTGTTTACAAGCAGAAATGTACCTCCAACCAGATGGTTAGAGGCATGCACGGCTTCACCGTCAAATTCGAGTGACTGTGATGGCTGAAATTACTTCAAGTGTACTAGGTGTGTGTGTGTGTATGCTAAAAGGCTGCTGAGATATGAGCTCAATGATATATGAGCCAAAACACCTTTTGGAAAGTTATAGCGCCCCCTAATGGCCAATGTGCACCAAATGTGGTATGGGCCCTTTTGGAGGGGTGGGGCATAATCCCACCAAGTTTGGTTAAGAAAGGTCAAAGGGCTGCCGAGATATGAGCACACTTCCTGTTTCGCGTCTGCACGGCCAAATTTGATTGGCCGCCACGGCCCAACGCTTA
>JAODOC010002999.1:0-10350 GCA_027575955.1 Nemapteryx nenga | reverse complement strand
TAATGGCTGGATTTTTTTTTTTTTGTGGTATATCAGATATATTCCATTCAGCTACTCGTCTTTGACTCGTTCAGTACTATGCTAGCTGAATGGAATATATCTGATATACCACAAATCCAGCCAGTATGATTGTTTAAATAAAGCACTAAGAGATTTTCAACCACATTTCCCTGCGTGCACTGCAGCCAGGAACCATGAGTTTTGTGTTTTGTTTTGTTTTTCTCTCCTCGTAAACTTGACTTTTTAATCTCTGAATTTTTCTCGAAAGTGTATTACATTACAAGCATTTAGCAGACACTCTTATCCAGAGCAAAGTACAACATACCCAGAGCAGCCTGGGGAGCAGCTGGGGGTTCGGTGCCTTGCTCAAGGGCATTTCAGCCATTCCTGCTGGTCCAGGGAATCAAACCGGCGACTTTTTGGTCCCAAAGCTGCTTCTCTAACCATTAGGCCATGGTTTCCCCCTGGCCTATGTATGATTTTTTTTAATCTTGGAAATTCTCATTTTTTTACTTATTGCCTCAGCTCCATTTTTTTTAACCTCATATTTCATTGTATTTAAAGGCAGTACAAACATGTATATTAAACTGGTGCAAAAACCAAAAATCATCCAGTGAGAGTCCATTTCTGTGGGAGGGAATACTGTAGCTTGTTGATATTCTGAAATGCTTTTCTGCTCATCATGGATGTAAAGAGTGGTTACTTGATTTACAGCCGCCTGTCTGTCAGCTCAAACCGGTCTTCTGGTGAGTTTTGTATTTACCCAAACAGAGATGGCTTGCTTTCCTCTTCTTTTGTATTCATTCACAGAAAATGTGCCTTGCTTCCCTCCTCTTAGCTTTTGTGTGCTGGTTTTATGATGAAGAATCCACAGCCTCGGCCCATTCGTCTTACTGATCTGTGCTATTGTTTCAGCACAGCTAAATATTAATAACTGTCACCAGAATAATTACACAATGCAGGAGTTCTGTACGTGAGCCATCACATACATACATACACACCCCACCGAAAAGCCTTTTATATTCACAGATGTTGCTAATAAATCTGAATCGATTTGATTTTTTTTTCCCTGCCGCTGCCCTCATAGGAGTCTGGCATGTTTACCCAGCTTTATTATTTTTTTGTTATCATATTAAAGAATAAATACAAGTTTACCAGAAACTATATTGATTATACAACCCCAGTTCTAAAAAAGTTGGGACGCTGCATAAACGGTCAATAAAAACAGAATGCAATAATTTGCAAATCATGGAAACCCTGTATTTCATTGAAAATAGTACAAAGACAAAATATCAAATGTTGTAACTGAGATGTTATTGGGGTTTTTTTGTTTGTTTTTTTAAATATATATATTCATTTTGAAATTGTCACTGTACTTCTTGGTTGACTTTATCCAGAGAACCTCTTTGCGTTCCTCTTGGGGCATTCTGGTAGAAACGACACTCTTCAGCACCAATGAAGTGGCTTTGAATTCAGAAACCCCGAAAGAAAACCCAGAAAATCTTCTTAAATTGTGATCAAATACTGCACAGGTAATGCAGAAAATGGGGCCATGTTTCATCCGAACACAGTGGACCAGAGCCCTACGGATAAATCTACTGGGGAGAACTGAGTCTTATAATTGTATGAGAACTAGTATCCATCTCTGGACACCATTTTCTGGCCTCGTTATGAGGTTTGCTCCTTCTCTTGGTCCCAGGCCAGTGGGAGTCATGAACGCATGCAGGCTTGGGATGGGCAAATCGACTCTAATTAGAACAGTGCTCGAGGCCATGCTGTGAATTTTGCGTCAGTTCAAGAAATATTACTGGACGTGTCCTGATTTTGATGCTCCCTCCCTGCTATGGACCAGGGCATATAATCTCATGAGGCAGCGTTCAAGCATTCAGACCTTTTTGTATAGACTGAGATGCCCGACAGTGTGTGTGCACTAGAATGGGGTATTTTCCAGCGAGTTGGTGCAATAAGTACCCACCCTTTGGCTCCATGTTTCATTTTATTTTTTTCTAAACTGACCAAGTTTGCAATAGTATAACCCAATAAACTCTCCTTCAGATCACAGAACTCAGCAAATGGGTCTTCGTTTCGATGAATAACTGTAATAAATTAAAAGGACAGCGTTAGCAAAGACTGTTTGAAGTGCACTCAACCATTAGTCTGTGTGAAGGCGAAGTTATAGCACTATAAACATGCATAAATTTGTCTCGTACTGATTTATAAGAGAGTGCCGTCGGTGTCCTGTTTTTCTTTTGTTCTTGAAGTTTTAAGCTCTGGTGTTTTCATCCTTGGGTGCTTTTATCAACATTAGCTAGCATACAGTACATTTCTATGAAGGTGTGTCATCCAAAGTATTTCCTTCCCTCACTCTGTAACTTGTAAAAACATATCTACATGATTTATGATTTATAAAATCAGCCTTTCAAACAATTCAGCGTTTTATATCAGTTGTGTTTACATATCTGTCCAGGAGCAACATCACTAATTCAGTTTAGTACTGAATTAGTCCTACCAATGTTTGTTTATTCTGATTTTACTGAAGAAATGTATGACCTACTTTTTTTTTTTTTTTCTTTCCCCCTCTTCTTTTTCCCCGAAACAGACTAAGATGGGGGCGGGATGAAGGAGTGTCAGGGAGTGTCCATGTGAACACAAACAAGCACTCTGGACCATAATGGACCCAGTTTCCCAAATGGGTTTTCTTAGCCGAGTCGTGTAATACGCTTGTGCTGAGGCCATGGCTTAAACAATTATTTTTAAAATCACGTTCTACCTTTTTTTTTTTTTCCCCCAGATTTTGTACAACTAAGAAACAGAAAATCAACTATTGCACCTTTAGACTGTAAATCAAATCTACATTAATAGCATTTAGAAGACGCTCTTATCCAGAGCAACATACAACATACCCAGAGCAGCCTGGGGAGCAGTTGGAGTCGGGTGCCTTGCTCAAGGGCATTTTAGCCATTCCTACTGGTCCAGAGAATCGAACCAGCAACCTTTTGGTCATAAAGCTGCTTCTCCAACCATTAGGCCATGGCTTCCCCTACAGCTATCCCTATCAATCCGATTTGCTTTGGAACTTGGTGGAAGGATGCAGCATGCGTCAACAAATAACCCATTAATTTTGGAGCGGATCCGAGTTATGGGGTGGATCCACGAATTAAGTATCACTTTTGCTAACATTACAATTACAGCATTTGGCCTTGGCAGAGGTCTGTGCTGTCTGAGCACTCTTCTTGTTTGTTTTTAAGCTAATGTCACTTTAACATTGGAGAAGGCATGTTTTTATCTTTAAAATATCCTTGCTTTACAGGGAAGTGAGACAAAATATGCAAATTTGTTTTTGTTTCCAAATTATTTCTTGAAGCAGCATTGGCTTTAGATTAGCTCCAAAGAGTTTAATCTCCCTGATGAGGAAAAACAAGCTCGATTATGATGGGAGTCCAGTGTATACACTCTGAAATATTGGTTTCCTACAGCCTAGGCACATAAATCTAAAACGTCCCACTTCTCTTGCTTTGTTCTCAGATTAATGTACGTATATTGGCAGAAACACAGTCCTCATTTGGTATTGTTTTCCCCCTGAATCATTCGCTTCTCATGAGTTCACACATTGGACTGAAGAAACAACTATCGACTCCACATTAACGATCCTGCTCTAATGTGTGAACTCATGAGATGCAAGTGATTCAGGTGGAAAGACAATAAACCCAAGTGAAGAGTGTCTAAGCCTGAGACTAGAGTTTACAATGTTGTGAATTATACTGTCAGAAATATAATATTGGGAAATGTTCGGTATGCAAGTCCTAATGAAATGAAAGATGAAATTTACATAATGTGTTGGGTTTATTATATTTTTTAAAAGACATTAACCTGTTGTTGTTAATGACCTGAACAAGATTCTTCTCAGGTTGTTTAAATGATGCTTAATAGAACGTGTGGTCTGAATAGAATTACATTCCTGGCATTTAGCGGATGTTCTTATCCAGAGCGATGTACAACATACCCGGAGCAGCCTGGGGGTTAGGTGCCTTGCTCAATGGCATTTCAGTCATTCCTACTAGTCCAGGGAATCAAACCAGCAACCTTTCACTCCCAAAGCTGCTTCTCTAACCATTAGGCCATGGCTTCTAGATGTTAGCAAACTACAGAGATCTCAAATTTCAGTTTGGACCATATCACAAGAGGTTTGGAAATACTGCAAGAATGAACCTTTCAAACTCATTTAAGATGCATCGGTGGTGCCGTGACCCGGATCCAACCTGGGAATTGCTCAGGACACAATGTTAAAATGCAACCGTGCACCTTCAATGAGTTTTAAAGAACTTCAATTTTCCAGATGAAAGAAACACATTAGGGCAGAAAAGGAATATCCTTAAGGGCACCATGTGTTAGGTTTTGATCTGTCTGTAGCAAAGGAGGTTGAATTGACAGTACGATCTAGGAATGTAGATCCCTGCCACCGGAGAGATTCTGCCTCACGGATCGATCCGGGAGCAAATGGTCACAGACACAGCTGTTTAGAGAGGTTTCTCAGTTTATTGTAGGACAAACATGAGTGTGCATATATTCACATGCAGGAGTGTGTCGTAGCGATGAAGTGATTGACGAAGCTAGGTTATCTATGTATAATGTAAATGGACGATGATGCATTACATCACTGGTTTATACTACACTACTGTATGAAAGAAGAGCGACATTATGCCCCATTACATCACCTGTCAGGATCGTAATCTTATGGAAGAAGGAGGACCATTACAAGTCAAAGTCACCTTCGTTAAGCAGAGAGCAGAATGTGTGAGCGAAGATAAATCTCGAGGATTTAACTTGACTAAAACAAGTAGCAATCAGGACCACCTGTACCAATTTCAGGGATGCCAGACAAATATTTTTATCACCGACCAATGCTACAATTTATTACCATGGACTACTAGTGTGTACAATGATGAGTAACAGGAGATCACAGATAGAGCTATAGTGTTGTAATGATCTGGAAACAGCAGAGCAAAGCTGGGAAAAGGATGCAGATTGGATTTTCAGGGATCAATCAGCTGCTACTGAGTAAAATTACAGCCAAGTACTTTATTTTTAAAAAAGGCAGCTTTCTCCATGCTCCTTTTAAGGGCTCGGTCCCACAACACCGATAACTACACCTATAACTCCAACTATGACTCTACCTCTGCCTGAATGTAGTTCCAGTCTGGAGCAGTTAGACCACAACTATAATCCCGACTATAATATTGCTCGGTCCTGCCACTCGGGGAAATGAACACATGCAATTTAGGAATAGTCATGGAAGTTTTTTCCAAGTAGTAGCACATCATTATTCTGAGTCATACTGTACAGCTTGGACTTCAAAACAACCCATGTACACACTCCAGTGGTTGATTAAAATATGGATAAGTCACAGATTACGGAAATATAATTTTAAAAAAAGGATGGATTGGTTATGGATTTTAATACGGATGCTAATAATTTACGGATTAGTCACGAACGTTTCAGTATATTACAGATTGGTTACCGATTTCAATATGGACAAAAAAAATTAAGAAGTCTAAAACAATTAAATATTTGGACTGCCAAAGTTCATCATTAAAATATCTTGCCTGCATTTATATATTTACTTTATTAATTTACTATTATTTCATGGAAAATCACACATCTGTGAATAAAAGATCCGTGCTTTGTATTTTCCATGAATCCGTATTCCGTGACTTCATGATGCAACAAGGATGTAGAAAGATGTTCAGGAAAAACAGCACATGCTCAGACATCACATGTAAACAATGACCTGATTGGTCAGATGTTTTATTGGATCAGGTTCAGGCCTGGAAAAATTGCTCCAGAAGCAATCTCACCGATATGGATAAAACCAGGCCTGGGCTATAGGGATCGTTATTGGTCTGGTATGAGCACCAACCACATAAACTGCAGGGGACCCATTTATTTATAGGTATAGCTGTAGTTGTAGTTATCGGTATTGTGGGACCGGACCTTAAGACAAGCTGGTGTGGGTGAAAAAGTGTGCATCTTGGCACTGGAGTGTATCAGCTCTCATCTGCCAAAGTCTGCTGGGGAAAGAGTGCCCATGTGCATCAGGTCATATGCTATTGACATGGTGCAGGTGCTGCTGCTGCTGACGATGATAGAGGCCTGTTTACTTCTAGATTTTATAAAATTCTTGATTACTCAGTGCACCTGTCCCTTGTAATTAGTCCTGTTTGGCTGCTTTCACTCTTGGCAAAAGTGCTGGCTGGAGCGATTTTTGTACTGGTATGTAAAAAACAGCTTACACAACATACTCGCTGCACCAACAACACCACTCTTAGCAACTAGTTTCACGCCTAACTAGTTTCAGCAAACTAAATAGCCTTGCTCGCTCTTTAAATCGCATTTCTTATGTGATGAGGAGGTTTGTTTGCCTTCGTTGTAGCTCTGAAGGCAGAAAATCAACAGAATATTGAAGTTATTCCATGAAATCGAGTCATAGCTGGCTATAATCCGTGTACGACGAGATTGAGTGGAATAACTCTTTTATTCTATCCACGCTGACTAGATTTTGAGAAACTGAGCATTTTAATTTTTTTGCAAATTCGATAAATAAACTTTATACAAAATGTCTGACAAAATCATTTCCACTTAGAATGTAAACAAACTGGCGAAATGACAGGAGCAATTTGTGAAAAAGTGATGATGATGATGATGATAATAATTATTGAAAAATGAAAAAAAGATATGTTCTTACCATGAAATACTTTTATTCCATATTTTGTTGCTTTTTTTTGTATTTTTTGAAGTTTTGTTTTTGAGTTGAGTTTTTATTACATCCTCAGTTGATTCAGCAACACGCTCCGCCATTTTGTTTTTCTCTGCTGACGGTATATGAGCTGATATCCTAGTAGTAGAGTAGCCAATCAGAGCACGCGATTGCTCATATCCAGTCAGTGTGGATAGAATAAATGGCAATATATTACTTATAAATGTTTTTTACAATACAGATATTTCATGTGTCTGAAATGTAAAACAGAAATAAACCATTGAACAAACTACAACTTTATTTGTGTAAATCTACACTGCAACAAATAAGCTGCAAAAATAATCATAGCAAATGAAAATGTCTTGAGTATAGTCAGTGTTTATCGAGTATTCCCTATTACAAGCTTAGAATAAACCACATATGATTATTATGATTATTAAATCTATTTCTCGGCATTTGTACTAATATCCAGCTTGATCCGGATCGTCATTTCAAGCACTTTTTAAGCATTTATTTCTAGAAAGAAGCAAAATTATCTGCCATGAGAGTCAGTTAACTGAAGACCCGTAATGAGTAAAAGCATCTAAAAACAAGCTGAATAATCTTTGATTTATAATAATCCTGTAAGAAATATTAGATTCATTTGCCCAAATTATTCCACATATTTTCATTGAAGATATGATAAACTTCATATCTTCAAGCCAACGTGTGATTTTCTTTTTATTATATCGACACATTCACAAACAAAAAGTCCCCAAATTTATCAAAGCAATCCGTCAATTTCCTCACGAGTGTCAGATAGAGATTTATGTCATGGTTTTGGTTCTCCATGTCCCGGATGGAGCTCAGATGAAAAATATGAGCGGCGTATTTCCCACTAAAACACTCGTGTCCATATCAATATGCTATATGTCATATTTAATTAAATAGCTTGATTTTTTAAGCAATAATCCTTAAAAACCTCTTTCAAAATTCATTTTATTTTAATCACAGTCGCATAAATAACTCAAGTTAGTCAAACGAGAAAACCCTCAAGCTCTGTGTGTGACCAGTTTCTTTATTACAACATTTTGCTCATGAAATTAAACACATTTTTTTTCTGTTTTTTTTTCTCCAATAATTTTTTTTCCCAGATATGGTATCAGTCACCAATAATCATAAATAAATAAATAATAATAAATAATCAGCAGTCATAAATAAAGCCAACCTGTTAAAGTTCTCCTGTACCAGATTTTCATTCATATACTGCAACTCCTTCTCCAGATACCGCATCAGAGGATTCACAGCCTGGAGACAGAGCACAATCACTTCTTTAAATCACAATCACAAAGCTGTGGATTACATAAACCACACAACAACATGGGCTCCAAGTGGATCCCTTTGAGAAAGCCAACAACCACCGAATGATCCAAAGAGCCTTTTATTTCTGCTTTTATTTCTAAGTTAACAAAATGAAATAAGAATTATGAGACATACGTCCTCTGTGGATCTTGAAGGGAGCCGGTGTCGTGTGGCCATCTTGCGCACGTAATCCTCAATGTCTGTGTGCAGCTGGACAGACAGAAACCACACACACACACACACACAGTATTACAATACTGCACTGATTGCAAGAAATCACTGAAAGCCCAATATTACCATGACATTCATGTCCAAGATGATGTGCATGTAAACTTATGACTGCAACTGTATTTGTTGACACTTCATATTTTTTTTCTCTCTTATGGTTACATTTTTGTTTTTAGAACACCCACTAAACAAGTTAACCACTTCCATTATAGCAGCGATAAACAACAGTTCCTTCAAGAGCCTGTCTTTTTCTCTTGCTCTCTCTTTAAAAAAACATCAAAACAAATAAACAAATTAAATCCTGATCATGGTCCTGAGAAACCACAGAATGTAAACTCCTCCATCCTGAAGACTTTCCCCACATCTGAAAACTTTCTGACACTGGAGACTCCTTCCAAATATGCTGAATAAACATCTTCAAGAAAACTTTGTCTTGCAGCAGGAAGTATTGTCAGAGCTGCTGTTACAGAAAATGAATCAACACCTTCTGACCAATCAGAACTGAGAACATAACAGTGCTGTGGTAGAGGTTTTGCACCATCACGTGACCCCCATAGCAACGGTAAGACAGAAATCTTAGTTTCTCGGTCATTAGTCTGTGCTACTTGCTCTCGATAGCACTGGCTTGACCGCTTTATTAGCGTTCACTAACATTACTGATGAACACTACACCAGCTGGAAGGTGACTTCACTGCTGCACTGACGGTGCCGACTCGCAACAGAGTGTGTATGTATAATAATAGCATTTTTTTCATGGTCTATCAGATATATTCCATTCAGCTACTTGTCTTCAACTCATTCAGTATCATGCTAGCTGAATGGAATATATCTGATAGACCACTCAACACCAGCCAATAGTATTTAAATATGTCACTCAGATCGGTGAGGTATTTCATATGAAAAATGTGAGTTTTTCAACATGAGAAGACGAATTTCTTATCTTCAAGCCAACGTGCGATTTTCTTTTTATTATATCAACACAAACAAAAAGTCCCCAAATTTATCAAAACAATTTTTCAATTTCCTCATGAGTGACATATAGAGATTTATGCCATGGTTTTGGTTCTCCATGTCCCAGATGGACCTCGGATGAAAAATATGAGTGGTGTATTTCCCAGTAAAACACTCCTTTACATATTATATATGTGAAATACGCATCTCCTTTTCAGAAACTTCATTATATTAATAAGGATACACCTTCAACGCCTTCTGACCAATCAGAATCTTGCATCCAACATGCTGTGGTATATTTCATATCCTCACTCTCTAGCTAGCTCCTGTTGGTTATTGCTCTACCAATTAACATTTGCTTATTTAAAGAGGTAATATGGGAACTTAGCAGTTTGTGTTAACCCTGTTCATTACCCTAAAGATTTGTTAATTAAAAATAACAGTGTCTAAATTAAACTATTGATCTATAGCTTTTCTTTTTCCCCCTTTTTCTTCAGCCCTGCAAGGAGGATGGCTGTGGGGGTTTCCTGGCCTTTCTTCCATCATGTATATACTCAATAGTCATTGAAATCAGCCGAGTCTTGGAGTCCTCCTCAGGCCAGGGCTCTGCAGTCTATCTTCATCTCAATAACAAAGGACACTTGTTTCAGGACTGCAATGTACACATTTTAGTCAGAGAAGACTAGTGGTTTGAAAGAGGAGTAAAAGAAGCCATCTTTGTCAACCTGGAACGTCCATCACTGAACAGAGGAGGTGATCTGAGACACCGCTTATCAGCCACCTACAATGCAGTCCTTGGCACACTTCCCAGAAAACTGAATACACATCCACACTGAGACTCAACTGAGTTCAATGACTCACATGATGGCAGAGAGAGAGCCAACAACCCACAGATCACCCTAATGACCCTCTAGACTGCTAACACCTTTCACACCCGGCCTCCAGTGACCTTAACAACCTACAGGATGGCTGAGGGGGTCAACGACCCATGTAACCGCGACAACTCTCCTTAGGGTTGCTTTTGGTCCACTAGAGGATAAATACCTGGAACTCCCCACTAGTCAGACAGAACTGAA
>JAODOC010002497.1:0-10484 GCA_027575955.1 Nemapteryx nenga | reverse complement strand
GCCGGCCATGGGGCTCGAACCCAGGACCTTCTTGCTGTGAGGCGACAGCGCTAACCACTACACCACCGTGCCGCCCGCGTTCCAAGATATTAAACGTAACAAAAAACTAGATTTTAATGTTTTTTTTTTTTTAAACAAATGTAAGCTGTAATTCAGTGGAAGTGATGTAACTGTCACGGTAAATAATCAACTTTTGCTCTGGTAACAGTAATCATCTCACAGCTTTTCCACTCCATGGTCCTGACTCAACTTGCTTTTGGTGTGAGGTGCTTTGTTTCCCACTGTAGATAAATGTAGCTGCTCGTCGTTGCGACACCGCAGGAAACCTCCCTGAAGACATCGTCTCTGTGATGCACAGGAACAGCGGAGGATATGGAAGGGAAGCTGATTCGTAGTGCAGTATGTGGTTTTGTTACAGCAAGGAAACAATTTTTGATTCTGCATGGTTCCTTCTAAACTGAGATGTTTGAGATGTTCTCTAGAGGGAGACCACTGAGCACGAGACACCAGAGCACTGAAGCGCACAAGGATTTGAACAACAAAAAAAAAACAGTCCACAGAATTTTCAATACGTTTCTTTACACATTGAAGTGTGCTGTTTGTATTCCAAATGAAAGCGTTCCTTCAGTTTTATACTCGATGCAGTGTATAGCGTATAGAGTGTATTCTTTTTTTTTTTTTAGCTTGTTCAGGACGTCCTGTCTTGTCTCACACAATGACTGTGCAGTGATGGTGATTCTTTCTGACCAATCAGTAGCCGGCAGTGTTTAGGTATCACCTTTTGGCATTACGTTACAGGCCGTCTCATCCAGAGCAACATACCACAGGACCCTGACATATCTTACTCAAGGCC
Source organism: Nemapteryx nenga (assembly GCA_027575955.1). Taxonomy (NCBI): domain Eukaryota; kingdom Metazoa; phylum Chordata; class Actinopteri; order Siluriformes; family Ariidae; genus Nemapteryx; species Nemapteryx nenga. The sequence goes on along the minus strand of JAODOC010002497.1, from coordinate 9,631 downwards.
ACTTCAGCCATTCCTGCTGGTCCAGGGACTCAAACCAGTGACCTTTTGGTCCCAAAGCTGCTTCTCTAACCTTTAGGCCATGGCTTCCTCGTGGTATTTCCTCAGCTCACTTGGAACCATGACAGAAGCGATCCAAAAAAAGTACCAGATATTATCCATAACCTTTGCTTCATGAAAAACCAAAAAAGTAAGTGGACTTGAGCCCATACCATGCAGTGGAAAAGGGTTATTACACTACTTCATGTTGTGCTGCTCCATACCACTTGGTTATTGATTATTTTTCCCATAACAGCATGCCCCGAAGTGTTTTATTACAGACTTATTCCATGGACAGAACGCCAACTAGTGACCTTGAATCAAATGAAGCAGTTGATGTAAGACTTGATCGCTTCCAAACTTTATCATGCAAAAGCGAGTGAAAGGGATTGTAATATTGTGGCGTTCCATAGTTACAGGGACCAAAAAAAAAAAGCAACTGGACCTTTTATATTCCTCTTATATTTATTATTGCCATAGTTAAAGGAAATCTAATGGCTGATTTAATTTTTAAGCAGCAGTCTGCCGTCCTGTAGCTACTGAAAAGACAATGACGCTTTGAAGCCGTCCAAGAGACTCGTACAGAGATGTTCTCTTACTAACCTCTTTCCATTTTATACACATTTTCCAGCTGTTAAACTGAAGTCAGTCAGTCAGTCTTATAGCAGCACTAGAACTCAATCCATTTTCATCATTTATTAAGTTTCCCAAAAGAAATGAGTTGGAGTGAAAAATCCAGTTGGTTGTGAGTTCAATCCTTTATTATGTACAAACAGACTGTACGGTCGTGTTTGTGTCCAGTAGTACAGTAAGGTTTAGCAGCTTTTGAAACAAACAAAACACAAAACAAACTGTAAACCACATGACAACTTGCAGGAAAAAAAAAGTAACTTCAAGACACTCCATAAAAGTATTTAAAACAGACTGAACGTATGGTCAGATCAGGTGTTTTGGTCTTTGACAAAGGCAGCTGAAGGGGATTCGAGCAGAGCTCAGTTGTTCAGTCTTACATACAAATTACAGGAAAAAAACCCAAAACAAAAGAATCTATTCAGACCTTGTATTAACCAAGTGTCACAGTCCTGTTTTATTAAGATTAACATGCATCCACTAGAAAAGAAATAAATGGATGTGTTCAAGGCTTTGGTCACTCACTTTGAGAAGAAAAACAAAAAATAAAATGGAGAAACAGGCCACGTCCCAAACACTTGAGTCCGACTGAGAACTGTGAGTTCATAAAAGAATCCATAAAATCCATTTCATTAAGACTCGACAGTTTTTGATGATTTGTATGAAAGTCTGATGTGGAAGAGACTGTGAGAATACATCACATTAACACACACACATTTGTGGAATAAAATAAAGCAAAATGTGAGAGATGTGTTAGTGAAGCATGAAGCTAGTGGTTGTGTTTATTTTGTGACTTGTGAGCCACCAATTAGGCGATGATGATGATAGCAACTTTGGGATGCACATGTAATGTGTAGAGGACACGGCTCTAGGCTAAGGGACACTGGAAAAAAAGTACTCAGGCTTTTAATGCTAAAGCTGACACACACACAGTCCAGTCCATGTTCTACTTTGAGCCAATGTTGCTCTGTAACTTCAGTAATTTCTAAAGCAGGTCGTTAACGTTATCAACTTGTACAGAAAACACAAACGCTGCTGAACAAAATTAAAGCTCACAGGTCGTCATCAATCAATACAGCATGATAGCATGTTCGCTAACCCCTGATGATCCACTGCCATTATATTAAATACTTTTTAGAAACCAACATCATTGCTCATTGTAATCAGTCAGGAAGTTTTAAACCTCAAACCCTCCTGATACATGGATTACACTCTCTCCAGTACAATCAGCTTGTAAACACACACACCATGATCCTACATTCACAACACTTTGTTGACCTATGGCTCAAACCCAACCTCTGTATATGACTGTCCTGATAAACTTGAACTCCTGTTATTGCTCCACATGAGTCCATGAGACTCTGAGAGATTAAATGAACTCAGGCGTGTGAGTGTATCGCTCTCTGCCTGGGTGGAGAAGCTTCACTTTACAGCTAGCTCATGAAATACATCAGTTTGTAAGAACAAACATTTAACACATGTTTTTCTCTGTTTTATAAAAAAAAAAATCCCTAATAGCCATCAAGGGACCATTTTATTTGTAGTTATTTATGTATAGCACAGCCCTGTTATACATCTGTGTACTGCCAATTTAAAACCACAGGATTACTCAATTAAATTATTCCACAAAATTGAGTCGTACACGAGCTGATGGCGCTGCGCGCCTCGTCACCAAGCACTGAGTTGTCTATAATCCATGTACGATGAGAGTGAGTGGAATAACCATTTTATTCAATCCACGTTCATTGGATTTCCATAAATGGAGCATTTTTATTTTTTGCAAATTCGATAAATTAAAAAAACTTTATACAAAACATCCAACAAAATTTCCGCTTAGAATGTAAACAAACCAGCAAAATGACCGGAGCAATTTGTGAAAAATGCGATAATTCTTGGGAGGGGAAAAAAAAAAAAATCATTAAATATTTTCATGACTTTTTTTTTTTGGTGGTTTTGTTTTTTGTCCTCGGTTGATTCAGCAACCTGCGCCGCCATTTTGTTTTTCTCTACATGGGATATGAGCTGATATCCTAGTAGCAGAGTAGCCAATCAGAGCACGTGATTGCTCATATCCAGTGAATGTGGAGAGAATATCCCATGCATCGCTACTCTAATATTTTTAGTGAGTCCTCCTGCGAATGCGTGATTAAATAACCCCCAATAATTGACCCAAAAGGTTTATATATATTTATATTTTGTTAAATATTATTGGCTTAGATATTTGCACAGGATCTCGTACGTTTTGCCCAGTACATCTCTCAATGCAGTTATAATACATGTTTTATGTTTTTGTACATTAAGAGATGAAATGAAGATCAAACTTTTAGTAAATGTTTGTTTGACAGTTCCCTCTAATCAGAAACGATAGTGAAGGAAAGGAAGTAAGATTGAAAGTTGGTTGTGACCTTAAACTACATCACTGAATTTAAGTTTATTTTAAACACAAAAGAGTTGAACTTTTATAAATTGTCATTACTAGCAATCAGAAAGAGAATGAGTTTGATTTAATAATTTTAAACGACGCATCACTGTGAGTCTGTTGAAAAATGGCCATTTTTAGAACTATTCAAAAAACCCGACTTTAATTAGTACATGATTAAAGTTCACACCAAATGAATCAAAGGTCCAGCAAGTTCCACTTGTGATCATTTCGGTCGAGTAGCAGCTGCTGCAGAGGTGAATGACATCGTCAAAAAATCCCTCGCGTCCTCGGACTGGTTTCCACGCTGCTGTGCAGTGCGACTCCTACAGATCTCCAGGGTTTGTTCAGTGCAGGTTTGCATATTTCTTTGCATATGTTGTGCTCAAGCTGCCGTTCCTCAGCTCCTCTCGCATGCGGCTCTCTGCTCTTCAGCTGATTTGATGAAGTATGGAATACACAGGGTGTGTGTGTGTGTGTGTGTGTGTGTGTGTGAGAGTGAGAGAGTGAGTGTGGGGGGGAGAGAGAGAGAGAGAGAGAGAGTGGGGGGGAGAGGGAGAGAGAGAGAGAGAGAGAGAGAGAGAGGAAAAAGAGGGAAACTGGTAGAGCTTTCAGTTATACATGTGGATGAGTCGTGCTGAGAAAATCACTGGGAGGGAGGGAGGGAGGGAGAGAGAGAGAGAGAAAGAAACATGGTCTTTATCCATAAACACATTCATACATCCATCTCTAAACATCTTCCATCCATTCACATCATTCTTTCCACTCATCCCTTCATCTACCAACACTATCTGTATATCCATTCATTCTTCCATTCAACAACACTTTCCTACATTCCATCCATCCGTCTATACACCTTCATCCTTTAATTGGCTGCGTGGGCCGACTCACTCATCAGTTATTGCTGAATTCTCTCTTTCTCCCATCTCTGCATGTCGGTCTTTCTCTTGGACTCTCTCTCCATGTCTGTCTCTCGGAGTCTGTCTCATTGTCTGTCTCTGTCGTTGTCTCTCTCTCAGTGTGTGTCCATACATGTCTCTCTCTTGGTGTGTCCCCAACTTTGTGTGTCTGTCTCTCTCTCCCGGAGTCAGTCTCTGTGTGTCTGTCTCTCTCTCGCTCTCTGTGTGTCCGTCTCGCTCTCTGTCCGTCAGTGTCTCTCGGTCTCCATCTCTCTGTGTGCCTATTCTTTAAGTTCGTTTTTTAAGACAAGGATTTTTAAGATGTTCCCTTGACAGTTTCCGCGATAAACTTCTGCCTTCAAGGGAGCATCTTAAAAATCCTTGTCTTAAAAAACAAACTTAAAGAATAGTTTCAATAGTTAGACATAATGAAATCTCTGTGTGCCTGTCTGTCTCTCTTTCTCTGTGTGTGTCCATCTCTTTGCATTTATTTAGCTGTATTTATTTTCAAGAATCTTCGCACATATTAAGCGAATGATAAAGGTAGAAAAGGAGAAATTATAAACATATCCGAGAAATCCTGCTATTTCGCACGTGAATTTCTTTCGGCGGTGACCAACTTGAGTTAAAAAAAAAAAAAACACTCTTTTATGGCCAATGATTCGCTTTAACTTATGACAGAAGTTAAAACCACAAACTTTTTCCAAGTACACATGAAAATTCGGGTTAAAAAAAAAAGACAGTAGAAAAAGTAAAAACAGCTATTATAGAAATGGATTGCTTTCTATCACCAGTCAAACTCTTACGGTTGTCAAGGAATGTCAAGTTAGTTTGCCCACCATGGGCTTGTTGCTATGGGGAAAATTGACACGTGACCAATTTCTGCAAATGGCCTACAGAGCCCTAAATAAGATTCACACTGCACATTAATTTTATCACTACATCAGAAACACCTGGAGTTTCACTGACGAGTGTGTGTCTCCACCCCCAGTACAAGGTGACCTCATGGTGTGGTACTCGTATCTTCAAATTTCCGCTTCAAAATATCTGAGTAACAGAACATTTCTTTTGTTTTGTGTAAATTTTAAAAAATGATCAGGTTTAATACAGTTTCAGATAATTTGTGTTGTATTGTAAAATACAGTTTGCTGGAGTTCAGATTTAAAGTGAGGAAACATGAGCTGTGCTTCCTGTAACATCTGCACCGGAGCTGCACATCTGTTTTTATTTTACAGCATGTTGATGTGGACAGAAGGGCCATGTAGAGCTCTGTGAAACACATCTGTGTTTTAGAGAACATTACTGCTGATAGAGCCTGAGTGACTGTGTGTGTGTGTAGGTTCTGGTATGAGGGCCGGTGGAAGCAGAAGCTCCAGACCTCAGTGGATTTCCCACTGGAGAATTTGGACCTGTCCCAGTACGTTATTGGGCCAAAAACCAGCCTGAAGAGATACAGCCTGTACGCCGTGTCTGTGAGTATCGGCACCATCTCCACCCGAACCCCTACAGGAGTGCACTATATAGGGGGTGTGACGAAGTGGAGTTCCTGATACCAACCTGTAGTTCATTATTTTCCTATAATGTCCTGACCCTTTATTTTATTCTTGTTATACTGCAGCAGTTTACCAACAGAAATCCTGTATTACATTTTATCCATTTATAGTTTCATTTAATGATTGTTAAAGAAGCAGCTTTGGGACCAAAAGGTTCCCGGGTCGATTTCCTGGACCAGCAGGAAAAGTGTGTGTGTGTGTGGGGTGAATGAACTTGAGCAAGGCACCTAACCAACTGCTCCATTATGTGGCATGTCTGCTAGACACACCCCCATGAATGAGCTGTTACTATAGAAATGATAACACCTGACCCCTCTCTCTCTCTCTCTCTGTGTGTGTGTGTGTGTGTGTGTGTGTGTAGAATCATTACGGAGGTCTGGACGGAGGTCACTACACGGCGTACTGTAGAAACACGAGTCGGCAGAACTGGTTTAAATTCGACGATCATGAGGTGTCACAAATCTCCACCTCCTCAGTCAAGTCGTCCGCTGCCTATATCTTCTTCTACTCCTCTCTCTGAGGCCACACCCACCCAGACCACCGCATCCGAATCCTGACTGACCCGAGAGCAATCAGAGCTGCTGTGGGTGGAGCTTAAAGGCCCAACTGAAGAAGCTGATGAAGGGTTTTAGTGAGAATGTGAATCTCTCTCTCTCTCTCTCTCTCTCTCTACCTGTTATGCCTCACTGTACTAGAAAGGGGTGGAGCTTTCTCTCTGTCAACCATTGTTCTGCCTTTGGACACTAATGATGTTTGGGACACAGCCGAGCGCGGTTCGATCTTCCGCTTTTGAGAATGAACTCGTGAGCTCATGTACATACTGCTAATGGAGATGTTTTTTTTTTAAACCTTTAAAGTGACCAATTCCTCCCCAGGAGTGAATGAGGCACCTGTCTGTCTTTCCCCGCACTGATCCGGTCTGTTTTAATTTCTCAGTGCTCTTCGTATTGGCTAAGTCCGGAATGACTCCTGACTCCGTGCAGATTCTGACATAAAGGCACTTATCCCTTCTCTAGTGAATCCCGTGGCACTTTGGGATGCAGCTCCCTGTACAGGGGATGGAATGTTAACAATATGAACCCTTATCCTGTGCACTACAGCTCTCTCTCTCTATTGACCCTCTGTAGTGCACTATATGTCCAGCAGGGGGAGATTTGAGATTATAATTTCCAGTGACTGGAAAAAAACATGGACGTCGTGACTCCATGCCCTTCTGTTTCTATAGAAATGAAGCCAAAATTCCTCCACCATGTCGTCAAATTAAGAGCAGTAGAGATGAGAGTCGACGTCAGGTACACCTACTCATGTTGTAGACCCCGCCCCCTTTCCCCAATATCAGTGTCGCAGAATATCTTCATTAGATAAGATATACTTTTAATGATCCTTTGAAGGAAATTAGATTGTTACAGCAGCAAAGACAAACGTTTTAACAATCAGTCCCACGTGCACACAGAATCCATATTACGTAAACGCAGACATCGAACTTGCTGTGGCAGCAGTGCAAGTTTAAAATTAAGTTATAAGGAATAATAAGAGTAGTAGGTTAGACTTCCTGCTAAGGCCGTCAGTCACTTCATCCCCAAGTGTAGCCACGCCTTCTTACAATATAATAGAATCGCACTTTTAAGTCCTAAGGCAAAATAAATAAAATGTATAGATAGCAGCACTTACTTCGAATTAGACGCTTGATGGAAAAACAGTTTTGAAAAGAAACAGTGTTGAAAAAACAATGTTTTGTCATTGAAACCCATGGGGATGGGCGGGGCTACACATACTGCAGCCAGCAGGGGTGCTAGATCTGTAGTTCCTTCTTTTTTTTTTTTCTTCAGTCCTTGCTACTTTGTCTGCTTTTCCCTCATACAACATTCCCTGATAAAACAGTAAACTGATGTCTGAATCTGGAATGATTGACAGTTGCAGAGGTGTTTTGAACACTAATATTAACTGAACCCCTGGAAACGCTGCTTCCGTCCCGTATGTAGTGTTTTATACCCCGCCCAAAAAAGCACCCACCTCATTCCTATTTGGAATTTTTAGTTCTGCTAATATATATCTCAACTATGTAGGGAATAAACGTAGGGTCCTATTGAGCTTCTGTGTTTGTGCACTAGGTAGTGTATAAAATAGTGCAAGAACAAGCCGATATCAGGATCAGTGCCTCCTTACTCATCATGTTCATCTTTAATTATTCTGAGCCAGTAGCTACTTTTTTTTTTTTTAAACATATCACGCAGCTCGTTAACTCATCTCGGCATTTATATATTTGCCTGTAAGTCCTTCATCAGTCTGTCTTTCTGCTCCATGTTTATAATCAAACACAAACCTGATGTACACTATAACATGTATTTATATATAATGTCTGGCTGTTCTAATCTGAGCAAAAATTAGCAACCTAACGAGGTCCAGTGGTGCGAGCGCTCGGTCACATCCTCACGTCCAGCTGCACTAATGACCCGTCAGTACAACGGAAATTCGCAAGGAAAATAAAGACCAAACAGGAAAACGGTACACTGTTAGACTTCTCTGTAAATTTCACTTCATGCTTGAATTCTGATTGGCTCACTCCTGCTACTTGGTCCCTCCCCCTGATCACAATTTGTTTTGTGTAGTTATTTTTTTTCTGGTTTCCTTTCACTTTTCGTCCCCAGGTTCCTGATCTCATTCCCTCTTGTCCTGCGTTCTCTTGTTCCGTTTTCTTTCCTCTCCTGCAGGTCCCCGGATTCCCTAAAAGAGTCTTGCGCAGTGTTGCATTATAAAAAATGTAGATCAGTGCAGAGATGATGTTGGGTTTATAATCCTAAGTGTTGGTGCACTGAGACTTTGGACCTGACTGCACCATTAGCGAGTTTTAATTTCAACCCCACAGGCACAGAATGGGTGGAGTTTTGAGTCCCACCCACTCGTGTTCATTTTGGACAGAAATCAGCTGGTCTCTGAGCATAAACATTAAACTTTTGGTCGAGAGTTTGTTGAGTGATAATGTCAAGTACAAGTGATGACCTTTTACTGCGGGCTGGTGTCACCACCAAGCCGGGAGGATTTTCAGTGGTAGAGGCAATCACGCAGTGGACCGTATACTCCTGTAGTTAACCAGCTGTGACAATAAAACTAATCAAACACTGATGTGCCTCAGTTTTACTGTCTTTATTTAGGACACAGTTTGTTTATTTTGTATTTTTATTTGTTCAAATGATAGGTGGTACAAGATAAAAAAAAAAACCTTCCAGGATAACGTGCCCTCAGTCCCCTGAATAAAATACTCAGTCTGAGCCGTTCTATACAGCTACTTAATCATCCTCCATGTACAGCATAATAATAATAATGATAGTACCTCTAACATTAAAAACTCATGTTTGAACAGCAGACAAAATTAAAACTGTAAAAACTGCATTGCAATTTGCCCAGTTTACATGTGTGAGAGACTGTATTTAAAAAAAAACAATAATAATGTCGTTAAGTCTCAGTGTTGATCTGCAGTTCATAATGACAAAATTTGATACAAGGCAACGCACGGTTCATAACCATGGGAACCACGATACAATGTTCAATATCGATGATATAAACATCAGAATAAAATAATCTCTTAAAAAACTCTGCACACTTTAAAATCTTTACAACATGGCGTCACTTCAGTTTGGCCCCGACTGAGACGCAGTAGCATAACCCCCCCCCACACACACACACATACTCGCACAGACAGACAGACTCTCTCTGGAGGGTTTCCAGGTTCTGCTTCTTTAGTGTGTATATATATGTCACAGCATTAAGCGCGTAGAAAGGCGCTGTTGTTTAGCCCCACCCTATTCCTGTGCAGACGTGACCGGGCTTTCTGTTTGATCGTCCTGCTGCAGCGTCACTTTCTCCGGTGTGTAATCGTTCCGCTTCAGGTCTGAAACACAAAAAGATCACATGTCAAAGAGGCGTGGCCTCTGCTCAGCCTAGTTCAGGATAGGGCTGAACCATTTCAACCACGATTTTTTTTTTTTCTTTAAATTGAGTTTCAGTGCAAATTAATACATACAATGAATTCCATAAAGCTAATGCAAGAATGAAAACTGAGGTCAACAGATTTCAAATGTAGGCCTGTTTATTAA
>JAODOC010002462.1:0-10496 GCA_027575955.1 Nemapteryx nenga | reverse complement strand
TAAACAAAAAGGTTCATTTTTCCCCCCCCCCCCCCCAAAAAAAAACTGGGGCACTTTTTGTGCTGCTCTAGAAAATGAGCCTTGAGCTTTCAGTCCTAGCTAGTATTTCTTCATTAGTAATAAAGATGAAAGAATTATAGGTTTAACTCTAGTGGTGGGGAAGTTATTTAACTTTGAAGGAAGAAAAACAAGGAATGATGCTTATGATGCACTTGCTTCCCATAGGATTGCATAGAACACCTGAGCACGTTAGAGACCGTTAGAAGGTTGCCAAGGACTCTTGCACATGTTCATAGCGAGTAAATACTCGCTATATAATTTTCCACAAAGTCTGAACTTTTGCCCTTTGCTCCATATGACTTAAGCTATATACTGGAAATCATCATAAGATTAATGTCCTAATATCAAAATATTAGGCTGTTTAAAAGTATGTTTTTGACAGCCTAATATGGCACTGTATCCAGTGTCTGGTACAAAAAGAATGAAGTGCCCCTGCTTGATCTGCTTCATCATGTAGTTTTTATCTAAACACAATCACGTTTGGTTTGCAAGAAACTGCAGCAAGCTTTCTGTAAATATGCGTGTCTCCAATAACGAAAGTGAAATTCAGCTTGTGTGGGTGTTTTTCTTCTCCTGTAAACACAATACTCATAGGCAATGTGAAGGCAAAACAGGCTGAAATCCAGTCAGCTGATTGTTGCAGTGCAGTTTCACTTTTACTGTGTCACTGCTGGGTGTGTATTGAATCTATAGAAGTAAAGTTATTCTCTACTCTTCTACAAATGAAGAGTACTCACTAGGATGCCTTGACTGTCAACTGATTTAACTTGACATGTCTGCTAAGTAGACTTGGCATTAAAATGCAAGTTGTGCAAAAACATACTTTTGACTGCCTAATATGTCAAGCATTGTAGAACTTTGAATTTTGTGTTTTGTATAGCCCGTGTTGCTTCAGGCCCTCCATGCAGCAGTGTTGCAGGGGAAGAGCAGTGAGGCTGGCACACTACTGAAAAAACCTCTGAGCTGGCTGGAGCAGTGTCTGAGTGGAAAAACCATACCGTTCCTTACTGCAGTAAGTACTTGAGACTAAATGAAAAGTGAAGGTTTATTTTGGACTTTGCTTAGATCTAGTACTGATCTTGTTTGCATAGCCTTCTATTGTGTAAGGATGCAAGCATCTATGCAGATTTTGCTAGCATTTATCTCCTAAGCACTTCTGTTCTTCAGTTACTGCTGACCCAACTTTGTCATCCCTCCCCCGGGCTCAACATTTAACAGTAGTCTGACTGTCCCAGACAACCAAATGTTTGGTCTGGACAAGTCAAATCTGCATCTGCCTGTCTGGCAGGATAAGTTGAAGATTTGTTAATAATCACATTATTATAATGAAGTTACAGCAAAAAAGGTCCAACAAAACTAGTTGTCACCTTGAGTTGGCCATGTTATTGCTTTATAAAATTTCAGGGAAGCGGAGTACAGCAGGTGCATGTGGTGTTTTTTTTTTTTTTTTTTTAAATAATGACCTTACAAGATCTAATTATAGCTTGAGACTCTGAATTCCTTGAAATCTGAGAAATGGCGATCAAATACCTCAATAAAATAAATACCTGTGGTGAATCTTTTCATTTGGACAGTCATATTTTTCTTTTGTATGGTACACATTAACCATCACAAAATATTTCAAGGGAATTTTACGACAGTACTGAACTCGCTTACGTTTTTTCATTCACTGCGTGATTGTCACCCTTATGTCCAACTTGGTTCTTTCAGTTTCATTTCTTTAAATTAATTTATACTTCAAGTTTTACTGGCTTAATCAAGATTTAACTTTCTTTCCCCCAGAAGCTTTGAATTTGGGTGAGTAGCTCTTAAAATTGCATATCAGGTAATGGGTTATAACGTGCACCATAATGGGACGTTGGATAGTTTTGCAGTTTGAGTTTTATTGAAAAATTCTAAGTTATTAAAGTGTAATGATTATCATAATGTGGAATGTCCCTGATAGTGGGTGGAACACTGAAGCACAGGCAGGTAGTGATGGTGAACTTGGTCTCTATTTTTATAATAGCTTTTCAGCTTCAAGTTATGGTTTTTCTTGCACAAGCATACACACATGCATGCTCTGGTCAGGAGGCAACCAATTCTCTGCTCTCCCTCCTTACCAACATGGTCATCACTGTAAAACATACACATGCGCACACAATTGGTGACAGGTGTGATCACTTTGCCACTCACCTTCCCTGGGCTCATCCTTCATTTACAAACCAATGCTGACCATACCCCCACTGCCTGACTCAGGCCAGGGAGCCATCTGGCCTGTAGCCGACTAACACAAACACCCCCACCCCGGAAAAAATGTCTGTTGCCGCCACCACCATCTGTGCCCCCAGCCTGTGGCCTACCTTGACTTGAAAGGCTGGAGAGCTAGATGGGTGAGCTGCACATTGGCATCCTTCATGCGGTGGAGCCACTGGAGCAGGATGTGATCTGAATACAGGAGTTAAAGAGCACCCTAGCAAGTAATCAGTGTGTGAGGACTGCCCACTCGATTGCCAGACACCCTTTCTTGATACCATACTTCCACCTGCCCAATTGCAAACTTTTTCGGGCTAGCCATGAGGTCCTCATGCCTCAGCGACTCCAGGATGGCCCCGAGCTGTTTTTGGTGCCACAGCCAATCATTGCTGTATAATATCTCATTGAGGTGGGCCATGGCATAGGTGGCATGTAGATGGGGGATTTTGCCCATGAGCCGCTGGACCATTGTGGGAGTGTTGAATAACCCAAAAGGAAGGGTGATGAACTGGTGTAAGTCACAGTATGGAAAAGACAGTTTTCTTGGGATGGAGGAATCAAGGAGATCTGCCAACACCTCTGTCAAATTTAGTGTCGAGTAAAAGCAAGTGGCAGCTAAGTGATCTAGCAACTCTCAATGCAATGCATTGGGTATGTGTTGCATTTAGACATTGGGTTGACCTTTCTGTAGTCCACACAGAACCAGACTGACTTGTTGGTCTTGGGGATGAAGACTACCAGACTGCAGCAGTCACTGTGACTCCTCAATTATTCCCATTTCAAGCATGGCTTTGAGTTCATCCTGAACCACAGCTTTGTTCAGGTAAACAGTATGAGCAGCTATGCATGACCACCCTGGAGGCATCTGTGTGGTGTTCTATGAGGTGAGTGTGGCCGGGGAGGGGCGAGAACACGTGGGAAAACTCTGCTTGCAACCTGGTAACCTCTTGTGAGTTGGGCTGGCAAGAGGTGGTCTTCACAAGGGACCAGAGTGGCTCAAGCAGTTATATATTAAAAACCTCTGGCCCCAGTTCCTCCTCCTACTGGCACTGACACCACAGGGATCCCCTCATTCCAATGTTTTAGCAGATTGCAGTGGTATATGGTATATCTGTAGTATCCACTTGCTTCATCTCTTAGTTGATGTCCTTGATTCGCCATGTGCCCTCAAAGGGCCCTTGCCACTTGGCAAGATTTATTATTATTATTTTATTTTTCTTAAAAGCTCAAAGTGGGTAATATGAGTACCGTCTCCTGGTGTGAGTTCTATAAGGCACATACCCATCATACAGCCGGGCCTGATGTTCTTGTGCCTGCCACAAATTCACGTGTGTGTCTTTGCGCACAGGTCGAATGTATTGAATTGTTTTTTACTGTTCAAAGGTTCCTTCTCCCAATTTTCCTGCAGCACATCCAAGATGCTGTGAGGATTACACCATATAATAACTCAAATGGGGGGCCCTGTGGAGGCTTGCAGTACCTTTTGTACTGTGAATAACTGGGGTTCAAGCCATTTATCCCAATTTCATGCGTCTTCGCTTACAAACTTGATTTGTAAGTTAAGAATTTGATTAAACCATTCAACCAAGCTGTCGGTCTGTGGGTGATGAACATTGGTGTGGGTGGCTTTAACCTTTAGTAATGTGGAGTTTGCAAAGTGTGCGGAACATGAATGAGGAGTCCTGGAGGGTCTGGATTTCTTTGGGAATCCTGACTTGGGGAGAATCTTAAACGGTGCCTCTGCCACATTGCATGCAGAAATGTTATGCAGCGGAACTGCTTCCAGGTATCATGTTGCGTAGGCCACTAGGACTAAAAGCAATATCCTTGTTCAGGCCATTGGATTGGTCTGCCAAGATCCATACCAATTCTTTTGAAGGGGTTCTTGATCAGGGGAAGAAGGCGCAATGGTGCTTTTGGAGTGACTGCTGGATTCGCCAGCTGCTATTTGCAGCACACTACACAAAATCTACAGGCATCCCTGCAATTCCCTGACCAATAAAACTGGGCCATTATTTGGGCTAGTGTCTTATCCTGACCCAGGTGTCTAGCCATAGGGTTAAAATGAGCTTCCCGATGGCTATTTGGGATTAGCAATTGGGTTACTTTCTCATGGGTTTCAGTGTTCTGTGTCACTCGGTATAACCGATCTTTTAATGATCATGAAGTATGGGTAGGGGAGTGTTGCGTTGGGCTGGAGAGTCTGACCATTAATTATGCTCACTTGGTCAAAAGCATGATGTGAAGTCTTGTTTGTTCTAAAGGGAAATCCTAGAGGGAGAGAAGGGGGTGGGCCACTTCCCTCTGTCCAGGTCATGCTGACATGGGTGGCTCTGAGACTGCTTCCCCAGACAGTGCTACACCGGGATTCCCCCCCATGATGTACTACTGCAGGACCCACCCACTGCTCCATTTAAAAAAAAAAAAAAAAAAAAGAGAGGGGGAAAAAAAAAAAAAAAAGCTTAAACCCTGGCCAATCTGTCCCCAGAATTGATGGGTGAGGTGCAGGCTAATCACTGCCTCTACACTATGGCTTGTTCCCTGGAAATGGATGTGAATGGAAACCAGTGGATATTTGTGAACATTCCAATGCACACACAATTATCTTTACCAATTGTGACCCTCCCCATGAATCAGGCTTTGGTGGATGGAGGTCTGATTACAGCCTGAATCCACCAGCATGTGCTGTGCATCCCCTTGAATACTCACCAGTATGCAGTACACTCTGGGTCGATTGAGGGTGGTCTCTGGCATATTGGGAATCTGGACCATGGCCCTCACCTCCATGTGGCACTGGTCCTGGAAATGTCCAGGCTCCCTGCAGCACGAGCATACTGGCCCAGGCTTCACCTCTGCACCAGTGATTCAAGAATTGTTCATGTGAGGGGGAAGGAGACACAGAGGGGGACACCACTGGTTTGGTGAGCAGGTTGCAGAGAGGGTTGGCCCCCAATTCCATGGGGCAGGGAAGTGGGGGCAGGATGTTTGCCACTGGAATCACTGCCAGATGGACAACTGCCAACTCAATCACACAATCTGGCAACACCAGACAGTGGCACTGGACCCACTCCACTGTTCCTTCAGGCAGCCACATGATAAACTGCTCTAGAGCTACCACAAATCTCCCCTTTTGTCAGTCTTCTGGCCTCAGCCACTGCCAGCAGGTGTCCCAGAGCTGTTGGCTGAAACCAAATGGCCAACCTCCTCCAGAGTTGGCGTGTGGAAGCGCTCACCATGTTCTAGGGTGCCGCCAACATGCTTCAGGTGGGCATAGTTTTGCTGGCTGTCGATGGGGAGCTGTTGGACAGCAAGCTGGACTTCTCCATTCAGGAGCGGCAGTAGGCAAGTTGCTTGTGGCTCAACCAGCCACCCCATGCCTCTGTGGTTTGCTTGAAAAATATGCGGAAAGCTTCTGGATCCTCATGAGGTCCCGTTTTCATGAGGGTGATGTGGGGGAGGTTATTGGATACAGTGGCCGGAGGCTCTGCCAATGTGAATAGCTGCTGGAATGCCTGTTGATCTTCCTGTTGAGCCTGCAGCAAGGCCTTGATGCACTGCTCCTGTTCCTTGAGCAGGGTGTTCAGCACTTGGCGCTGGCTTTGTTGGGTGGCAGTAAGGGCATGGGCAGGGTCTTTGGGATGGACTCCTTGAGCAGTTCCCTTCAGTGTTCCTGGGTTTTGGCACCAGCATACAATGTCCCTGAGGGTGGGTGGAACACCTGAAGCACAGACAGGTGGGTAGTGATGGTGAACTTGGTCTCTGTTTATATAATAGTTTTTTCTTACACAGGCATGCACGCATGCTCTGTTTCAAAACCAATCACCTCTCTGCTGTCCCCCTCCTTATCAATGCTCTGCCATCACTGCAGCAAGCACGCATATCAGTTAGCAACAGGTGTGATCACTCTGCTACTCCCCTTCCCTGGCCTCACCCTCCATTCACAAACCGATGCTGACCACTGCCACATTACCCCTGCTGCCCAACTCGGGCCAGGGAGCCATCTGGCCTGTAGCTGACCTACATCTGCTTTTTGATAGTTTTTCCTTTCATTGAACTCATAAATACATTCAGGACATGTGGAAAAGCTTTCTTTCTTGCCCAACTGGACAAGTTGGGGGGGGGGGTTTAATGTGGAACCCTGTTCCCACATTCTACTGTCAGTGTGAAATGGAATAGGTGAATGATTTCACAAGGTTTACAAATTTTGACTAACATTTTGATTTTATTCAATTTCAGCATCATTCATGTGACTTTACATGTTGGTTTATTAAACGGTTTATTGCATTACGAAGTACACAGATGTACATGCTTATAACATTGTACATCTGCACGCACACCTGCACTTGTTTATCTACAGCATCTACCAAAATCAACTAGCCCAAGAGGAGAGCAAGTGAGAGGGCATGGTACACATTTGAAATTGACATTCCATGACTTAATTTCTGCCACTGTTGGCCTGTTTTGCCTCCTCCTTACTTTCAGCAGGTACTTCCCCTCATATTTTACCTAATGCAACCTATTTCACCAGGCATGCTTGTCTATTTCAGGAGACAGTGGAAGTGGCAGACATCGTCTTGTGGGCAGCACTGTACCCCATTCTGTCTGACACTGCTTTGGAAGTTGGTGAGAGAAGCAGCCAATACCTATTAACATCCTTGCTTCAGTCTGTGTTCTGTATACCGAAGTACTTATCTCTTTTTGGTGCCTCTTTTTCTCTGCTTTCAGGTGAGCTGCATTCTGTTCGAGGCTGGTTTGATCGTGTAGGTCAGCTCCCAGCATGCAAAAAAGCAGTGCAGAAGATTCTGCCTGGTAAAGATGCTCTGAAGAATTTCCTTCAAAAGCAACCAGCTCCCCCCACACAGCGCAGGGAAAACCTGGCCACTGAGGTACATGATCTTCCTTCACTGGGTACAGAAAAGAGGAAAAGCAAAATTTCAAAGTGACTGACTCTGAGCATATGGTCTTTTAGGCTGGAGATGTGGAGCATGTGATTACTGAAGAGGAGATTGAGGAAGCTGCTCAGGCTTGGAGTAAAGGCCTGGCGGAGTGTCTCTATACCATAGAAAGGCAACACCCAATGTAAGATTATAATCTTCTTGAACATACATGTGGAGTGGAAGATTATATTCTTGAGTCATGTATGTTGGGAGTTCAGAGATGTAAAAATATTTTTAGACCTTCCACTTTGTTCCCCAAAACCCTTGCAGCAGTGACTGAAGGGCAGAATCGCTCGTTCACATTCCAAACATGTTGATCAGATTGGAAAAGTTTCTTTGCAAAATGTGGTATCTGCCATTTTGTTTTAAACTGAAAGCAACATGCTGTATCTTGTCAGATTGAAGCCCTGTGTCCAAGAAGGTTGCCTATAGTTCTCTCCAGATTTGCTGGCAACTTTTTTTATTACAGTAAATTTAGATTTTTTTAAAGTTTTTTTTATATATTCAGTGTGCAATTATGGTAACTAAGCAATTTCATTTTTACTCTTTACCAAGGCGGTCAGTATTTCTGGAATTAAGTGGAGCTGGCCAACTTGAACAACAGTTGGGTTTATAAGCTTGTGCCATTTAAAAGAAAAAAAAATCTTAGACCTTGAATACAGGAAGTCTTCTCTAATAAAGTAAATTTAATCTTATCGGAGTATTATAAAACCAGTACAAGGTTATTAAGCAGATTTCTAGTGTATGGGTGGGGCTTTTCTATTTTATTTATTTTTTAAACTAATTGCAGGCATGTCATTCTATGGACACATATATATATATTTTGCTTCTTTTGTACTTTTATTTCAAGAAAGAAGCAATAAAAAGGCTTAATATTATGAGGTTATTATAGAAGTTGATCTAGGATTTCATCTTTTGCTTTTGATTAAAGCATTTTCACTTTTCATTAAAGTCTTCTGTATGAACAGCTCCTATATCATAAGTACCGGTAACTTTAATACCCCAAACAGACATGTTTAGTTTGCTGTCAAATGTAAATCACGTTCATGCAGAGTTTGTGTGTTTTTATAGGTGTAATGTGTAGAGTTGACTTGTTTTTATAATGTGACACTTGCTTTTCCCCCCACCCCCAGTTTACCGAAGGAAGGGAAGCGTAATGTGCTGGTCACCAGCGCACTGCCGTATGTCAACAACGTCCCTCACCTTGGAAACATCATCGGTTGCGTGCTCAGTGCTGATGTGTTCTCCAGGTAACATGACCCTCTGCTGTTTCTCCTTCTCACAAATTTGACGTTTTAATTTCCTGAAGCACAGGTGTAAAACCATAGTAGGCAGTTTCTACCTCTCAGGTTTTTGTAGTTATTTGCTTTCTCTTCTCGCTCTGTATTCTCTTAAGCCAAATTGTGAACTTGTTTAATTGTGTATTTATCACAGTTCACTGAACTACTCTCTCTGTCTCATCTGGTCTCTTGCTGCAGATATGGCCGTTTGCGTGGCTGGAACTTGCTGTATTTGTGTGGGACAGACGAGTATGGCACTGCAACAGAGAACAAGGCTCTTGAGGAGGGCCTAACACCCCAAGAGATATGTGACAAATACTTTGTTGTCCACAAAGCCATCTACGAGTGGTTCCAGATCGACTTTGACTTTTTTGGACGCACCACCACTCAACAACAGACGGAGTATGATGATGATTTCTTGTATGAGATAGAAAAGGTTTTAGAAATGGAGAACTTTATTTTATATAATATATATTTGGTGGGTTATAATTCTGATCTGTGATGTAACATGAACAGACGTTTAAAGGGTTCAGTAACAGGCTTTACTTGTTTCAGAGACTCGTTATGTTTGCTCTCATTCTTCAGATTAGTAGTTGTATTTAGTTAGATCTTCAAACTTGATTGGGACTGAAAAGTGTTACCAAATTTAAACATAGATTAAGAGATTTAGCTTGAACTGCTTTTTTTACTTGCCCGTTCTCTCAGAATTTCTCAGAACATATTCTTTCGTTTACGCGAGCGTGAATTTCTGGATGAAGACACAGTGGAGCAGCTGCACTGTGATAAGTGTCAGCGCTTCCTAGCTGACCGCTTTGTGGAGGGTGTGTGTCCTCACTGCAAATATCCCGAAGCCAGAGGGGATCAGTGTGATAAATGCAGCCGACTGATTAATGCCGTGGAGCTCAAGGTACGATTCTAAGCAGCACCTCTGGACGATGACTAGAAATCTTACAGGTAGTCCTCAGATTCCATTAAAGACTGTTCTTGAATGCACCAGTAGGTTATGGCTGCCTTCCTGTTCACATGTACAAATAACTGACATGCGCTTTGTGTGAAAATTAAACTTGTCCTCTTCAAATTTGGATTATGATTTGAGGTCACTTCTTCCCCATAGGATCCTCTGTGTAAGGTGTGCGGACAGACTCCTGTGATTCGCTCCTCTAAGCACTTGTTTCTCAACTTGCCCAAGGTAAGCACGATCTACTGTATCTACTATTAAAGTAAACATGTACGTGTATTTACACTTCACACCAACACTGACTGCATTTTATTAGCTGGAAGGCGAGTTGGAGAAATGGCTGGAGCAGTCTTTGAATACTGGTGACTGGACCAGTAATGCGAAGCAAATCACCCACTCATGGATCAGAGACGGTCTGAAGCCACGCTGTATCACACGTGATCTGAAGTGGGGAACCCCTGTACCACTCCCAGACTATAGCGAGAAGGTAAGACAAGCCCTTTACACACAGTCACAACTGGCTGCATCTTATTTTGTGGTCTCCAGACATCTGGTTCACTCACCTGCTGGTGTCCCTCTTTCTTTACAGGTGTTTTATGTCTGGTTCGATGCCCCCATTGGCTACCTCTCCATAACGGCCAACTACACCACTGAATGGGAGA
The DNA here is from genome assembly GCA_027575955.1 of Nemapteryx nenga. NCBI lineage: Eukaryota > Metazoa > Chordata > Actinopteri > Siluriformes > Ariidae > Nemapteryx > Nemapteryx nenga. The sequence goes on along the minus strand of JAODOC010002462.1, from coordinate 364 downwards.
AATGGTGGAAGAACCCACAACAGGTGCCAAATCTCTGACCCTCAAACACAATTATAGCCATGGCAAATGGCTGTTTCTACAATGAAGATGCAAGCTTGGAAATCAATAATTAAATTTGAGACTGTTCCCTTTCTTTTGGTCCTGTTTAATTGCAAAAATAAGTCCGATATAACTTGTTCAATTGTTTGTGTACATGTCTGTACGTGTAAAATGATAATTTTAGCCTTTGCTTGGGTTAAGAAGGGAACTTTATTTGATGGAATGGCAAATGATCAGAAGGTGCTTCACAAAAAAGTGAACTTGTTTGAATATCTATCTAGTTTTATACAGATGGCGGTTTGTAAATCAAATCCCCCCCCCCAAA
>JAODOC010002434.1:0-10504 GCA_027575955.1 Nemapteryx nenga | reverse complement strand
CTGAAAGACCTGGATCTCAATACAGACCTCCCTCCCATGCAGAGAAGTTTAGGAGTGAGCTGGGACATTTCAGAAGACCTGTTCACCTTCCAAGTATCTGATGCAGAGAAGCCTTACACAAGGCACAGGGTCCTGTCTACTATAAACAGCCTCTTCGACCCGCTGGGTTTCGCTGCTCCCATAAGCATTCAAGGAAGGTCCTTACTTAGGGAGCTCACCTCAGAGTCCTGCGATTGGGACACACCTCTCCCAGAGGAGAAATATAGAGAATGGAAGCTGTGGAGGGATTCTCTGAAAAACCTTGAACAGGTCAAGATTCCACGCCAATACACCTCCATCTCTCTCCACCAAGCATGCAGTAAGGAGCTCTGTGTTTTCTGCGATGCATCCACGACTGCCATTGCAGCTGTTGCCTATTTGAGGATGACTGATACAAGCAATAATGTGGATGTCGGCTTCATATTTGGCAAGGCTAAGCTTGCTCCTCGCCCAGAGACGACCGTTCCAAGGCTTGAGCTGTGTGCTGCAGTTTTAGCTGTAGAAATAGCAGATGCAATTGTGGATGAGATGGATACCATATTTGATTCTGTGACCTTCTATTCCGATAGTAAAGTGGTCCTAGGCTACATTCACAACGAATCAAGATGATTTTACGTGTATGTGAGCAACAGGGTGCAACGCATAAGGAGGTCAACCAGCCCTAAGCAGTGGAAGTACGTCCCCACCGGCCAAAACCCCGCTGACCATGCCTCACGGTCGGTCCCAGCAGGCAGTCTGACTCACACCATATGGCTGTGTGGACCACCATTTCTGTTGACATCAGCTGAAAGTGAAACTGCATCCAGTTCCTTCGACTTGGTTGACCCTAGTTCTGATGCCGACGTCCGCCCACAGGTCGCTTGTCATGTCAACAGGGTTTCCAGTGACAAACTTGACCCTATGCGTTTTGAGAGGTACTCCAGCTGGCGGTCACTCAATTGAGCAGTTGCTAGGCTTGTGCATGTCACCCACTCCTTTAAACAGGGGAACAGTTGCAAGGGTTGGCACATCCATGAAGGCCTCTGTCCCAGGGAAGACTTGGAGAAAGCGAGGAACATCATATTACGGACTGTCCAACAAGATGCTTTCGCAGAGGCGTTGGAATGCATCAGGGGAGGAATAGCCATTCCTAAACAAAGCCCACTCCTCAGCCTGTGTCCTTACATTGATAGCACTGGGATTCTCAGGATTGGAGGATGCTTGTCAAAAGCCAGCCTGGATGGAGAAGAGATTAGTCCTGTAATTCTATCTGGACAGAGTCACGTCACAACCTTACTCATCCACCATTATCATGAGCAGGTTCAGCATCAGGGGCGTCACCTCACCGAGGGTGCTTTGAGAGTGGCAGGTCTGTGGATTGTTGATGGGAAATGGCGTATCGGCAGCATTCTTCATCATTGTGTCACATGCAGAAGACTACGCAGGAAAATGGAGACTCAGAAGATGTCTGACTTACCTGTCGACTGCCTTAGGGTGGACCCACCTTTCTCGGTTGTGGGTTTAGACGTCTTTGGACCGTGGATGGTCATAGCATGGAGGACCAGAAGAGAACTGGCAAGCAGCAAAAGGTAGGCTGTGCTTTTTACGTGTATGTGCACCAGGGCCATACATATTGAAGTCATGGAGTCAATGGACTCTTCGAGTTTCATTAACGCTCTACGGCAGTTCTTCTCAGTTAGAGGACCAGCAAAACAGATCAGGTCTGATTGTGGCACCAATTTCGTGGGGGCCTGTAGAGAGCTGCAGATGGAATCAGTGACCAGTGATAAGGAGGTGCAAGGATATCTGAATGACAATGGATGTAAGTGGATCTTCAACCCGCCACACTCATCGCATATGGGAGGCAGTTGGGAGCGGCTAATCGGACTTGCAAGGCGCATCTTGGATTCGATGCTGTTGAAAGTTGGTCCAACAAAGCTCACCCACGAGGTCTTGATCACCTTCATGGCGGAGGTCTCGGCAATTCTGAATGCTCGTCCGTTGGTTCCTGTGTCCACAGACCCTGACTCCCCATTCATCCTGACACCAGCGACACTTCTCACACAGAAAATCAGTGCCCTTCCTCCACCCAAGGGTGAATTTGATGAGAAGGATCTCTACAGCCGGCAGTGGAGATGGGTACAAAGCCTCGCCAACACCTTTTGGCATCGATGGAGGACAGAGTACCTTCCCACCCTGCAGAGATGTAGAAAATGGCAAAAGGAAAAACGCAATCTTCAAAAAGGGGACATCGTAATACTAAAAAATGATCAGGTGAAGAGAAATGACTGGCCCATGGGTGTCATAGTCAAGACGTTCCCCAGCACAAATGGAAGGGTAAGGAAGGTGGAGGTCAAGACTGTAAAGGATGGTTCAAGCAAGACCTTTCTTTGGCCTGTCTCAGAGGTCATCCTACTCCTCTCCCCAGACACTGATTAAGTCTTATTGCTTTGGTTCTTTTCTTAATTCTGTATGTTAAAGGTGGTATCTTCTCAGATACCAGGCGGGGAGTGTTCTGGCCTGGGTTAATCAGAATAAGTTTCGTTCTTTCTTCAGCCACTAGGTGGTATTCTTTTTGTTTTAGCATTTTGTGGACCTCATGGTTTGTCATGTGATACATGTAGGCTGCCATATTGATTTTCTGTTTACATCCAAGACAGTATGCACATGGTAAAGTGAGCAGTTCAGCATCTGGGTTCATCTTGTTTTGAGATCGCTTATAGAAGCATCGTCTGTAAGTATTGTTTAAAGGAGATGTGTATATATTATATTATGCACATATTTGTGTAGATGACCAAGTTTACTAAGGGTTATTGAACATCTTGCTATCTTGCGTTAAGATAGGCTAGCTATGTTTGTATATTGCTAATATTAAGCACACTGATTGTGTATTTTATTTTTCTTTCTTTATTTTAGTTTTACCCTATTTTCATGCTGTCAATTCAAACGGTGGTACGAAATAAATCCATCATACAACTGGCCAGCATGTGAAAAGAGTTATCTGTCTGTCTAGTGGAAGAAGGGGACTCTTTGATGATGGCAGAACAGTTATCATATGTATCAGTGCTCGGGATGAGTAACAAAGTTCTCAGTTCTCAAACAATTTGGAATTTAACACTGATTTCTTTAGATGGTTTAATCTTAAGAGATTTCAAGCAAAAATGAACAAAAACATTAATCTTTTCGGTCTGTGACATCTAGTATGAGACAGTAGGTAGAAGCCACAACCCACATCCTTCCTTTCTGAAGCTCTCACATGATTTTATGTATGTTACAAATACACCTGTTCCCATGACAGAAATTACATGATTGAAGCTCTGAGCCCTCATGGCATCTAGTTCATTCTGTTGGAGGTTACTGAACCGAGTTCGTTCAGGACAAAGAGCTGAGCAGGAGGGTAAGGACATAAATATTCTCATAATAATAATAATGGGGTGATGGTGGTGAAGGTGATGGTTGTTGGTGTTGTTGTTAGGCTTACGCTATAGCCCCCCGCACCACCCCACAAAAAAATGACCTTGGGTAATCAATTTTATATTTTCCCTTCATCGTACTTAAAAGATGCTTCCATCTTAAGCAGTGGTGTTTTCAAACTCAGTAGCAGGTTAATATGTGCAGTGGAAAGGCTCGCTCGTTATATCGCCTAATCGCATATGGCACAATATCGTAATTGTAGAATAATGTAAATAATGGTAGGATATGATGATTGTATGATAATCTTGTGATTGTGTCGCAAACATTTAGCTTTTCAAAGTGTTTGAGTCGGCTCCTGTCACCAAGTAGACTACCATAGCCTATAAATACTACTACTCAGGGACTACCAAAAAACAATAATGGGGCAAAACTGGGCAAATCTCAGAGCAGTGCTGTAGCGCTCAGGCTATAGCGTGTAATGAGCAACACAGATGTTTCCTAATCGTGCACCATTGCCCGGAAAATTCATGTGCATGGGAAAGCGATTGTTCATGAGACAGTTCCTCCCTTGTGAGTGTGTAGTGGAGGAGGAGGATACAGCCCATATAAGCAGCACAACAGCACCGGAGCACTCAGAATGTGCAACAGCTGGTGAGTACACTACTTTTGACTTTGGTAAAATTCAAACAAACTTTATACAGCCTCAGTAGTGAAGGTATTTATTTATAGGGCGTATTTTTTAAACTCGTACCATTCAGCCTCAGTATTTTTGCATGCTAACTTACCAAAACCGTACACATCCCCACATTCCAGTTATCAGGATATATAATTTTTGACACTGCACCTATAATCTATAATTCCTTTCTGTCTCAAAGGAACGATGACTGTTGGATCACCATCCCTCATAACCAGAAGGGTCTCACCTTCTAAGCCTAAGTTTTCCGTGTTTAAAGTAAACCTACCATTCTTCAAAAGAAAGACCCATGATACCCATGTCCAGGATGACATCAAGTCTGAAGGTAAGAACATGTTAGTCTTCATTTATGTCTCCAAATTAAAATGAAAATAGCTTAATCAGGTACCTGTCATTAATGAAATATATTGTGTTGTGATCTTTACATTATATATAGTTAACTGGTATATTGTGCACTCATATCCAGTAAATGTTGTGTGCAACAGAGTGTGAGTTTATGTTGTCCTGGGGTCCTAATTGAATTTCTGTGCTTCTGTCTCCTTTAGAGGGTCTGTTCACTTTTCAGCAGAACCTACAGCAGCATCACTTTGCAGTAGCAGGGAAGCAGCTGATATGTCGAGAGGAGCATTTGTTTGGACCGAAACAAGATGATGTGGGATCCAGTAAAAGTATGCTGAAGGAAGATGAGGAGGAAAAACTGAATGAAGACTTTGAAGACTTTTTAAAGAAAGTTATGTCGACATTTGAGAAAACGTTTGATGTTCAAACTAAAGAAGAGAGAGAATTTCTCAAAGAAGCAGTCCTAGCCATAGACCAAGAGGAGGAGCAGGACAGGAGATGGGAAGGGGTTGAAAAAAATGAACGTCCTCCATGGAGACCGAGGAATTGCAGACTGGCCCATGATTGCCTGCTTAGGAATATGGTTGTACAGCGGATGGAGGAGGCAAAACTAAATTCAAAAGTTAATATCAACTCTTCGGTTCAATTAGAGATCACTGCCAAGGGTAAACAGCTAAAGGAAGACCTGTTAAAAATTGCACAGAATGTGAAGAATTGCTACCCAAAGGAAAATGTGTGCCAACTGTATGCCAAAATGTACCATCAGGTTTTTAGTGACAAGCTCAAGGAAATTGCTGACTATGGACTTGCTAATAATGACTGCATATGTGTACTTCAGTGGGTGAACAAGCTTTATCCTGAGTAAGTACGGAAAGCCATACCAAGGCATAACCTATAAATGCTTTTAAAGTTGTTTATTAATTGAACTACATTTTTGTTTTCAGGATCCTGAAGCAGGAAGAGCTCTCTGGGGTGATTGAATATGAACAGTTTGAGGCACTGCTCCCTGATGATATCCTTGAGCCGTTGGAGGAGCAGTTTTTGATCACTAAAGAGGTATATGTTGTCGTGTTATTGTTAAATCTCTGACATCTCGGACGCTTGACTCTTTCAGGCTGACATATTCCATTTGTATTGATGCTTTTGTGCTTATTCACTCAGGGCTTTAACCTTGTGCCTTTTTTTTTGTCCTTCGTTCTCTCCTTTCTTTGGTCACGTTCCTAGAATGAGCTGCAGACATGGTGTCAAAAGGCCTTGAGCAACGAGAAGGAAGCTAATCCTGAACTGATTGATAATTGCTACGTAAGCCACCTGGCCTTGGATATGATTCAGGTACTACTACTGAAAACTATGGTCGAAGCAATGCACTGGAATTATGTGAACGTGGGATATTCTAAATGCAGATATGTTTCTTTCTTTTGCAGTGTGTGGATTCTTTTCTAACCTTATCAGAGAATGTGCTGGGCTCTTGGTCAAAAACTCAGAGAATCACACACCAGTTCAAACAATTCCTTATCAGGTGAGTTCCATTTGTTCCAAGCTGGTTTTAAAATATTCATTTTGTATTTAATGCTCATACTTCATATTCTGAATCAGAGTCATTTTTATAGACACAATTATGACAGGTTTTAACATGAATCGGCCTCTTTTCAGCTACCAGCATTTCCTTGATAAAGTGATTGAAGATAATCAGATGAACGCTGATGCCGTACTGAAGGCCAACCTACACTGTATCAGAGAACTCAGGTAAGCATCTGGAAATTCACTTTGGAGTTTTGCAATATGAGATCGTATCTTTGGAAGGACCCAGATGCAACAGTTGTTGTTTTTCTAGAAATTACATTATGATGACTCCAGATCCCTTTGCTCAAGACACCAAGAATGACTGTATAGATCTGCTGACCAGGATAAGAGACACATGCCACAATTATTTCACCAAACCAATCCATAAAGATCTCAAGGTAACTCAGATGCAGAAGTGTATTAATTTATTAATTGTTTCACCAGTGTATTATCATATTAATGCATTTCATGAATCTACATGCCTTTAACTGATTGTGTACTTGGTTTCTATTCGTATTCATACTGCTAAAAAGTCTTGATTTTGATTTGCATTCTCCCATTAAGGATATGATTCATGTGAGTTGTTAAACTTTTACCTATCTCTGTGTGGTTCCACAGACGGCATACTCCAAACTGGGTACCCAAGAATGGATTAAACACAATGAACACGTGTGCAATGAATTGCTTGAAGGGGTGCATAGACACCTTCAGAAAATCGGAAATCTACATGAAGCATGCCTTAAGGTACGAAGTGTATAGCTTTATTAACAGATTTATTAACTGATGGATATACTGGTTACTGCAGTTTAGTATAAACTGATGGTGGCCTGCTTGATTATTAAAATTTGATTTATTAACAGGAGTTGGTTGGCAAGCTTCATGAAGAAGTGCTGGCTGAGTATGTGAGGAAAATGATGAAGAAGAAGCTCAGACTTAAAAACGAGAAGAAACAACACAAGGCAGTTGAAGTATTATGCAAAAATAGTCAGAAAATACACGCGCTGTTTACTGAGGCTGTAAGTTTTATATACTTTTTAGGCTGTAGCTGTGTTTCTACTCCTTTGGAAATATAGTTTAATAATATTGTTTCATTTATCTTCATGTAGGGGTCAAACATGACGGGCCTGGAAGACATCTTGCCCAAACTAGCTGAACTGCTGACAATACATGATCCACAGTTCATTGAACTCCAGCTGGTCACCCTCTCGAAGATTTACCCAGACCTCAGGTAATACCCTTTCCACATATTTATGTGCACATTTGTGTAAAGTATAATTTTTACACCTCAGAAACTGAATTGTTTTGTTTAACAGTGAAGCCCATGTCGCTGCATGGCTACACCTCAGGGCAGACCTCTCTACCTCAGACCTCAAAGAAATTAAGAAGACGTTCTCGATGTATCATGGTCAGACCTCAGAAAGCTACACTGGAGATGCCCTGGATCCCCTTCATTCAAGCAGGAATTTCTTCTCCAAAGTAGCCATTAAGTAATCATCTGTAATACTGTAAAATACCAAATGTTTCTAATTCTCATGCTGTATGTTGTATTAATACTGCTTTATGCAATATCATGTGCAACATGAAATGATTAAGCTATTGTAATTATTTTAAATTTGTAAATAAATACAGTACACATGTTACTATATGTTTTTGTGTATTTATTTGATGTGTCTTGCTGAGCAGGATATTAGCACAGACCCTCTGTGAATTCTAAAAAGTAGGTGAGAATTATGATTATTCTATCCACGTTCACTGGATATGAGCAACTGTGTGCTCTGATTGGCTACTCTACTACTAGGCTATCAGCTCATATACCGTGAGTAGAGAAAAACAAAATGGCAGAGCGTTTTGCTGAACCAACTGAGGATGAAATAAAAACTCTACTCAAAAACAAACCCCCCCAAAAAATACAAAAAAGCAACAAAATATGGAATGAAAGTAGTTGGTGGTAAGAACATATCTTTTTTTTTTCAAGACATTATTATTATTATTATTATTATTATTGTTGCATTTTTCACAAATTGCTACTGTCATTTCACTAGTTTGTTTGCATTCTTTGTTTTTAAGCATTAAAATTTGTTGAATTTTTTTTTAGACTGGTTCAAAAGTTCAAAGAAGTTTGAAAATTACATAACTGAATTGTCCGAGGAAGAATTAAATAAATGTCAAAAGCTATTCTATACCTCGGCACGACAGCAAGATAGCACTTTCTACAAAAAAACAACAACAATAAAAACACTAAAGTCAATTTGTGCAGCCATCGATAGGTTTTTAAGAAGTCCATCTAAACGGAAATGATTTTGTAGGATGTTTTATATAAAGTTTTTATTTATCAAATTTGCAAAAAAATAAAAATGCTCTGTTTCTCAAAATCCAATGAATGTGGATATAATAAAGCAATTATTCCACTCAATCTCGTCCTACATGGCTTATAGCCGACTCGGCACTATGTGCTGACTCGGCTACCAGCTCACATATGACTTGATTTTGTGGAATAATTATTAAATAGACTTTCCTGGAACATTAACATGGAAAGGAAGAGCAATATACTGTCTATTTAGTGTGTATAAACATGTTCTTCCTGTTTTACTGCAGTGTATAATGACACTTTCTATTGTGTTGAACAATGAAATTATCAGACACTGACTCTTGGCTTAACACTTGTTTTGATATGTGGCCAAAATTTGACGGGAATAGCCTCAGACTTCACAGAAGTGTCTAATTACTGGCAGGTACAAGACACGAGTCTTCCTGTAACTAAATCAGGCTTAGTTACAACTACTAGAAAAGCACTCGGAGAGCGCAGACCTCTGCCAAGAATCCTTTAAAAAATTCTGGGATCCAGAAGGTGATCCGGATCCCCGCCAAAATTTAATGGATTGTTACTTGTGCCCAGTCACACCTCTGGAAAAAAATTTCAGAGCAATCCGTTCATAACTTTTTCCGTAATGTTGCTAACAGACAAACCAACAAACCACCAAAAAAATCAACGCTACCAAAAACATAACCTCCTTGGAGGAGGTAATAATCAAACTCTAGAAAAACCTATGAATGAGAAGGTGTGTCCAAACTTTTGACTGGTACTGTACTTGATACAGAGAATTAGCCGATTTCCTTTTGATTTCAATTTGGCCACTTGCAACACAGTGAAGGTTTTTTTTTAAATTGTTATTTCAACCATCTACAGTACTTGTTCCTGATAATGTGTGGAAAATTTGGGTGTACATGCAGTGTGAGTGGTGTGTTCAACAGTCCATGAGAATCAGTTCAGTCCCTCAGAGTTGAGGAGTCTGATGACATGAGGGAAGAAACTGTTCCAGAGTCTGGCTGTGAAGGCCTGAATACTTCGGGACCTTTTTCCAGACAACAGCAGGGTGAAGAGATTGTGTGAGGGGTGTGTGGTGTCAGCCACAATGCTGGTGGTTTTCCGGATGCAGCATGTGGTGTAAATGTCCGTGATGGAGGGAAGAAAGTCTCCGATGATCTTCTCAGCCGTCCTCACTATCTGCTGTCTTGCGATCCGAGACGGTGCAATTCCCAAACCAGAGCATCATGCAGCTGCTCAGAATTCTCTCAATAGTCCCTCTGTAGAATATTGTGAGGATGGGTGATGGGAGATGGGCTTTCCTCAGCTTACATAGGAAGTTGAGATGCTGCTGGGCTTTCTTGGCTATGGAGCTGGCATTGAGGGACCAGGTGAGGATCTCTGCCAGATGAACACCAGTATGTGTAAGGGGAGCAGTGTGTTTACAATCCTAATGTGTTCAGCTTTCACATCCCAAACAATGTTGCTGAAGTAATTTCAACTACAGAATCACACTGGATTGCTAAGTAGCTGATTTGCTATGTGGCTACAGGCACTGTAGTTTGCTATCGAGCTAACAGAATAACGTTATGAAGTCAGTTGTTATGTGTAGATGGAGTAGTCAGCTACATAAAAACAACCTAAATGGAGCAAATTTTTGTTCTCATAAATATCACATTAATTGTTGGCCCTGTTTACATTTAACAGTTTCAACCACCATTTTTCTTGTTTAAAGGAAATCAATTTAGATCAAAATGACGTCTGGGTCACTTTTGTTTCTGAGTTATATTGACTCAATTCCTAGGTTTCTAAGCATTTATTAGACAAATTTCACTTGAGCAAAGAAAGCAATTTAATAGCTTTTAAAAAGGTGAGGTCTAAACCATGGGTGAAAAGTGAGGAAAGATCAACAATGACAAGGTGCAAAGAGATCTAGAATGCAACCTTAGTCTTTAACTGTGTGTCTCGCAGCCTGAAAGCACAAACATTTTATTATTATTATTATTATTATTATTATTACTAATAATAGGCGGCACAGTGGTGTAGTGGTTAGCGCTGTCGCCTCACAGCAAGAAGGTCCTGGGTTCGAGCCCTGTGGCCGGCGAGGGCCTTTCTGTGTGGAGTTTGCATGTTCTCCCCGTGTCTGCGTGGGTTTCCTCCGGGTGCTCCGG
>JAODOC010002257.1:0-10538 GCA_027575955.1 Nemapteryx nenga | reverse complement strand
GTCTTAAATTGTTTCAGAATACGTAGAGACTGAGTAACAATTATGTTTCCTTTGATATTTTTCACAAGTGGTGGCAAAGATGAACAAAGTAGGGCGGAGAATGAATATGGATTGCTTGTGGACCGTTCAATCTGGAGCCATGCTGGAGCAGTGTCATTCCAATCCCTTAGCCATAGGGAGATGGCATTGAGATTGGCGGCCCAGTAGTATGAGCGAAGGTTTGGAAGGGAGAGCCCACCTTCCATTTTTGGTCGTTCAATGAATTCCTTTCTGATGCGGGCAGTTTTATTATTCCAAATAAAGGAAGAAATCATCTGGTTAAATGCCTTAAAAAATGACTGTGGTATGAATAGAGGCATAGCTTGAAACAAATACAAATATTTAGGTACCATATTCATCTTCACAGAATTTACTCTCCCAATAAGGGATAAAGGTAAGTTTGACCACCGCTCGATATCTTTTTTTGATTGTTCTAACAAAGGAGTGAAATTGTTCTTAAATAAGTCATAGAATGATTTGGTTACCTTAACCCCTAAATATGTGATTGAATCTAATCAAAGTTTAAATGGTAGATTGGGGATTGTCCTGGCATTGGCGGTGATAGGAAAGTACTCACTTTTTTCATAATTGAGTTTGTATCCTGATATGTTACCAAAGTCTGCTAGGACATTAAGAAGTTCTGGTATGGTAGAAATGGGGTTAGTTATATATAATAATAAATCATCTGCGAACAGTGAGACAGTATGTATTAAGCCGCCATACCTTCAATGCCAGAGCTGCTTCATAAAGCAATAGAGAGGGGCTCTATGGCAAGAACAAAAAGTAATGGACTGAGTGGATCCCCCTGTTTGGTCCCTCTTTGGAGAGGAAAATATTGAGATGAGATTGAGTTTGTACACACTAAGGCTATTGAATTGGTATATATTAGTTTAATTAATTTTATGAATTGAGGACCGAATCCAAACTGCTCCAGGGTATAAAAAAGGTATTCTAAGTGGATTCTGTCAAACGCCTTCTCCGCGTCGAGTGATATGACTGCTTCTGGAGATAAGGCATTAGATTTTGTGTAGATTATATTGAACAGTCGTCTCAGATTGAAATAAGACTGTCTACCTTGGACGAATCCAGTTTGATCATCTGAAATGACATAGGGAAGAATACGCTCAAGGCGAAATGCAAGGGCTTTTGAAAATATTTTCCCATCACAGTTTATCAGACTGATAGGTCTATAGGATGAAGCATCAAGTGGAGCTTTATTTTTCTTTAATAGTAGTGTAATAGTTGACTGTCGGAGTGTTGGGGGAAGAATGTTATTTTCCAGAGCTTCCTCAAACTGATAGGAGAATAGGGGCCAACTGATCTTTGAAAGTCTTATAAAATTCGGTGGAGAACCCATCAGGGCCTGGAGCTTTTCCACTCTGAAGGCCTTTTATTGCACCAATAATTTCCTCCAGTGTGAGAGATTGTTCTAAATCTGCTTTAATGTCTGATGCAATTGTAGGAATCTTAAATTTAGAAAAGAAAGTGTCAAATTGGTGTTGATCTGGTTGTATATCTGAACAATACAGTTTGGAGTAGAACTCCTTAAAATGACTTAATATTTTGCTGATCTTCACTTAATGAGCCATCAGATAATCTAATCTGTGATATAACATGAGAAGCATTTTTTTGGCGAAGTTGACTGGCCAAAAGTTTGGAGGGTCTGTCCCCCTCTTCATAAAATTGACTACAGGACTTTAATATTAGCCTCTCTGCATGGACAGTGGCTAAAAGATCGGCTTCAGTCTGTAACTCTATTCTCTTCTTAACCAAGTCAGGGGTAGAAGAAGTACACAAGAGGCTATCTAATGCCTTTATCCTGGAAGAAACATCCATAACTTTACCGTGGTGGACTTTTTTAGAGTGTGCACTATAAGCAATTATCTGTCCTCTAAGGAAACATTTAAGAGCTTCCCAAAGAGTTGAAAAGACATGCCATCAGTCCTATTCATTTGCATGAAAAAATCTATCTGTATGGAAATAAAATGTACAAAGTCAGTATCGGCTAATAGAAGGGGATCGAACCGCCATGCATGACTTGTTTTCTGAGTTGAAAGACTCAGAGTAATACTCACAGGGGCGTGGTCGGAGATCATAATTGAATTATATGTACATTGGGTTATCACGTTTAGTAAGAGAGGATCAGCCAGAAAAAAATCTATCCTTCATGTACACAATGTATTGTGCACGTTAGAAAAGAAGGATAATTCCCTCTTAATTGGATTTTTAAACCTCCATGGATCTATCAGTTTGTGTGAGTCAATAAAAGCCTGTATTACCTGCACTGACTTAGTTGACTTTAACACAGAGTGAGAGGAGCGGTCCAAATCTGAGTCCATCACAAGATTATAATCCCCACCTAGAATCAGATGATGGCTATCTAGATTCGGGATAGAATGCAACATCCTTTTGAAAAACACATCATCATCAAAATTAGGAGCATAAATATTCACAAGTATTACTTGTAGTTGAAAGAGTTGTCCCACAACAATGACATATCTCCCATTTGAGTCAGAGATTATGTTTGAGGCAATAAATGTAACATTTTTATTAATGAGAATAGCTGTTCCTCTACTTTTATAGTCAAATTTAGAATGAAACACCTGTCCTACCCAGTCTATGAATCCTAAAGTGATCTGCTTTAATAAGGTGGGTTTCCTGTAACATTGCAATGCCAGCTCCTAGATGCTGTAAGTGAGAAAGGACCTTTTTCCTCTTCACACCCTGATTGAGACCTTTTACGTTCCAACTTATAATATTCACCGACCTATTAGCCATTTAGACTATGCATATCAAATATGTTGTCTATCCTATCTATACAACAATAAATAGGTATATGCCAGAATGCACACAACAAGTAAAAGACACAGACAGTACATATAACATACAATAATAACCCCAATGCCTGAAGATGGCAACCCCCCCTTACACACATTGAACTTTTGCAAACTCTAGTTTGCACCTTCCTGCTACTTAACTAGTGCCTTTTTTAAACACTACAGACCTCCATAGTGAATAAGTCATCTAAGACATGTCACAATCCAATACAGTCATAATAAACAAGAAAAAACAACATTGATAGCCGCTGTGAAAAAGCAGAAAAAAAAGGGCGACTCATAAAACCTTTCATTTCTAGTAGTAAAAATAATGCCCAACAGTATCAGTACTCACAGACAATGTCCGTTTGTAAATGGATACACCACCTGAAAATAGTCTATTATTAGACCATCACTTCACCCATCGTCGGAGGACGGAAAGTGCGCTGTATTGATAATGTTATTGGTGATGTACGCGAGAGCCTCCGCTGGATTTGTGAACTTCAAGGGCGTTTGGCCGTGGCTGAAGTGTAATGTAGCTGGGTAGCGTAAACCGAACCTGACGTGGGCGGCATGGAGCTTCTGTTTGCATTCAGAAAACGCAGCTCGTCGTTTGTTGACCTCGGCGCTGAAGTCGGGGAAAATATGAATTCTTTTTCCGTTGTAGTTAAGCGTCTCCTTCTCTCTCGCAAGGCGTAGAATTTTTTGTTTGACCTGAAAGTGATGCAGCTTTGCTATAAATGGCCGTGGTCGTTCATTCCCTGCCGGTTTTTGGGCTACATTTCTGTGGGCTCTGTCCACCTTTGGGGGTTTAGAAAAGTCCTGGCAAAACAGCTCAAAAAGCAGATTGGAAATAAATTCCATTGGCTGCGGCCCCTCTGTGTTTTCTGGTATGCCCACGATATGGATATTCTGTCGCCTTGTATAGTTTTCCAAATACATGATCTTCTCTTTCAACGTAGCATTTTCTGCTGCCATATTGGCTTGGCACTGCTCCACCTCAGTCAGTCTTTTATCAAACTCGTTCAGTCCATCCTCCACATCTGTAATTCTTTGGCCAAAGGTATTCAGAGTTGACTGAAGAGAAGCGATAGACGACCGATTTTCTTTGCGAAAGGAGTTAATTGACGCTTGTATAGCACTGACTGGCTTAGCTAGCGCCTCCATGATTTTGGTATTAGCATCCACGTCTGAGGTCATGTTTCTCGACGCCCTACCTTCTCTAGGCTCTTTAGAAGTCTTGTGTGATATCGTGGTATTATTGTTGGTTCATTTAAAATATAAATTGTCACTGTTAATAAAGCCGTTCATCACTTTCAGGTCAAAGAAAAAATTCTACGCCTTGCGAGAGAGAAGGAGACGCTTAACTACAACGTAGTGTATTATATTTTAAAGGATTTTGCAGGAGCTGTGGTCGAAGCATCTACTCCCTCTCCATGCTCCTGCCACTTAGCATTTCTGGCATCTCTGGATGCGTGTGCAGCGCGGCTGTTTGCAAACGGAGAAACCCATGTATAAGTAAATGTTTTCCCCCTCAATGACTCCGCCTTTCCTCCTCGCTGGGGCGGGCCAAAGGTGCCGACTGCATCTACGTGCATACCTAACAAGTAAAACAGATTAAGATCAGTCCTCCACAAACCTTGAAATTTCCAGGCCATGATGTGCATGGTGAAGGCAGAGTTGGGCTTGATATACAGGGTGTCCCAGGTGTGGAGAGTTGTGGATTCCCTGCAGGGGAACAGGTTGAAGATGGTTCTGGAGACCCAGGAGGAGATAGGGCTGAGAAGGAACCTGAAAAAATATTTATCATTACTCCATTATGACCCATACATACTATGGTATATTAAACACCCATCACATTTTCACCATACAAAAAGTCTACCAAATGTACCATAAACGAAGTCTAGAGATTGCACAGCTAAGAGATTAGGGGTGTACTCCAAGCAGTTTCCGAATCACTAGTCTCCCTAAATTCAACACAAAATACAAGAACATTCATTTGCCACATACATACAGATATTTGTGTAAAAACGTGTAGTGAGATGAGATTATGGCAAAGATAAATGATTAAGAGCTGATCTTTGTCTGGTCTCTACCAAATCAATTCACCAATAGTGAAACGAAAATGCCAAATGTCAACAGCTGACATGGAAAGAGACACGCAAGCTAATCCACCACGGCAAGGTGCCAGCTCAACAGGATTAGGGTTTTTTTTGTCTTTTTGAAAGAATAAATGAAATAGAATCATATAAGAATATAAGATGTAAGGAAGAGAACAAAGAGGAGAATATTAAATTCATAACATACATTCACACCCCTTTCAATGTTATGTTTTGATTTTTATTTCTAAACATTGCAGCGATCTCCTACACTTCTAAATTCACTTCTAATTTAGCAACCATTTATTTGTCAAAAAACACAAAGTGTTAACACGGTTTAAGTGTGTTTGAACAAGACACAGCCAACCTATGGTTACCTTGAGATGAAAAGGCACGGAGAAGCTTTCTTGACTGGACCACATAGAGAAAGGGCAGAAGATTCCCTTCACTTAGAAGGCTCGTATCTTCCTTGCTCTCCACACCAAGGTCTTCCAGGGCTCCCATCAAGGTGCTTAGTGTTTCAGCGGGAAGGCCCGGGAGCACTGCTAGGACAGCCGTCCTGAGTTCATCTTGTGCTGAAGCCATATGTCTCTGCAAAAGTGTGATGGAGACAGATCATTGTAATGCCACACATATTGTAGGCAGGCAAAGGATAATAATCCAGTAGATCATCATACCTCACACAAACAAATTCACCTTGGGGTGTCCCCAGAACACTATACACCCCCATATCCCTCAACTTCACAAAACAATGTTTTTCTGAGACAAAAGACACAGAGTCACTGTGCACTATGACCAGCTCTATCTTACCAACCTCAAGTTCATCTTCAGTTTTCTGCAGCAAAACAAACATTCCCTTTTTGTATGAGGTGCCCTTCACCGTGACTGTGTGAGATGCTACTGCATTGTTAGATTCGAAATGCAAACCACTAACAGCCTGTTGGATTTTGACATTGTAATCATTCACAAAGAATGGCATTTCTTTCTCCAGCAATATACACGGCTGAAACATTTCACCTGCACTCAGGTATGCCTGCAAGAGCTGATGTCTCTCGGCAACGGTCTTGCAGATGTTCTTAAAATTCTGCAATTTCCGAGCACATCTTTTAAAGAATGTATGCTTGCTCTCAAAACGGAGGGTCCAAAGCCGAATTACTGGGCCAAAGTGGATGATGAGGTCTGGGTAATGGAGCAAGTAGTGGTGTTTCGGCTTTAGAGGCTCATTGGGGAAAAGCTGTCTGCGAAAGAAGACATACTCCTCAATAACTATCTTAAGATAGGAAACTTGATCAGTGGTGATTACTGGTGCACAAATCAGCTCTACAATTTCCCTAAGCAGCAGCACAAGTTTCCAGGCAGCATTGTGACATGGATTTCTGATGCGATCACCTATCAGTAGAGGGAGCAGACGCAGAAAACACCAGTTCTGGACTGCATGACCCGTAAGCCTTTTGCTACCTGGGGAAACATCGGCTGGTTTGTCCAGGGCATCGTTTCCTTTGTAGTTGAATTGGTCTTTGTTCCTATTGAGCTGGGTGTAGGTGAAATGATTCTCAGACACTAGAAGGCCAATCAACAAACTAAGGTCACTGGAAACGATGCCCTTGAACAGGTCATGGCCCAGACATGGGGGCAATCCAGGCTGGCAAACATGAAAGAATGCCAGTTGGTTAAAGGGAGAGTCAGATTTGACACCACATTCAGAAATTAGGTCACCCTTTCCCAATTCCTGTACATGTTTCAAGAATGACTCTGGTGTACGGCTGTTGCCACAAACTAATGGAGAACCCTCAAATTGTGACCTTTTCACATCACAGTATCGACAAAAGTAGTGGCTCACACTGAAGTTCTCCACAAATCCACCAATACTGTGAGACCCTAAGTTGTCACCTGAAATCGCACAGAGTTGACCTCTGACAGCCTGTCCATTTGTTGATCTCCACGCCAGACTCCTCAAGTGCTTTAAGATCTCTAATAAGGGGCTCAAACACCTTGTCCATCCCAAAATACCTAAAATCTTGCTCCTTACACAGGAGAACCAGCTGCATGTTATCGATGGCAGATCTGTTGTGCGGCAAGATATCAGTAAGCGTGAGGTACACAGAGTATCTTATGCTTCTTTTTAGAGGAGCCAAGGGGATTCACCACCTCCAATGCATCCTGATAGAGAATTATACCTAGAGAAGATGGATCGGCTTTAAATAAGGGGTTACACTGAACTCCCTTACCATCATCTACGTCCTGCAAAATGCCCTGTGGTGATCGCTTGCAACGTGTTGCAGCATACTGCTCTTGCATAGACTTGCTTTTAAAAAATGCTGCCAATGTCTCTTTAATAGGAACATACTGGGCCAATGATTCCTTACCTTTCTCATTATTTCTCATAATTTCTCATTAAATGAGACACCGGCTCAACATAATTAAAATGCTTTTTAAAAGCTGTCTTTCTCCTCTGATCTGTGCTCAGACCACTATTACAGGCTGTTAAGATGTCATCTTTTCTAATTTCGTCTGTCAACAATTGTGGCCTCTGGGATTCCCAGGGCAGTTAACTTCTGACTCAAGGTGTTCAGCATATTAGTCAGACTAAAATCATGGACATCTTGGTATCCATCAATATTGGCTTGAATCACAGGTGCCGGCAAGAGTAGTTTAGCCTGGAGTGTAGAAAGAGGGATTCATCAACAGCAAGAGGTACTTCTTGCTCATCAGAATAATTGCTAACAGATATTTCACACTCTCTCATCGATTCACTGGCATCAGGTCTTTCAACACTACAGGGGTTTTCATGTTCAACACAGTCATTGCGGTGCTTCTTAGAGACATGAGACGCAAAACTGGACAAAACGGAAAACCTTGCATTGCATCCTCTAAAAGGGCATTCAATGTGTAATCCACAGTGTAAATGAGACCTCAAGTGAATTACAAGTGAAGATGATGATTCACACCATACTGCACATATCGCATGCCAAAGGAGTACACACTAGATTATCACCACTACTACTAGAGGGTGTGACTGCCTTGTGGTCTTGGTACATATGAGCCTTGAGAGCAGGGAGTTTTGCATACTGTCTGGAGCATTCAGGCACTCCACATGCAAATCTATAATTTGCACTATTGCTGTGCAACTTAATGTGCTGTGTATACTCACAGACTTTATCAAATTCCTTCCCACACAAACTAAACTTACATTGAAACATTGTAAGATGTGCATAAGATGGAAAGATGGAAAATGTCTATCTAACTCACTTAATAGCACTAGCCTAGCCTAATGCTAGTTAGCCATTGGCCAGGCTCACCTTCACAACACGTGGAGTGGTGGTTGTTACTTACGTGTTCATATAAATGGGGGAACGGACAAAAATAATGAAGAATAATGTAAAAAAAAAGTAGAAACAGTTAATATAAGGTCAAAATATACAAAAACAAAACAGAAGAGCTCTTTTAAAACACAACTAGCGTTAGTGCTAACTTGAGGAGGCAAATGTGACGTTCCTATCAGAAGTCGAGAGTGGAATGGAGCTGCGAGAACATTCTAGCACGTTTGGGTGTTCTCACTATGGGTCAGATGCACATGCGTAGTCCAGTAAAAGGAAGCATCAAACTTACCGATTGATGGACGTGGTAGCCTACTGTACCGCTCCAAATATGCTGTGGAAAAAAACAATTCCAAAATATGTTGATGGCGATTATTAGGGAAAAGAACATGCAGCAAACATTTACCTCACAACTCACAACCCAATTACTTCAGTTCGCGGCCATGCATGATGGTAGTACTGCTGGTACTGAGGTACTACTAATGAATGCAAAGGGAAACTGACCGCAGCAAAAGCACGGTGAGGCACCCAATTTGGTATCCCCTGTATCCCTTCATAGCTTTGCATAGAGAACACACGTACGTTCCATCCTGAAGAGGGAGCCACTCTACATTGCTTCTATGAAGGGATACAGGGGATACCAAATCGGTTACGGCACAGTCACATCAAAGATGTAGGATTTTCATAGCATGCCAAGATGGCGCACATGGGACTTAAACAATGGAATGGAAGGTTTCACCGAAACATGCACTTCTGGGGCCGTACAGAAACTTCCTAACTTGAGAATCTTATCTTATCTGTCTAGTTCCCGTGGCAACGGCACTTTAGGATCGTATTGACGAGCCAGGTTGTCAGCTGTGAAATCAAAGGCTTGTTGTGTGATAGTATTAGGCAAATTAGGTTAACACGATTGCATAGTTATATGCAAACCAAGGCAACTCGACTTTTCAGTCGACATGGGCTCTGTTGCGACTATGCTACATTAACATTTTCCCCTAATCATTGCGCACATGCAGACCTGAGTGTATTGTCTCATGTACAATGTCGCACAGATTGCAAACAAGCGAAGTCTGAGGATGGGCTCGAAATAAAGTACTCAACATACCATTCCATCACTCAGAAGGTTTAAGCTATCCGGGTTGCTGACGGCTAGCTAACTGGCTTAGCATTCAAACAGCCAGCACCAGCTTCTACCACACCACTTCTTTCACAATATTTTTTTACTGCGTTTAGATGGTATGTGGGTGATACAATGATAATACAGTAACTGGCCCATGAAAACACAGTTATGTGGGATTCTCAAACAATTCAGCCTTCAACAGCCATCAGCCATCAACAGCCATTAGCCGCTAGCTATCTAACTGGGTGACTAGCTGCCATCAGCCGAGCTGCTTCGGAAGGCTGGCCGACGACATGATAACTGACATCGGGTACCATATAGACACGGCCCCTGTTCTCTGGTTCTCCCATTCCCTCAGAGTGAACGAACACAATTGGCTGCTGGGGCTGTGCCAGCGAATATGATTGGTTGCTGCAGCTGTGACAGCACGTACGACAGACCCGCCTTCCGTCATGTGTTGCTGCAAGCCCGCCGCTGTTAACGGTATTAGATAGCAGATGGCTCAGCTTTCATTGCTGTTATCAAAGATTTCCACACGAGAGAATTCACATCCTTTCCATATATTCTACATGACATTCAGATTCACGAACGTTTATTTCATAGATTTATTTTTAGCCAAGGCATCTAACAGTTTCAAGCAGCCTGAGACCTCATCTGAATGCAATCGCTAAAGTCCATAACGTCACAGGCTATCCACTCAGATAAGCAGAACTATCTATATACTGTAACTACGATATTAATTTTTTTTTTAAATAGGCTACACATTACACTAACAGTAAGTTACATAGGCTAACATTTAGTTACCTTTGTCCCAGAAGCTGCGTTGCCGGCCGTCCAAAATTCAAAATCCAGACTTATCCCATGATGCAATGCTGTAAAAGTGCTGTAAAACTCCGCATGTACAGTAAGGTTACAGTAATAATACAGGACTGCCCATAAATACTGTAAAAAAGACAAATACAACACATTGTTGTAAAAGTTACATCAATTGCTTACAGTGAAGGGTTTGGGATGTGACAGCTTGCTTGACCAAAAGGAGCATGCAGTTGAGACAGTCTGTGCATGTGAGCTCAGAAACCACAAACAAAGGCTTCAGAGGTTCCACTGAGATTTGAACTCAGATCACTGGAGTCAGAGTCCAGGGTGC
>JAODOC010002066.1:0-10576 GCA_027575955.1 Nemapteryx nenga | reverse complement strand
TGGGATAGGCTCCAGCTTGCCTGCGACCCTGTAGAACAGGATAAAGCAGCTAGAGATAATGAGATGAGATGCCAAATTATTATGGCATGTTACAAAAAATCCCTCGTCTCCAATTTATGAGTCCGAATGCAGTTAATGCATGAGTCCAAGTCTGAGTCATCGGTGCTCAAGTCCAAGTCGAGTCACGAGTCCTTAAAATTAGGGCATGAGTCAGACTCGAGTACTACAAGCCTGGGTAAGAGTAACACCACTGTTGATTATTTTACTGTCACACGCTGCTGAGTGTTTTATTGCTTACTTTGTTTCTGGGTGGTAGAAAAATTATCAAACTTCAGCTCAAGCCTGTGTGTGTGTGTGTGTGTACTCCAGTTCGACAGTCTATTCATCATCACGCGTTAAGTGTCAGCATTAAATTATCCCGGCTATTATGACAGGCACATTATTCATCGGGATAAGACCAGCCAAATAGCCATCTCCAACGTCTTATCGATCCTTTGTTCCCTCCATTACCAAAAAGCGGGGCTATCTGCATGACACCCAACACACCCTGCATGTTGATCATGCTCCTGTCTGTCTGCTCCATGCCGAGGAAGAGCTTAAGAGACACGGGGGGGGACTGTACCGACTTTCCTGTGAGAGCAAAACAATGCAAACTGGATCACTTTAATACGACAAGCATCCAAGGCCTCTGAGCGTCATGAATATCTTTTATTTAAGCAGAGTCGAGTTATCTGAGGCCGCTGCGGCTTGATAAGCGCCGGATGTTGTCCATAGGGGTTCAGCAGTTTGATTCAGTTGTCGTTAAAGTGAATATCCACATAGTTCAAATAAATGCTTTGTATGATCCCAATCAACTTCCTTTGCACCCTTGTTGTTTTTTCCTCCTCATCCGAGCAACGAGGGACAGATAAACCGACGTGAGAGGAAAAGCCGAAATCCTTCTCATTTCACATTCCTGGTCTCGTCCATGCATCAAATGTGCCAGAAGACATTACTAAAACGACGCCTGAAGATGCCACGCCACCGTTAGTGTCCTGCTCTCTTTCTTTTTCATTTGAAACGCATCAAATCCTCTCTAATTCCACATCTCGAGACTTTAAATTGCCCTGCGCTCTGAAACGGAACCGAGGCCTATAACTTATTCTTCTCTCTTTTATTCAATTTTAATTTAAACTTTGGACTGTTTCTGTTTGGACTCTTCGCCAGACAAAAATATGTCCACTTCAATTTCTGTCCCTCCCTCTCTCAATATCTAACACTTTTGATTTTGCCATTGACGAATATCAACATGAGTTAAAGTGCTCATCGGTGGTCATGCACCTGAGGGGAACCCTATATAGAAAATTATCAGTGTTTAACTATTAAAGTGTTCCAAGTTCGAAGAACCTTTTAAAAGTTCTCATACAACAGAGGGTTTTACACTCTCAGAAAATAAAGTGCATTATTTTGTATGTTTACACCGACTAGTGGCCTAGTGGTAGTGTGTCCACCTCTTGATCGGGAGATTGTGAGTTCTATTCACGGTCGGGTCATACCAAAGACCATCATAAAAATGGTACCTACTACCATCTGGCAAGGCACGCTGCAATACAGATGCGAGTGGGGAGTTAAACTCTCGTGGTTACCAGAGGACTAGCCCCCCACTGTAACCCTAGCTATGTAATAGGCGAGAGGCTGAGGGCTATGGAAACGGAGATCGGCGCCGCCCGATGCGCCATATGGGCGCGGGAAGGACTTTGACTTTTTTTTTTGATCGCATGCATGCTACACAAACAAATAGCGACACTATACGCCAGGCTGGATAAAGGGGTCTACATCCCTGACAGCTTTGGCCACAGTAGCGCATGCTTTCTGGCCAAACCATCTGCTGTGGTTACCTTAACAGAAGATTAGGTTAACACCCTAAACACTAACACCTCTTTTCTTGTTTTATTATTTTCTTTGAGTAGGAAATGAAGTATATATGTAGTGTCACTGGAATGAATTTTATATGTAGTGTTCACTGTTTACATTTTGAGGTAATCCTAATCTAGTTAGATAGTGATCATATGCCCAAGTGCCTCTACCTCCAACTGCCTCACTGGAACTCAAGTTTACACAGTCTTCACAGGACACCATAAACTGTGCAGAACAAGTCTACCTCAACGACTATGGACATGGCGATGATACGGTACGGTGCTCTCAGTGCTACGACTCCGTCATACCCCTGAGATCTAAAGGGGGAATTTGGGGATCATGCGGCATTTTGCGTCTAAGAACTACAACTCCCAGCCATCTTCTGCGCTGACTACATCATGCCTGGGCAGGATCATTAACATCTCCTCCTACCTGGCTCTCTTCCAAAAGATCCAGGCAGTCAGCCATCTTTCTCTTTTGGTGTTTGTCTCCGAGCGGGACGGACCAGGAAAAAGAGAATTCACCACTGGACGTCCAAACACCACGTTTCAGTGCATTTCCTCTTTGTTTGCCCTTGATCACAGTAAAACTCCGGAAACACGCGACTTTAAACTCAAGCGAGTTATTAAACCAGTTTGGCAAGTATTACTTTTCTTTTAAGGGTACGCAACTGCAACAAAGGCAGTTTTATCTGTGCTTAGAAAAGTGGCTGGTCCTCTTTTCTTTCCTTTTTTAAGTCCGTGCACGGCGCTGAAAAGACTCTTTCATCTCATCAGCCATGAAGATCTTCAGGAAAATCTCCTCCTCACCGAAGCGCTTCCAACTTCAGACAGAGACTTTCTTCAGACAGAAGACGAATTTTTTGCAGTAAGAAAGGCACTGGGCTGAAAAGATTAAGTCTTAGGAGTTAGTTTATTCACTTAATGTGAAGTTATATGTGTGGACACTGAATTTTGGTTCTCTATCATTTGTTTGTTGATTTAAATTGGTTAATCAATAAGTTTATGCATGTTCTCTCTCTCTCTCCCTTAACATTCTAATTCAGTACTCACACATATTCTGACCTCATTAAGATTTCAGTAGATTGAATGATGCTACAGAAATAGGGGTGAGCGGTTTGGAATGTTTTGCCTTCAAAAAGGGCCTTTGCATGCTTAAGAAGAGCCCTTCCCCCTCCTTTGTTCACGAGGCCTGTATCTCAGTATTAGATAAATATCATAAGTCCTGATTTCAATTCAACCTTTACAGCAAATTCTCCTGTGTCTACATTTGGAAGCCATATATATATGCACCACGGATGACCGTTTGAATGTATTTTTAATTGGTAACTTTAGTTTTAACACACGTGGCCTGCTAGCTCGCTTTCCCTTTGTCTGGGTTAGCCACAAAGCTAATCACGTGGCTACACACACTAGGCCTGGAAAGCACATGTTAGCTTTTCTTTGTCTAAATTAGCCTACCAGGCTAATTCTTTTACACACACACTGTTTACAGAAGATTCAATCCTGCTGCTATTAAATTGTTCAATTTTTCTTTTCCTTTTTATTATTTCTTTTATCTCTTATCTTTGTTATAATAAACTCCATTATTATTAGAACTGTGTGTGGTGTCTATCTGCTGTTCCAATATCTCGAAGTCGCCCACATCGCAAAAGAACTATTAAGGTGTATGAATTGTTAAAAGCAGCTTGGTAAGTGATAAGTTTGAGTTATCAAATTCTAAATGATTCCCTTGATTCACTGAATGATTCACTTCAAATGATTCAATGAGACTGATTTCATGGTAGGATTCAATTCAAATGAGTCAAATTAAACAATTCAATGGGATTGAATCCATTTAATTATTAAAGATTGATCACTTAATACCAATCTACATACACAATCATTAATTACACCTACAAGGGACTAAAGGGTCTGAAGGAGACTGAGGAAGAGGAGACCCACCTTGCTTGGCAGCTACTTCAAGTTCTAGTTTAAGAGCAAACATACATTCTTCACGTTCACGCTCATGCTTGCGCTCTTCATGCTGACGCTCACATTCCCGTTCCTCATGTTCCATTCTCTTTAATTCAACTTGATCAAGTTTACGAAGTTCAATCTCCCTCTCAATCTCCTTCTCCCTCAAAGCTCTACTTTCCCTCTCAGCTCTTAATTTCTCCAGTTGGAGCTGTTTATCCTCCAAAAGCTTGCCTGCAAACACTCCCTTCTCACAAAGCTGGTACTTAACAGCCAGGTATAAGGTCTCTTAACTTTTTCTCCTGAGCTGTTATGACCAGCGCATAATGTTCAACCACTTCCCAGAGTTGCTCTTTTGTAAGCTTTTCAAGTAACTCCTCTGAAGGACTAGCGAAAAACTCTTCTGAAGCTGATGTGACCATATTCAACCATCCCTGAGACAGTCTGATTCAAATCAACACCACCAAAAAAAAAAAAATCAATAACTCCCAACACATAATAAGTGCAACCTAAAAGCCTAATACACACTACCGAGCTATGACAAAGCCAGCAATTACAAGCAGCACAATACAAAAAAAAACTAAAAAGAGGCACTAATAAACCAAATACCGTAGGCCTATTCGTTCCTCATTTACTCAAGCAACGAATTATCAAAGATCGTACCCTCATGGATACGAATCGATAAAAAGGCTATAAAAACACCCAAGTAGGTTATCATCTCTACAAAACGTTAGTTTACCACCATTAAATGTTCAATCAGTAAACAATTCGCTGTGCATTTCCCACACACTCATTCACAACGTAAGGCAAAGTAATTTACAAACCATACGAAATAACAGCCAAGACAAATCAGCTCACTATGTATAAATGATCTGTCTTACGCGTTCACAAACAACGCCTAAACAAATTAACAATAGGCAGTCCACACATTAATTCCTACATCAGAATCAATGTAACAAAGACTACACGTAGTCTAGCTGGGATACAACTACCCTAAACTACCCAATACAATACAGCAAACGCAAACACACACTGCTAACAGTAAGTCACAAGGATTTACTTACCCTACCACACATGCTGCCACACAGAACTTCATGCCAATCCAGATGAGACACTGCAAACCAGTCGTCAACAGTTTGCTTTAATTGAAATAGACAATACTCCAGTATCCTAATTATCTCACCTTGACAAACTAACTTCGCCTGGCTGATCTTCAAGGGCCTGCCAGGCACGGGGCGACTTAAAATGCATCAACTTCATTGCAGTATGTTTAACTAACTGCATGAAAGCATACCCCCTACAGGAATGCAAGCTTCCCACCCGGAATTACCCTTTAAAACAACAAACTAAAATAAAAAAAACAAAATAACAACCAGCACTCCGTCGGATGGGCGCAACCCAGCTGGAGCACTCTACCTAACCAGAGTGTGTCAATTTAATCAAACAATGGAAAACATAATTCTCACCCGGATTTCGTAACACGTGGTTCCGTCTTTAACTCTATATTATGGCTTCTGGACGAGCCCCCAA
Source organism: Nemapteryx nenga (assembly GCA_027575955.1). Lineage (NCBI taxonomy): Eukaryota > Metazoa > Chordata > Actinopteri > Siluriformes > Ariidae > Nemapteryx > Nemapteryx nenga. The sequence goes on along the minus strand of JAODOC010002066.1, from coordinate 5,195 downwards.
TTTATGTTACGGTCTTAGGTTCATCCAAAAAACCGCAACATAAAGAGGGACATCAAGGTTAAATTCAATCAAATAATAATTTATTAAAAATCAAACAAATAACAACATTGAGTCTAGGGGAAAATGTATATGTATGTTGTCATGCGTGTGTGGATTTAATGCCAGCATCAGTATGTTTAGATTTACCAGAAAGAAAATAAAAGAGAGTCGTGCAAACGTGAAAGAAAAATGCATCTAGTGCCTGCAGAAAAGAAGTGCCTCCCAAAAGGAGAGAGGAGAACCCCTTAAGTACTCATGTCCCACTACAGGTGTACTCTATTAACTATGTATCCCTACCAGGCCCAACCCTGCCCGTGCACTGACAGGGAGGAGCCTGAAGGGGTCACAGGGGGTCATAACACTGTGGAGGAAAAATATATTTTTTAGACAATTCTTATGACTTTAGTGATTTTTAGAAAAGTAAGCTTCAGAGACACTGTCAGGGAAAAATAAAATTTTTAGAGAATCTGTGCCTCTCAGATCCTTAGAAGGTCAGACACTGTATCTCATGTTTATATAAGATGAAGAATGTTGTTTTGTGTTACACTGTTCTATTTTGCAAGGTTATTATAAACACACGTATGTGTGAATATAGCCAGGTTAATGAGGTAGAGATAGAAGGAGAGATGCCCCTGACCATGAAAGGAGATAACAGGGGGACATCTGATATGTTGGTTATGTGAACCTGTATAAAATAATGTGTGTGAAAATAGAGAAGGCCTCTCTGGGTAAAACAGTTTTTGAAACGCTTTCACTGGGAGGACTTCCTCTTGCAAGGGTATTAATAAACTCATATTTCTGTCTGCTTTTTCCTAACAGCCTTGGGTCCTAATTCCACCACAATTTTGGCAATGAAGATGGAATATTATGAGTAGCGGGGACTTTTCCAGATCCAACGTTGGGGAAATTATTGCCCAGCAAGTCTGACAAGCTCTCCGGAGACAGACTGATTTTTTAGAGGACGGGATCCCTGGCTGTCGCTGATATCCAACAAACTTGTGGTGAGGAAAAGTTCTCTTTTATTCTTGCAAACTGATAAATAATCAGGTCACAGTGAACTGTAATAGACGCAGTGTGTAGATGGCCAGACCCATTAGTGTGTGTATTTTTGAGATGGCGAATATGTTCCAGGTAGAGAGAATTAAGAGAAAAACCCTTTCTGCTTTTTTTAAGTAAGGTTTTGGGCTGACGAGAAACCTACCTGTCTATTGATGAATAGCAGTAAGTAATTGTGATCATGACACATTTGGTGTAAAATGTAAAACATGAGAGTAAAATACAGTCTTTGCAGTTCCTCTGTGACACATAACATTGGTTGAAAGAAATGAAGCAGTCAGAAACTGAGATAACTCCTGAAACCTATCCCTCTTGCCCAAACGTCAAATTTATGATAACCAATTATGGACCAGACTCGTGTAAGTAACTTAGGATGTGGGTAGAACAATGCAATTTTCCAGAGGGAGGTAGTTTGAGCTTATGACAGATACAGAATCTTGAAGAGAGGTTGAAACAAGTAGAGAAAGATAATGGAAAAAGGAAGAAGAAATATAGAATACAGGATGATTGGGGTGAATTTAAAATGTGACAAATGGAAGCTGTGATAAGAGATAAATGGATCAATGCACATACATGTCAGGGTCAGTTAGAACTGCAAGGAACTAATCAGAACTCTAGTGCTTCAGCTTCTGCAGCTTTTGTGCCACCCCCCTACAGTATGTGCCTGGAGCCTCACAGAGGGAAAAGGACATGACGTCTGCTGGCATCTACCCAGTGCTCAACCTGATGCAGGATTTGGATGCGAGTTGCTATTCGTTCCCTCCCCCTCCTCCCCTGTCTTCTTCTCAGGCTCCAGAAACAGGGCCTGTGTCACCCCCTGCTGATCAACTGGTGCATGATCATAGTCAAGGTATGGAGAAAATTGAACAAGGTGAACAGGTAGTGATATCTACTCCAGTGTCATCAAACACGAGGCTTCAAAGAAGAAAAGGGGACTATATATCACCAAATGTCTATGGTGGCTGTTGCAGGATCACAAGGGCCAATGATGGTTTACAGATCATGGCATTCACAAGAGATTATGCATATTGCTGCTGAGATAAAGGATCCCAGGCAGCATGGTGGACCTAAGTGTGCCAAGGAACTTGACAGCTTCTGTAAAACATACCTCCCCACCAGCCATGGAATATTCTGAGTGTTTGTAAAGAAACTAGGTTTGGACTTTTGCAAAATCCAACACAAGTGTTCTGAGGAAGAGGAGCATGCAAACCACCCAGATTGGATGCATGCCAGTAACAGGACCTATCGAGATTTTGTTACTGGACTACAGGATGCTGTCAGAATGAGGTTTCCAGTCACACAAATGACAACCTGTAAGCAGCAGGATGATGAGACAGTAAAAATATCTGCAGAGACTGACCATAGTGCATGATACACACTCGGGGCTTGAAAGGCTGACTGACATGGCAACCAGCAGGGACATAAAACCTTATGAAGCCCATCTGAAGAACGCTTTCCTCAGTGGTCTGAAGCCTGACATGGCTAAGATGGTCAAAGAGGGATGTATTGTGTGGGAGGTGTGCAAACTTGCCAAGGTGCAAAGGCATGCAGTTCATACAGAAAAGAGGTCAAATAAAAAGATGCAGCAAAGACAGAAAAAAGGACAACACTCTTCACAAGGCCATGCTTTCAATGGTGCAAGTTACGCAAGCAAGTCAGAGGTGTGGAGCGGGATGTGGAAGAGGTCTTGGGAGAAAAGGACATCAACAGTGCCAGGATGGCTGCTTCATCTGTGTCTCACTTGATCAACTGGTGTGACCAGTGTCCGAAATATAAAAGCAGTGAGATGCCCAAGATTGCTAAGATAGTGGACTGACCACCAGTCTTAGTCAGTCAAGCTTCTGGCAATGAAGAATCTGCTTTGTGCTTACCGCTTGCTACATCCTGCACAGAGAGTAGGGAGAGTAAACAGATGGGTACACATGCATTATCTATGATGAATTATGCTGGAAAATGCCAATAATTTCTCTGTCTCAAATAAGTTTTTAGATTTTTTTAGTAGATTCAACAGTGGGACATTCTGTCATTAGATCCTCAGAGTTTTCTACACAGCCAAAGATCAGCAACCAATCTCAGGTCACTGTGGGTGCGTCTGGACAACAGGTCCTCAAGAAATTTATAGAGCCATTCCTCTGTAGACTGGGTGAGTCTGAAATATTTTAGTTTTCATTTTTATTGTCTCATTGTTGCCCAGTAAATATACTAGGGAGAGATCTGATGCCCAGGTTAGGCATAAGTCCCCTAAGTACCCCAGATGGGTTACAGGTAGCACACATCCCAGATGAGGAGAGCACAGTCATGGAAATGATTAAATTAGACCCAGCTCCACCCCTTTATGTGTATGAGTGGATGCTGGTGCCTTCAGATGTTCCAAATATGAATCAGGAGCTGACTGAGATGGCAAAAACACGCACTAGTCCAATTGGTACTGATTATATGCGAGTAGAAAACTTGCATTGCACCGCTCACATTAGTGACCATCACTCAGATGTTAAATTTAGGCAGGACTGGTTTAAGGAAGGTAGAAGACATGAGGAACTGTTGTTGGAGTTATCTTGGGATAATCACAGGTGCATCATGTTTGTGTAACCACCAAGAGATTACCAACTGGTATTTAGTTCACACATGGCTCAGCATGTGTCATTGGCAAAAGAACAAGGGGGTAGGTGGAAGGATTTGGGCCCATGGGTATTGTAAATGCAAGTGATTAGCAACATATCAGTGATCAAAGATTACTGTACAGTAAAAACATGAATGCATTTAAAATGAATCTGGATTTTACTGTCTCCGTAAAGAGAGACTTAGTGTTAATCAGCAAGAAACATGTACCAGAGAGTGAATGGCAATTTATTCAACTCACAGTTGACTCCCCATGCTTAGCAGAGGTCCCTAAACAGCTTTGGGCACAGGGCAAACATGATGTAGGGCTGATAAAGGGCATTGAGCCAGTGATGATCACCCCAAAATCTGATTTTAGACCCTGTAAGCCCCAAAATCCCCTGAAACCTGAAGCTATATAGGGCATTAGGCCTGTGTTTAATTCTTTAAAGGCAGCAGGGGTAATTATAGACTGCCCTCACTCCCCCATGCGCACTCCCATTTTTCTGGTTAAGAAACACACTGAGCCAGGCCAACCCACTGAATGGAGATTTGTGCAAGATTTGCAGGCAGTAAATGCAGCTGTAAGAGCTCGAGCTCCTAATGTTCCTAACCCGCATACAATTCTTTCACAAATACCACCAAATAGCACACATTTTTCTGTAGCTGACCTCGCAAATGCATTCTTTAGTGTGTCAATTCATCCAGACAGCCAGTTCTGGTTTGCTTTTCAGTTTGATGGTCGATTATATACTTTTACGCGCTTATGTCAGGGATATTGCAAATCTCCCACTATTTACAACGAAGCATTGAGACAAAGCCTCAATTCTCGTGTTAACAGAAGGCTCCACCTTAATTCAATATGCTGATGATCTACTTTTGGCTGCACCTTCTGAGAAGCAGTGCAGAGCTGACACAATTTCTTTGTTGAAACACTTGGCTGCAGAAGACCATAAGGCCAGTCTGCATAAGCTCCAGTTTGTCCAAACAGAGGTGAAGTTTCTTGGACACACCATGTCAGGCCTGGGTAAGTCTCTGGGACTAGAAAGAATCACAGCCATACAAAATACACCAAAACCCCTGACCAAGAAGCAGATGTCGTCATTTTTGGGTATGTGCTCATATTGTTGTGCATTTATTCCCAATTATGCTATTCTTGAGTCTCCCCAGTTCACTGATCCATGACAAGGGCCTACAACCTTATGATAAGATGACGTGGACCCCTGAAGCAGAAGAGGTATTTGCTGAGCATAAGTTGGCTCTCCAGAGCCCTCCCACACCCCACTCATCCTTTCGTCCAGACAGTCGATGAGAAATCAAGATGTATGGTGTCAGTATTATTACAACAGCATGGAGGTAAGTTGCGACCAGTTACATATTATTCTGCTAAACTTGACCCTGTAGCAGCAGGATTACCGCTGTCTCCAGGGACGTGCACAGGATTATAGAGGGGCAGGGGCTCAAAGTCAGAAAAAGGGCAGCAAGTGCATGATTTTTTTTTC
>JAODOC010001997.1:0-10598 GCA_027575955.1 Nemapteryx nenga | reverse complement strand
CTGAAGAGGCTGTGAGATGGGTGGGTGGGGTCACCTGCAATCCTGATGGCTTTGCGGGTGAGGTGGGAGTTATAAATATCCATTAGAGAAGGGAGAGAGACACCAATGATCCTCTCAGCTGCTCTCAAGATGCGCTGCAGAGACTTGCAGCAGGACACGGTGCAGGCGCCTTTTAACTACTGATGCTTTTAAAATAGTTTCATTTTAAAATTTGAATGAGCATGAACTTCACCAGTAAACACCATGATATTTCTGAAAACAATTATTTTAAATAATCTTTTATATGTATCACACTTAAAACAATACAACAGAATATTATTTGATGTCTTACCTCATGTATTTCAGAGATGGATCCAGCCTAAGAATCTGACAGATACACATTTGCAGAAATATTTTCACTAATTTTACCAGATTGCTCAGGATTTTCACAGCACGCTGAGCCCTTTCCGAAGAGGGCAGCCATGGCCTGCTATGTCCGCAGCTTGGCCTGCTATTTGCCCCCGAAGCCCTGCATAAGCATGGCTCGCCCAAAACTTTAATCTGAGCCCTAGCTCCAGCCGCAAGTCCTAGCCCTGCCAAACTTTACAGGCTGGTCTCCCTGTCCTGGAGACCTTTCAAAAGAGCCCAGGCAAGGCCCATTGCAACTGTGGCTCGGCCCGTTATTCACAATGAATTTCAAATTTTGACCTCTTTCTGGAGCATTTTATTGGTTCGACCAAGATTATTTGTCTCAGGTGATGCTATACAAAGCCTCGTGTGAATACAAGTAATTAGGTCAGGTAAGCATCACCGCTTATCACAGGTGGTCGGATCCTGAACCATTGGTCTGTTGGTTGAGTGTGGCTTTAGCCCATGTAACCGGGTAGTGGTAAAGTAAACAAACACCCCGTGACCGATGCCAAGTGGTGCACATATATCTCTGACCAATGCATGTGCATCAGTTGCATCGGTCTGGATCTGTTCCTGTGTATTTTATTAGTTTTTCAAAATAAACATATTTCAATCTTGATTCTTGCAACACATTAAAAAAAAGTTGGGACAGTAAAGCATTTACAACTTTATAATGTCATTATTTATCACAAAACTTAAAAGATGTTTAGGGACTGAAGACACCAAGTGATGAAGCATTTCAAGTGTTATTTTGTTCCATTCTTCCTGCAAACAGGACTTAAGGTGTGCAACAGTATGGGGTAGTCATTGTCATAATTCAAAATTCTCTACACATTCTCTATTGGGGACAGAAGGGGCACGCCCTCTTCTTCCACAGCCATTCCTTTGTCATGTGTGCAGAATGTGGTTTTGCATTGTCTTGTTAAAATCTCCCTAGAAAAGATGTCGTCTTTAAGGAAGCATATGTTGCTCCAAAATCTCAATGTACTTTTCTGCATTAATGCTCCATCACAGAAGTGTAAGTTACCTTTACCAAGGGCATGGACACAACCCCATACCATGACACACCCTGGCTTTTGGACTTGTTGCTGGTAACAGTCTGGATGGTCCTTTTCATCTTTGGTCTGGAGAACACAGCATCTATTTCTTCCAAAAAATACCTGGATACTGATTCATCTGACCACAGTACATGTTTCCATTGAGTCATGGTCCCTCCCAGATGCCTCCGAGCCCAGAGAAGTCAACAATGCTTCAGGATACAGTTAACATAAGACTTCCTTTTTACACAGTAAAGTTTTAACTGGCATTGGTGGATGTAGATCTGTATTGTAGTGCTTGACAAAGGTTTGCCAAAGTAATCCCAAGCCCATGTGGTTATATCAGCTATACATGAATGACGGTTCTTGATGCAGTGCTGACTGAGGGATCAGAGATCATGGGTGTTCAGCTTAGGCTTGCGCCCTTGACCTTTATGCACTGTATTTTCCTCCAGATCCCTTAAATCATGTAATGATATTATGCACTGTATCTTTCTTTGACAAGCACTGTTTTTAAACATTTCAAAATTTTCTCACATATTTGTTGACTGAGGCAGTGAGAGCATGGTCAATCATCAGCTGTGAACAGTGAGGAGTCAGGTTGAACCAGCAGATGGCCAGTAACCAGAGAGAAAGAGCTGAGTTACCAAGTGTTGTGTGTGTGTGTGTGTGTGTGTGTGTGTGTGTGTGTCTGTCTGTGGGTGGATGAGTGTGCAGAAAAGTCACTGAAAAGTGAAATTAGAGCTGTCTTCCCATTCCTCATTGTCCAAACATTAAAGTTGCTACATTGACAAACTGGAGATCCTCGGGCCATCTTTCCTGCTAAAAGACTCGGTCTTTCCTGGATGCTGATTTTGGACCAAATCATGATTACAATCACCTGAAACTAATCTTTCTGTCTCTAGACTCTTCTTCCACACACACTTGCCACAGTATTTTTCACTCAGACTTAAGTATTCATTTCCCTGTGTAATTTATTTTTATGAATTAATTTTAAAATAAACATTGACAACAACACACAACAGGGCTACCTGGCAGCCTGCCACAAATCCCTTGCAAAACCTTTTGCCCTGCTGCTGTTTTTTGTGTGTCAGGCTAAGTTTTGGCTGACCTCAAGTCCCAGCTCTAACAGTAACAGTCCGCCACTGCTATGATGTCAGTGTTCTGGCTATGCCAGCAGTCTAAATGATAAGACTATGTAAGGTATTTTAATATGAAATTCAGAGTATGCAAGAAACTTTTATTTTGACAATTGCTTACATCCTCTACACTGTAGCGCGAGACATCATTAGAACGGAGGGAAAGGGTTCTGCTGTTAGACAGTTAAGCTACATGGAAACAGCTGTAATGTAAGGTCCTAAACAGTCATTCAAGGCATTCACTGTAAGTTAATGATAATATATTTGATATACAATATAATAGTATTAGTATAACGGTAGTAATATGTTTAATATAGTAGGCTAATATTTGTTTTGTTGTTTCCAATGAACCGAATTGAGAAAGTTCCGGCATTATAACTCTTCACTGCCATACTGTAGGCTACCAATGTATTTACTGTTAGCTCAAATCCAGCGAAAACAGTATTTCGTAAAGCCGTTATTTGTTAAAGTTTTATCTGTCAAATTCATGTTTCAAAGAGATTATATAAAGCCATATTTGTTGACGAATGCATATGTATGTACTTCCAGTTTCACAATTTCCATAAAGGACAATCAACGTCACCCCCGGTGTCTGGATCTGTTTCTTTTGGCATTGTTTACCTTGCTGGATAGTAGAAAAAGGGAATTTCTGTGAGGCCAGTACAGTGAAAAGTGAAACCTGTGAAGAGCTGCTGATGACCAGGCTACATTGTCATGCCGGTGGAAGTCTAACCCAGTACAACGCAACATCATGCGTGAGGACCGAGGTAAAACACATCCATAGTAGCCATGGACAGAACAGACGCCTCAGTGAGATCAGCAGACTCCAAAATGAGCACAGCTTCTTCTAAAGTAGCATTGGCAGCAGCCACAGCACGTGCCAAAGCCCAAGCCGCACAAGCAAGAGCTGCCTATTCACTTAAAGAAATTGATATAAAAATGGAAAGGGCCCGCCTTGATGCAACACTCATTGCCTTAGAAAGGGAGAGAGAAGCAGAAGCTGCCATGGCTGAAGCAGCAGTAATGGAGGCTGCAGCCATAGACTTTGAAAACGAGTGCCACAGTGGTAGACCAGAGTCATTGCCCAGACAAAGTGGTGAGCAACGCACCAGTGAATATATAGAAAAACATTCTGTCCACGATTTACATACATTTGATGAGCAAATGCCCCACCATTCCAATGCATATGTACCCCTATGTCGAGATAAGGAAAGTAAACCCCAAATTTATGAATATGATCAGCAACGTGACCACCCTGCAGCGGGTGATGCGTGTGCAGATACACACATACACACTGAGTCTCTGAGTTATCAACCACACACAGCACTACCTGCCCATACATCCTCCAGATGCAGCAACCACAGCCCACTCTGGTCAGACCTACATGCCTACTCATCCAGGCACACCTACAGCCCTCCAAGACCGGGCTTACCTGCACATGCATCCAGGTACACCGACTACAGCCTTCCCAGACCAGGCTCACATCCCCATACAACCAGGCACCATGACTACAGTCATACCAGGTCCAGAGTGACAAACTGCGACACAGCCACATCTGACCTAGCAAGGTACCTAGCACGAAGTCAGCTAGTGTCATCAGGACTAACCAGTTTCGATGACAAGCCAGAGAATTACCTATCCTGGAAAAGCTCATTCCTAAACACCATTGAGAATTTAGGTCTTAAAGCCGGAGAAGAGTTGAATTTGCTAATAAGATGGCTAGGCCCAGAATCTGCAGCACATGCACGCCGCATTAAGTCAGTAAATGTGAGAGACCAGGCAGCAGGATTACGGCTTGTATGGGAGAGGCTAGAGGAAATGTATGGCTTGCCCGAAGCTATAGAGGGGGCTCTCTTCACTAAACTCGAGCAGTTCCCTAAGATATCAAACAAGGAGTATCATAAACTTAGAGAGCTATCTGATTTGCTGTTGGAGATTAACTCTGCAAAACATGAAGGATACCTGCCTGGCCTATCCTACCTCGACACAGCAAGGGGTATAAATCCAATAGTGGAAAAACTGCCATATGCACTCCAGGATAAGTGGGTAATGGAGGGCTCACAATACAAAGAAAAATTTAGGGTCCCTTATCCTCCATTCGAATTCTTCTTAGAGTTTGTGCGAAGGCAAGCAAAGGCACGCAATGACCCCAGCTTTAGTCTTCCTCTCGCCAGTGCAGCAGTCAAGAGAGACAAAGCCAGTGAAAGTTACAATAATATCCGAAGAACAGTCTCTGTGCATAAAACTGATATCGCCCACTCTGACTCCACACCCACAGACGAAGACCCAGAGAAGCAATGCCCCCTGCATCTAAAACCACACTCCCTGCAAATGTGCCACGGTTTTAGGGAAAGGCCTATGGATGAACGAAAGAAAATATTAAAGCAAAAGAACATATGTTATAAATGCTGTGCATCAAATAAGCATGTAGCCAGGGACTGTGAGGCAGTAATCAAATGTACTGAATGTGAAAGCCATAGACACCCAACAGCACTACACCCAGGGCCAGCTCCATGGATCTCCAGGACATCACCACCCCCATCAGAGAATGGCGGGGAGAGCGACGAAGCATCAGACAATGCTGTAGTTTCCAAATGCACCGAGGTATGTGGAGAAGGCTTCAAAGGTAAATTGTGCTCCAAGATATGCCTTGTGACAGTCTACCCAGCAAGCAACCGCAGCAAGGGCAAGAGGATATACGCCATGCTGGACGACCAAAGCAACAGGTCGCTAGCACGCTCAGATTTTTTTGACATCTTCAGTGTAGCCGGGCCCACCTACCTGTACACTCTGAAAACCTGCTCAGGTGTAGGTGACACGTCTGGACGCCGAGCTACAGGGTTCGTCATCGAATCTGCAGATGGTGACATCAGCTTACCTTTGCCTACGCTCCTAGAGTGCAACATGATGCCAAACAACAGAGATGAAATCCCCACTCCAGCTGCAGCACACAGCCACCGCCATCTCAGAGCTATAGCCAGTGAAATACCACAAGTGGACACAAATGCAGAGATTCTACTGCTTTTAGGCAGGGACAGTACACAAGGTGCGTGAACAGATAAATGGGCCACATGACGCACCGTACGCACAAAGGCTGGACTTAGGACGGGTGATAGTTGGCAACGTGTGCCTGGGCAGCGCACATCGACCACCCGAAGTCACCAGTATGAAAACATACATCCTCGAAAACGGCAGGCCAAGCCAGTTTCCCCCATGTGAGAACTACTTGAAGGTGAAGGAGAAAACCTGTTCCTCCAATCAGCCCCAGTCCATCAGCTGTGTGACCTACAGTGACAAACTGGGCCTATCAGTTTTCCAGCAAACCAAGGATGATCACAAGCTTGCGCCATCAATGGAAGATCTGCTATTCCTCCAGACAATGGAAAATGAGTTCTTCCAGGACTCAGACAACAGTTGGGTGGCCCCACTACCCTTCCGCCAGCCCAGGGTGAGCCTGCCTAATAGCCGCCGTTATGCCATGGGTCGGCTGAAGTCTCTACACCGCACACTTGACAAAAACCCAGAGATGAAATCTCATTTCATGGACTTCATGCAGAAATTGCTAGACAACCAAACTAGCTTGCTCCTCCAATACAAAACAACAAAGAATATTGGTATCTGCCCTTTTTCAGTGTCTACCACCCACAAAAATCTTCACAGATACGTGTGGTGTTTGATTCCAGTGCACAGTTTGAAGGCACATCTCTCAACAACGTGCTGCTCCCTGGGCCCAACATGAACAACAGCCTGCTAGGCGTCCTTATAAGATTCAGAAAGAATTCAGTTGCATTCACAGCTGACATACAGCAAATGTTCCATTGTTTTCTCGTTCAAGAAGACTGCAGGGATGTTCTACGCTTTGTCTGGCACAGAGACAATGACCTGACCAAGGAGGTGGTGGACTACAGAATGAGGGTACACGTCTTCGGTAACAGTCCCTCTCCTGCAGTTGCCATCTATGGCTTACGAAGAGCTGCACGCCAAGGAGAAGAACTGTATGGCAGCGATGCATGACACTTCACTGACTGTGATTTCTATGTGGATGATGCACTCAAATCTGTGTCCACTGTGGAGCAAGCAGTTGATTTTCTCAAGAGAACACAGAAGATGCTGTCAGCTTCCAACCTCCGTCTCCACAAGATATCTTCCAACAAAGCCAATGTGATGAATGCATTCTCAGTTGAAGACCGTGCCAAAGACATCCAGGACCTTGACCTGTTTGTGGATGACCTACCAGATCAACGGAGCCTAGGTGTGAAATGGAGCCTCATGTCAGACCACTTCACCTTCCATGTTCCTCAAAACGAAGGCCCTTACACACGCAGGGGAGTACTTTCCATGGTGAACAGCCTCTTTGACCCATTGGGATTCCTAGCACCAGTGACCATCCAAGGCCGACTACTGTTAACACATCTGTCTGCACAGGCCTCGGATTGGGACTCACCCCTCCCTGAGGAAATGTGTGAGAAGTGGACAGACTGGCGAGCCTCACTAAGGCATCTCAGCAGCATTCAAGTGCCCTGCACGTACTCTTCTACTCCCCTTTCAGAGGCTCAGTGCCTTGAACTATGTGTCTTTTCTGACGCGTCTGTCAAAGCCATAGCTGCTGTTGCCTACCTGAGAGTAACCGGTACCGATGGGACAACAGAGCTGGGATTCATCATGGGCAAAACTCGGCTAGCTCCTCAACCCGAACTCACCGTCCCCAGGCTTGAGCTGTGTGCAGCCGTCATGGCAGTTGAAATTGCCGAAGTGGTAAGAGAAGAGATAGACCTTCCACTCAACTCCGTCATCTTTTTCACAGACAACAAGGTCGTGCTGGGCTACATATGCAACCAGTCAAGGCGCTTCTATGTCTACATAAATAACAGGGTTCAGCATATAAGGCAGTCCACTTCCCCGGAACAATGGCATTATGTGCCAACAGATCATAATCCTGCTGACCATGGCTCACGCTCTGTTCCAGCTTCACAACTTAGCAACACCTCGTGGCTCACCAGACCCTCATTTCTCCTCAACTCTAAGCTTCTACCTGAACAACACACAGAGTTTGAACTTCTTGACCCTGAGAACAATGCAGAGATTCGCCCTGAAGTAAAAACCCTGTCCACTCACGTCAATGAAGGCTCCCTTGACTGCAAACGCTGGGAACGCTTCTCTACTTGGAGATCACTGATCCATGCTGTGGCTAGGCTCAGACACGTAGCCTTCTGTTTTGCTCATCCACACAACAGTGGGAACTGTGCTGGGTGGCACATCTGTAAGAAAGCCATCTCCAGTGGTATACTTGAAGAGGCAGAGAACATTGTCATCTCAACCGTGCAGCATGAGGTCTATGCAGAGGAGCTCCGCTGTATCACAGAGAAATGCGACCTCTCCAAGCAAAGCCCACTCATCAAGTTGAACCCCACCATTGACAGCTGCGGCCTGCTGAGAGTAGGTGGACACATCAGTCGGTCAGCCTCGAAGTAAAGGAAACAAACCCAATCATCTTACCGGCCAGTCATCACATCACCACTCTTCTTGTACGTCACCATCATGAGAGAGTTCAGCATCAGGGCAGGCACTTTACAGAAGGTGCTGTCAGAGAGAGTGGCTTGTGGATAGTAGGAGCAAAAAGGTGCATTGGAAAGACAATAAACAAATGCGTCATTTGCAGATGGCTCAGAGGGAAGATTGAGGTGCAGCAAATGAGCGAACTGCCTGCAGATCGTCTTCAAGCTGAACCCCCGTTCTCATATGTGGGCATGGATATGTTCGGGCCATGGGAAGTGTTTGCAAGAAGAACACGCGGGGGACAAGCCAACAGCAAGAGATGGGCAATCTTGTTCACCTGTTTATGCACACGGGCTGTCCACATTGAGGTGGTTGAAGAGATGAGCTCCTCCAGCTTCATAAATGCACTGAGGCGCTTCTTTGCGTTGCGCAGCCCAGCCAAACAGTTGCGCTCAGACTGTGGGACAAACTTTGTCGGTGCATGCAGAGAAATGGGCATCAGCATTGTAGAACAAGGTGAAGTCCAGAATTACCTACAAGAAGAAAAATGTTCTTGGATTTTTAACCCACCCCATTCATCCCACATGGGTGGAGTGTGGGAACGCATGATTGGTGTTGCACGACGCATACTGGACAACATGTTGCTGCATGCCAGGCAAAAACATCTTACTCATGAGACACTCACTACCTTCCTCGCTGAGGTTACAGCCATAATCAATGCACGTCCCTTGATACCAGTCTCATCCGACCCTGAGCATCCCCAAATTCTGTCTCCCTCCATTCTACTTACCCAGAAATCAGACACAATTCTTCCACCTCTGCAAAACCACAGCCAAAGAGAGATCTTAAAGAACCAGTGGAAGCGCGTCCAGGTGCTGGCCAACGAATTCTGGAACAGATGGCGTAAGGAGCATCTCAGCACACTGCAGTCACAGCAGAAATGGCAACTTAAGAGACCAAATCTCAAGACAGGGGATGTAGTCCTTCTTAAGGACAAACAGGCCAGAAGGAATGAGTGGCCTATGGGAGTAATCATCCAGGCAATCCCAAGCCAAGATGGACTAATAAGAAAAGCTGAGGTTAAGGTCGTTCAGCAAGGAACGACAAAGAACTATTATAGACCCATTTCGGAACTAGTGTTCCTTATGTCCCCAGAATAGGTTTCTTCATAGTGTGTTATGGCATCTCTAAAGATACCAGGCGGGGAGTGTTCTGGCTATGCCAGCAGTCTAAATGATAAGACTATGTAAGGTATTTTAATATGAAATTCAGAGTATGCAAGAAACTTTTATTTTGACAATTGCTTACATCCTCTACACTGTAGCGCGAGACATCATTAGAACGGAGGGAAAGGGTTCTGCTGTTAGACAGTTAAGCTACATGGAAACAGCTGTAATGTAAGGTCCTAAACAGTCATTCAAGGCATTCACTGTAAGTTAATGATAATATATTTGATATACAATATAATAGTATTAGTATAACGGTAGTAATATGTTTAATATAGTAGGCTAATATTTGTTTTGTTGTTTCCAATGAACCGAATTGAGAAAGTTCCGGCATTATAACTCTTCACTGCCGTACTGTAGGCTACCAATGTATTTACTGTTAGCTCGAATCTAGCGAAAACAGTATTTCATAAAGCCGTTATTTGTTAAAGTTTTATCTGTCAAATTCATGTTTCATAGAGATTATATAAAGCCATATTTGTTGACGAATGTATATGTATGTACTTCCAGTTTCACAATTTCCATAAAGGATAATCAATGTCACCCCCGGTGTCCGGATCTGTTTCTTTTGGCATTGTTTACCTTGCTGGATAGCAGAAAAAGGGAATTTCTGTGAGGCCAGTACAGTCAGTGATAATAAGAACTAACAAGTGCCACTGACAATTAACATTTAAAGTAACAAAAGAGCTCAACTAAACATTGTATGATGCGCTGTTCATAAGTTCACAATTGTAAGAGTTGGAATATTGAAAAACAATCAAGCACCTCAGGGCATGCTAATACTGGAAAATCATCACTTTTTACATTGGACCATATATGCATACGAACTAGCCATCTTTGCTAAAGAACTGTTTTTAGTCTCACTTGATCTTAATGTAGAATGTGATTTCATAGACATTTTCAAAAATTCAAACAGATGAGGGTGATGTGGCTGGATTTAATTTGATTTGATACGAATGGACTTGTAAGAAAAGGTAAAAACATAAAAAAGCTAACCTTAGCCTATTTTTATATGATTTAGCAAGTGTAAGTCCATGTTTAAAGAATAAAAATCTATTGTTGTTAGCTCATCCGGCCGACAAGTGATGAATTTATGCCATCACGTGTTTTCCGTCGTCTGTCCGACATTGTCCACATTTCATGAAAATCACTTCTTTTCTCTCAGTTCTTCACCAATTTTTATTCTTTTTGGCAGGAAGTGGGTCTGCCTGGGATGCATGTAGCTGCTACCCTAATTTGCATAATTGCAATTAATAATGAAGATATGGAGTAATTAAGCCCTAACAAGCAGTTTCCACACAAATCACTTC
>JAODOC010001559.1:0-10703 GCA_027575955.1 Nemapteryx nenga | reverse complement strand
GGGGAGGTGGTGGGCCAGCAGCTGCAGCTGGTTGGGGTGGTGGTGGGCCTGCAGCAGCAGCAGCAGCTTGGGGAGGTGGTGGGCCAGCAGCAGCAGCAACAGTAGCTTGGGGAGGTGGTGGGCCAGCAGGAGCAGCTTGGGGAGGTGGTGGGCCAGCAGCAGCAGCTTGGGGAGGTGGTGGGCCAGCAGCAGCAGCAGCAGCTTGGGGAGGTGGTGGGCCAGCAGTAGCTTGGGGAGGTGGTGGGCCAGCAGCAGCAGCAGCAACCCGAACCAGGAAACACCTTAATCTGTGTAAGACAATTATGAATGACACAATGCAACATCATACTTATTACTTGACAGGTAAAGCGGATCTTTTTGTGTAAACACTCGCACCCCTGGTTATCACCTGACCTCCCAGTTACCTTTAGTCACACACAATTTTTAAGAAAAACTTTTTTTTTCTTTTCATTTCAATATACAGATGTACATATTCTAGCAATATTCATGTTATTGAAATATTACTTACCGGTATCTTATTTGATCTCTCAGCCTTTTTCTCTCTATTCTGCATGTATTATGTTTGTGTAATGTGTAAAAATTGAATAAACACACAACTGAAAAAAAGGAAAAATGTCCTGCATGGCAGATGAACTTAAACAGGAGTTACGTTTGTCACTTATGTAAAGTGTTAAAAGTAATGTGCTCAATTTGGGACAACTCTTCAGGCAAGAAATGCACTGTATGGCCATAAGTAAGCTATGCATATTTTGCAGTGTTGCAGTACAAGTAACCTGTTCGACACACAACCTAGAAACAAAGAGCGCAAACCTCCAATAAAGCAATATGTGTAATTGACTCAAGACGGTCTGACTGATCAAAAACAAAATTTAATGAAACACAAAAACAAATTCAACTGTAAAACAACAAGAACTTTGTCATAAATGAACAAAAATTTAAAAAAACCTCAACTGTACAACAACAAGAACTTTTAAATGAACAAAAATAAAAAATAATGTGAAACAAACTAACAAAAAAAAAAAAAATCCCCTCCCCAAACTCCCCTAAACTAAACCTTATGAAATCCTAATGACCCCCGTATAGCTAGTAGCATTGTGTCGGCAAATTCAGCCTCACTGTCCATTCCTCTCGGTAAGAATAGGGAGAGGCTGCATGTTGAGGAGTACAGGAGCCGCCTTTCCCCTGGCACCTGAGTGAAGAATTCTACCTGGCACTTGTGTGGGAACCCCACTGGAGGGACACAGTCCGCTCCCGTCACAAATGTCAGGACGTCCTCAAATGTAATTTCATGGACACCGCCTGCAGAAATAATTCAGTTTAATTACTGAAAATTGCTGGATTGAAACAACACTATGTTGTACATTTAGTCAGTTTTGTAGTAATACAAATAATCTGTAATGCTGTGTATGTTATGGCAAATGCAGTCCAGAGTAGTCTGTAGCCTATATGCTTATCTATACATGCCTTTAGAGGCAGTCTAGATTAAACCATTATCACATTTATATTGTTAGACATTCGTCTATTGTATGATTAGTCAAAAAACACATGGTCAGATTTGATATGCAATTCATGACACTTTCTTCAAAAATAATTACTCAAAATGAGCTGCATTTCTGTAGGATAATGAAGGCTTCCAAGAGCTTGTCAGTGAGAGACTAATGATTGATTGCTTCTATAAACGTTTCGCAAGCACCCCTCTCATTTACACTATGACTTTAGTCAAGAAGTAGTGATCTGATCATGGAGAGTCTAGAGAAGTCATGAAAGCATCAGACACAGGCTAGTAGGCATTGTCTGACTATGGACATTATTTGCTAAATATTAATGCAAAGGATATTCTAAATGTATCAACACCACACACCTTCAATGTCCATGAGCCAGTCCCTGAGGAGGTAAATCGTTTGTTCCTCCTCCTCCCAGCTTTTGCTCCCCTCCTCGCTCCTCACTTCTCTGAAGAGATCGAGCAGCTCCAGCCTTGTCAGCTTGGTGCCTGGGTTAGTAAAAACTGGAAGAAATTTCTTCCAGTTTGTTTTAACAACTTCGAAGAAGCGGCCACAGGCGTTCATTCCTTGTATGAACTGCTGGGCCATGCTTGCAACTCTGTTGGAGAAATGATTAGGCACTCCATCACCACTACATCATCTCATATGCTGTCATACCAGAGATTATACTTTAAAATTACAACCTCAAATAACATTCATAACAGTCATAACATGCCATAACATGCCAATAACTAATCCTTCCCCTTCCTGCCCCCCCACCCCCCTCTATGCACAACATGTAAAGGAACCGTCAATGTCACTGCATTCTTTAATAATCACATGCATGTGATCAATAAACTTTATATTAGTAATCTCATGCATGGGTCAATAAAATAACATTGAATCATTGTATACAGGCTATTACCAACCAATTATGTAAGCAGTCACAATCACTACTTCTTACCGATGGTATATAAAATGTGCCACCACTCGTTCCAGGACTTGTGGGAGGTCCTGGATTTTTGCTGTATATACATTGGGGACACCGCAGGCAGCAATCCAGTCCCCACGCTCGTCCTTTAGCCTCTCCAGCTCGTCTTCTGTCCTGCAATTCTTAATCTTTACAAAGCAAGGGTTTAGCGGGAGTTTCATTAGGGACATAGAGTGTGAGCATTTGGAATTGTGCTTTGCTGTTTTCCTAAATGTTCATATCGCTTTACAAATCAAAATATGCATACTTGTATTGATTTGATAATAAAGAGAAAATTTATGTCATTACACTTTATTCTTTGAGGCTACAGCACACCTACAGTTTAAGACATAGTGTGTTACCTGCTCTATGCTGTGGAGGCTCTCCTCCTCCAGGTGGACCAGCAGCCCAAGGTCAAATGTTTGGAGGTCCACAGTTTGGCCACACATGAGTCCAAACAGGGACTTGTTTATTGACCGAAGGCCTGGTCCATTGTGAATAATGGACCAGGCTGTCAGTTTACCTGCAGTTAGGGATGAGAAAATTAATTGCTAACAAAGAAAATGCTGCAACTAATCGTGCAAGCTTGTGACGGTAGCTTGTGCTGCAACTAATCGTGGTGCAACTGACATTGAATAGGAAAAAAAAATAATTAAACCGTAAGCACACACGCACTGCATTGTCTTTTTTTTTGGTAAATAAAATGTGTTATTTCTGTTTTACATTGTGCTGTAAATTACAAGCATAATAAACTGGGCAATATTTCTTTGATTCTTGGTATGTCTTTTTCAAATACATTTATGCATAATAATCACATTACTCACATTATCACACATGATTAGTCAAACACAGTATCAAAAGCTGAAATAATTTCATCCCTACCTGCTGTATAGAATTTTTGCTGCTCGAGGGCTTGAAGGTCATATACGAAAAACAGGTCACCAGGCCTTCCCTCAAACACCTGCAGAGAGACCTGCACACTCTTCATCAGCAGCCTGCAAGGAAAAAGACTCTGAATTGCATACATGTCAGGTTTATTGTATGAAACCACAATGATGATTCATAATTGCAGGCGTTATCTGCGATTTTCCACAAGCCAATTAATTCAACTATGCATTGTGTTTTCTTTTGTACAAGCAAGTATTGACATAAATGTTTGACAGGTATTTCAGAGTATCACCTGTACTACCATCTTTAATAAATTGTACAGTATCTTCATAGACTGAATGTAGCCTAGGTATCTATCGTAGCCTGGAGATGTACTGTACACAGCATATTTACAGAAAATGGCAAAGCCGATACCCCTACAATATTAATATCAAACAGTTGTTATTGCTCACCTGAAAAACTCCCTCGTCGGTCCACCGTAGTCTGCTCCCATTTCTGACAGAAACTCTATAGACGGTGCTTTGTGCCAGGCAAAGTAGCTCTTGGCCAGAGCAGAACAGGCACTACGCAGAACATGGCTCCTCCTGGCGATGACCGTCATTCTGCACTCCTCATCAATATTGTGTGCTCTGAAGGTCCTTAAAATTTCAGCGAGATCCCGCTCATCCTGTAATAGAATCCAGAACAACACATTTTTGAAGCTTACTAGAAAAATTACAGCTTGACATTGAATATTAACACACCATGTTGGTTTATATACTTACATCAGATTCATCCATACGTGGCGAATCCAGTAGGACTACCTCCTCACCATTGTCATCATCAGACAGAGTGTAGAACTCCTCTCTAAAAAAAAGAAGTTATTCATTTTTAGACACATAAATGTCCAAAAGCTTGTCATAATGGCAATCACAAAAAAGACATTATCCAGCAAAAATTCCTGGTGGAAGCATGTGGATAAAACAGAAATTGTGACATTTCCGGGATGCTGTTATACATAATTATTGTAATGAACGAGATGGGGGCTAATTCCTTCACGATGGTGATAGGCCTACTTTCTTGTCAACGGTGGTTATCGCAAGTAAACAGCTGGTTCCTTTCTTTCTGGCAAGATCATCTGGCATGATTTACAATCACTGTTGTAGTTACAATGCAAAACAGCATTGATATAGAACAGTGATTACTAATTCACTAGATGTACTTCATAGCTGTGCTGTTATACGGCATTAACACACAACCTGCCAGCCCACCTGCATGCCAGCATGACTCAGTATTCCATTTCACTGGGTGCTAATTGTAATTAAGGCAAACACTAATCTTATAACATAAATTTTAGATTTTATGGGAAGGCAATATGTAAGTGTAAGTGGTTTCAATGGACAGCTTGGAACATTTTGTTTGTTTGTTTCTCAGTTTTTGACTAATGGCTGATACATGTTTGAACAGATAAAGCAATATTATTGATTAAAAAAAGTAGAAATTATTTTACTCATTTTGTTGGTCTGTGGAGTTGGGCTGGGGGCGCTGTCGGTCCGTGGAGTCGGTGGGCTGGGGGCGCTGTCGGTCCGTGGAGTCGGTGGGCTGGGGGCGCTGTCGGTCCGTGGAGTCGGTGGGCTGCTCTGTGATGGGGTCGCTGAAGAGCAATAACAATGATTGATGAGTCAGTACATAGCCTTATTAACAGTGACAAAAGTGACCTCTTAAAAATAAGTAGGCCACAGAAAGAGAACAACATATGTGACGTTTGCCACAGAAAGAGAAGACTTGCCTCATTTCGGGTTCCTCAGCCGTGGAATCCTAAATGAAATTAAATGAAATTTCAAAGCATGAATCACTTTACCAATTTGTATTTCATCTACAATGCAGTCACTACATGAAAAATGCAGCCACAAGGCCACAACTTTCGATCGGTCACTGATAATTCTTCAAAGTCAAAACATCTATCAAGCTAGTTCGACCACTTCTGCAACAGATTTGAAATGTAGAGCCCTGTTCCTGTTGATAATGCTTTTGCTGTGCATGTCTTCTTTTCTGGTCTATTAACTTAATGACAATGACCAATTGCTGTAATGAAAAGACTGTATCTATCAGCATCTTGTTTTTGTGATTATATTATAGCAGTGGTTCCCAAACATTTGAGTGGCGTGTACCCCCTGAAACATGCATACTGACTGGCCCGTTCCCCCTGAAACACGTGTACTACTAAGCACAGACCGCTATAGCAATTAATATTTGGACAATTGTTGTTAAATAAACTGTGAACGCAATGGGACATCTCAATGTATTGCCAATTTGGGTGAATTGGGTTTGGTTGTATTGGGAAGAGTTTGCATGTCTGTATCTAAAGTTTATCTTTAAGATGGTGAGAGCTGTGAACCTATCACAGATTTATTTTGCGTTCCCCCAAGAATCGATCCAAGTACCCCCAGGGGTACTCGTACCCCAGTTTGACAACCACTGTATTATAGGATTGCAAAGGACATGTTTTACAATTTCCATACTGCTATTTCACCCACTCTCACATTACAGTTCTTTATATTAGCTGACCTTTGGCCGAAGGTATAAATTAGACCTTTGCAGTGCCCGACGGGTATGGATATGTAGTGGACACTGCTCCGACAGGGGCACCACTTGCCGCTGTCCATTGACTTTGCATAGTTGAAATTCTTCAGGCACCCCTGGAACATTATCCCGGAGTAACTGAATAAATTGTTCGGGTGTCAAGTCCAGGGGCACCACCACCCTAACAGGCCCTGTGGCATCTATGAAAATTAAAAAAATAAATGGTTGTATATGAGCAGTGAAAGAGGAGGTAATACTTCTCAGAGACTAAAATACAATACAATGTGGAAAACAATGTGAAATGTCTTCGCTCCACTTATATGACACACAATTTGTGTTGTTATGGTTCAGTACTAATTGTTATATGGGTGTAACTGCTTGTAATCACAACCTGTAAACACTATGAATCTAAGAAATAATGATAATAATAAAAAAAGGAATCCACTTACCATTTCTGGACCTGTAATCGGAGATGTCAGAACTTTTAAGGATGGACACCTTCAGAGTGATCTGGCCTCGCCTCCCTGGTCTAGAGCCTCGCCTCCTGTTGGGCACCACCCCAGCACTTGTCTCCTGTCTGAAGGACTGTAGTCTACATCAATATGGAAAAAGAACAAAAAAATTAAGAAAAGTTGTGATGGAAATCATTTTTATAATCATATTGGTGTTTTCAGACAAAGCTACAGACATGCATCTTCTAACAAAGAAACTGCTGTAATGCCCTTAGCCCTCTTGTTGAATACAAATCGAAATGGTTTAGTCTAAACTACCCATCTCTGAACAACCAAGTAGGCCTACATTTTAAAGTTATTTATATTTTGTAGGATACAACAGATCACTTGAAAACGACGCATTCATTATGAGGTTTTCGTCGGTTGCATAGGCCTACAACAGATTGATAAAAAAAAAAACGGTAACGAAAATATTTACCTCTCCATTAGGCCTACAGAAGATTCCTCTTCATCCTCTTCATGTAGAATCCTGTGAAACTGGGCGTTCAGCCTGTCTCTGAGGTCAGTTACCCGATTCCTGAATCTAGATCTAGATCTGGGTTGTCTGTTGTCTGCCATATTATCCAGTATGAATGATGAAAAGCGCGCAATGCCTTTATATAGCCACAAGAATATTTCAAAATTGGCGGGAGACAGACTCGAAAAGTAGTCCCGAGGTCTTTTTTAGAGTTAATAAATAAAGTAAGATGCAAGTAGACAAAAGGATGTGTTTACACTTACGAAATAACACCAATAAATGAAAAGGTCCAACAATAATATTTGTAAATAAATCTCAACTGTAGGCTATACTTGGGTAGTTCACTTCACTGCCACTAGGCGTCCTGTCTGGGAAGACTTACTGTTGCTTATGTTATTTTTAAAATTTTGGCCCTAACACCCAGTGCAACCCCTCAAAAACATATATCAGCAATGCTGTCCTTACCATGGATACACAGTTTAAATAATTTGACTGGAGATGGCGTTACTATCCCCCACCCGAATTACGTGCAGAACTGGGAGGATAATGACGACTTGGCCCAACATAATACAGCAAGAATTGCGCTTATTTCATGGACTCCATAGCAATAGATGGGAAAGCAATGGACAATCTGAAAGCCTCCGAGTCCGAGGCATATCAATATCTGCATAGCAACAAAGTCGGTTGTGTCATGTCGTACAAACATGATCGTTTTGTTTATCTGAAAGCAAATGTAGAGCCTAGTCAATGTTTGAATAGTGCGTGGCATAATGCGTGGGTGCTGGTATGAAGCTCCCAAAGCTCAAGCTCCCACTGAACTACGATCATGAGTACCCTATCTTCCTTAGTGTTACGATTTATTTTAACACAATTCATTAATAGTAAACTCATACTGTAAATCAATAACACTGGATGCATTCATTGTTTTGAGGAAATGAAACAAATGGCTTCAACAAGAAAGATCGTGTATTTAATCCTGACAGACAAAACAAGCCCACACAATTACATCACTATAACGACAATTTACAATATTAACAAATACTATGCACAAAGGGACACAAAGCAAGATTCTAAACCTTACAAGGCATTCTGATCAGTGGACTTCTCAGGTTAACTAGGCCAGCAGATGGTCAAGATGTTGTCCAGTTTACGTGCCATATACTGATGGGAACAGTCTGGGATAAAATCTTAAAGACGTGACGTGGCGCCTCTTTGGCTGGGTCAAGCGAGTGTATCCCAACCATAACGCTGGAAATGTATTATCCTTCTTGGTTGGTCTTTAGTCCACAAAGTGATGGGAACATACAAAAACATTGCGGGGTGGATTCTTTAAATTCAATGCTTTCAGCCAGCCCCGCGAATCCGAGTCGGCATCAGGCTTGCGAAAAAAAAACTTAAACAACGGAGGGCATGACCATTGCCTCTTCGTGGCGACTTTGTGGTCAAAACACTCTCTATCTAACCACTCGTTCAGGTGTTTTCTTGAGTTTGTACAGCCAACGACCGCACACGTAGTTCCCGAACCACTTTTCCTCTTGAAGTTTTCCATCCTTTTCCTCACTGTGTCACTGCGCTAGCAAAACCATAATCTATGAGCAAAACAAACCAGAGCCCGCCAGAACGGAAGTGAAAAGCATCGACGGGGGGAGTTCAGGAAGTAAAGCGGAAACAGGTCAAAACTTGTCTTAAAGAGCGTTCAGTAACTACTCAAGGGTCTTTGTCTATAGTGTGCCAATTTATTTGTGTCGGGCAGTGTTGGAAGGACTCTGACCATATTCTAACACCAGAGATGGCTCGGAGAACGTTCATCTTGCATTGCAGGAACATTCTGAATGACTGCACTCGACGTCTCCTGATGGATGACGACGTCGGGTCTTGTGTACTTCGGTCAGAACTCAACAGGTATGAATCAGATCTTAGCTCACTAAAGGCACACAGCAGCCGTAGGCTACTTTTTAAAGTAATGCTAACAGACAGATACATTATATGCGACGGAAAACAACCTCCTTGAAGGAGGAGGCAGGGCTTAATGTTGCTCTCAAGAAGAAATAACTGTAAAAACGCCCATGACATGTAAAGGATAAAGTTATCACACTGATTGGGATAATGTATTCCTCTGTAGCCCACTTTCCCAAATGAATCCAGTGGATATTCTGTCAGATTTTGGGCCATAAAGGGGCATAGGGGAGAGAGGGGTAAGATGAGCCAGGGTAAGATTAGCCACCCCCTTTTTCTCCTAAAAATTTAATCACGTGATAGGATTCGAAGGTAGGGGGAACCACTAACCTCAGTCTGTGAAAAAAGCAAGTATGTGACAAATGTAAGATATGAGTAAAAATGTGATTATTTTTGTACTCTGGGTGATTTCACTACATATCCAAAGTTAAGGTGATGTAGAGAAAGACTTAATAGACATTGTTCTGCCTTCTGTAGAAGATGCGTTATATGTAGTTTAACCAGTTTGTGTGGTGGATACTGCCACCTTGTGGATTTAATATGCAACAGCGATATCAGCGTTTAAGCTCCGCTTCCTGTTTAGTTAACCAGTCTGACTTCACAATCACCACGGTGTCGGGCACCATGTTTTGTCTGCTCTAAGTTTGTTTTTCACACTGGAGCCTTGGACAATTTTCGTCTGTAAGTAAAGATTTTGTGTTTGATGGTAATATGAGCTGAAATTACGGCCAAATCTACTTGTTTAATTCCGTTTTCAGAGACTGTATAAAAGTTTGTTTCCTCATATGTCCGATGCTAGTCAGACAAGCTAATATAGCTTCCCTCTCGATGAGGCGTGTTGTGTTTGAGTGTAAGATTTGTGACGTGAAATTCATGTCCGTGTTTCTTGTTTTGTTGCAGTTTTACAAATTGATTGAGAGATGAAATACCAAATGAAGAGAATCAATAAAGAAATAAGTATTGATGAAGAAAAATAAAAGTGAAGGCAAGAAACGTGGCATCTCTTCAATGTTAGCTAGCTGTCTACTGCTACACGGAGTTGGAAACGTAGTGGGAGGGCAGCATAGACATCTCCAAATAACATATTGCTAAGCAGCAATAGTACACATTGTATAATATAATAATAATACACACCTCTGTTGTAAGTCGCTTTGGATAAAAGTGTCTGCTAAATGTCATGTTATGTAATGTACACATTTTTCTAAGGCTGATCATCTTGTCAAGGAATGCATATTGAACAGGATGCAAAAAG
This sequence comes from Nemapteryx nenga, assembly GCA_027575955.1. Lineage (NCBI taxonomy): Eukaryota > Metazoa > Chordata > Actinopteri > Siluriformes > Ariidae > Nemapteryx > Nemapteryx nenga. Next base: position 625 of record JAODOC010001559.1, on the reverse strand, counting down.
GCTACAGGCCAACCTGCCTTGTTAAATCTTGAGTTGTCTTTGCTCTGTTTATGTAGATGTCAATCAAATATGTATAATTGCTGCAATTTTTCATTTTTTCCAAAATATTAGTATGATTTTCAATAAAACATTGTTCTGGCTCAACTTACCCAACACATTGGCTCAACTTACCCTGCACATGGGGTAAGTTGAGCCACAAGACCACTTTTTTTTTTTTGCAGCAGTCATATCTCCTTACCAATGTAAGATATGAAAGAAAGATAAATTTCAGGACACTTAAAGGACATGTAAAAAGTGGCTCATCTTACCCCCCTCTCCCCTATGCAGTCTTGCTTGCTGGGAGTAGACATAGGCCTCAATTTTGGCGTTTACACAACATTTGTGCAATTTTTTTCAGTTCTTCAGCAGTTATTAGGCCTGCAAACTAGGCCACACTCATCATTTTGAAACGTTCAAAATACCTTTCCTTATTGTCCCAGGTTGGCGATATTACAGAGGAGCATCCAGTGGGCAAGGGGAAATTTGTTACATCTCCAAGATGCTGAACAGATTCTCAGTGACATCACAGAGTTGTTGGAAGAAGTCAGAATGGCTGGTGATCAAGGAGAGCAAGGTAATATACACA
>JAODOC010001421.1:0-10739 GCA_027575955.1 Nemapteryx nenga | reverse complement strand
CTGGAGCCTATCCCAGCTGACTACGGGCGAAAGGCGGGGTACACCCTGGACAAGTCGCCAGGTCATCACAGGGCTTAATTTAATTATATATATATATAATTAAACAATTCTCCTAAATTACCGTAATTCCAGTGCTTTTTTTTTTAAAATTCCCGTACCAAATTTTCTGGGAATTTTCCGCCCCTTTGCAACCCTAGTCATGACCGAGAAGATTCAGTGACTCAAACACTGGTGCTTTGAATGAGAGAGAAGTGACTCTCAGTCACGGCAGAAAGGATTCACTGTCTCGAATACTGATTCAAATACTGAATTAGAGACAACTGAATTTTGATCATGCACGATTCCAAAGATTCACTGACTCCAACACTGATTTGTCGAATTCAGTAGGAGCGAATCTCTTTATTGACTAAAAAGAATCAATGATTGAACACATTCACTGAATGAGAGGGAATTTACATGCAAGTTAGGCACATGCCATGAAAAGCATTTCATCTTAACATTAACGTAACTGGATTAAATATTAACCCCTTCAATGCCCTTGGACGAGTCATGTACGCCATGAAATCTTTTACCGCTGTGCCTTATGATGCACGCTACTCATCACAAATACTTCCTTTTATGTACCTTACATGGCACATTACTTTTACTTCACAGTGGCACATTACTGCGAGTTGGCCTAGTGGTTAGCGTGTTCGCCTCTCGATCGCGAGTTCTATTTACAGTTGGGTCATACCAAAGACCATCATAAAAATGGTACCCAGTTATTTGGAATACATGGACCCTTGGCGTACATTGTGTTTTCAAGTACTAGTAATTCATATTTATGGACAGGTTCTTGTTGACAAGACCCGCTGTCTTTTTTTTTTTGAATATTTTTGAAGTTGTTTTTGATTACTAAAGTTATTTTTAGTCTACAGCAGTGTTTTTTGTGATTTTTCTATACAAATATTAAAAATATAAAGTTCTGAACAAGTTAAAGAAAGATTATCAAAATATCCCAATTTTGACCTATTTTTGTCCTATACGCCGGGCACATTACAATTAATTATGGGTGGCAGCTAAGGGGTTAACGAGACCATCAACGACAGTGTAACTCACTCTGGCCCTTTGAGAAATCAAATCTGGGTAGAAGTTATATGCACCCCAGGTACCCCTACCTTCATGCCAAAAAGAATCAAAATCAGTGAAGGATTGAGAGAGAAGAACTAATTTTCGTGAAATGTGGACAAGGGATAACACATGATGGCATAAGCTCATAGCCTGTTGGCCATATGAGCTAACACTAGATCAATGAGTCAGTGGTCAATGGTGGCATCAATTAATCTTTTCAGTAAAGACTGAGATTTGCTCCTCTTGTGTTCAAAGGATCAACGTTTGAATCAGTGAATCTTCTTTTCAGTCGTGACCAAGATTCGCTTCTTTTTCATACCAGAGAATCAATTTTTGAATCAGTGGCTCTTTTGAATCAATTTTTGAATCTTCAGTAACGATTTATACTGGTCAGGATCACTGCAGATCAGGAGCCTATTCCAGTTCCTGTGTTCCACTGGGCATGAACTGGGAATAAATACACCCTAGCTGGAACACCAGTGCCAATCGCAGGGCACCATGCACACACGAATTTACACACAAATTTACACGCTCATTCATGCCTAGGGGCAGTTTAGAGTCAGCAGTCCACCTGCCACCTGCATGTTCAGGAGACATGAGGAGAACACCCAAACTCAGGAGCAAAAAGGGGACACTGGAGCTGTTAAGCAGCAATGCTGACAGGAAGCCATAGCCTAATGGTTAGAGAAGCAGCTTTGTGGTTGCTGGTTTGAGTCCCTGGACCAGCAAGAATGTCTGAAGTGTCCTTAAGCAAGGTACCTAACCCCCAACTGCTCCCCAGGCTGCTCTGGGTATGTTGTATGTCGCTCTGGACAAGAGCATCTGCTAAATGCCATGTATGTAATGTAATGTAACGTAACATGTAGGGTGACCCATTGTACCACCATTAACAAACAAAACTATTACTATCTAAGCCACAGGCAAACTCCGTGATGTCACTATCAAAATAAAATAGCTGCAAGGTCTTACAACTACTTACGGCAGAAGGTTGCATTCCTCCAGCTGCTGATGGAGATACCAGCTTGCTGACAGCGAACCACATAGTTTCGGAGATGTCTGCAAACAAGTGTCTTGTCCTTTGGTTGTGATACTACATCCTTTACACACGTATCATAGAATGGTAAAGGTGGAATTTTGGAATGACAATTAGAGAATGGGCCTTTCTTCGAAGTTAGGATCTTGCAGTCACTGTCTTTATCTGTTGGACCATCTGGGCATTTCGAGCCTGGTGGACACCCTATGTGACAGTTCACTCCTTCCTGAATTATCTGCCATGCTTCCACAAATTTCTCAGCAGAGGAAGCCTGCTTACTATCTGGCGTTAGTAAATCATCTGCCTTCTTGTCGTTATAATTACCACACAGACCTTGAACAGCATTTTTGTAAGTGGAAGGGAGTTCAACTGTGGCCATTGACACGGTGTCATAGGTCACCTTCAGTCCAAAAGAGGTTTCCAAGATAATGAATGCACCACCCTGATAGACCTTCACCAGTCCTTCTTCGAGTGTTACTGGGAGAGTAGCTTTAACATCATCCACCTGCCAACAACAACAAAAAAAATACAGTGACAATTTCCAAGGGTGATTCTTACCATTCTTACCACGTAAAAAGACAAATAACCTTCAGGTGGTAGTGCCCTGGCATGCAGAGATCCTGGTTATTCAGATGTTATACTGTCAAACCCACCAAAAAGGCCTTTTGCTATCAGTATACATATCTGATCAGCTCTGTGTTTTAATCTTGGAGGATGCGGAGTTGTATTTATCACTCAAAAATACACCAAGAGTATTCTTTTTCCCCCCAAATTAAATGGCAGATGAGCCAACTGACACATACATATACTGCAAAAATGGCATTTTAGTGAGTGGAAGTATCTTTTATATCCTAGTATAAGATTATAATAAACCAAATATAAGATTATTAAACCTATAGACATTTTTTTTCACTAATTTCAGTCTCGAATATTGAAGATTGAATATTGTCCCAACATTTTTTCAAAAGTGTAGCAGGCATCAAATTCAGAATGAGTGTATATTTATGAAAAAAAAAACAATAAAGTTTCAGTTTGAACATTAAATATATTGTCTTTGTATAGTATTCAATTGAATATAGGTCGAAAACAGTTTACAAATCATTGCATTCTGTGTTGATTTACATTTTACACAGTGTCCTAACTTTGTTTGGAATTGGGGCTGTAGAAAGAAACAAAAAAATCTGCCAATAGAATGAGATATCAAGCTCAAACTTAATAAAAACGAAATAGGGATAATAATCTTTCATTTTGTTTACTGCAAGTTTATAAAAGAACATACTAAATGAGACCGTCAGTCTCATTCCGGCCTCGTCTAGTCCAGAAGGAACGATCTAAAGTGCGCAATAAATGTTGCTAGCTATATAAACTACATACTGTACAAGCTATAGACAAGCTATATATAGAAGTGATATCCAGCCTAGGAATGCCGATGTATTTGCCAGAAAGAATCCAAAACAGCAAGGAATTGACCGAGAAGTGATTTTTGTTGAACTGCTCATTAAGGCTTCATTATTCCATAACTTTATTAATTATTGTAATGAGGCAAATCTAGGTAGAAGTTCTATGCACCCTAGGTACCCCACCTTCATGATAGAAAGAATCAAACTCGGTGAAGAATTGAGGGAGAAGAAGTGATTTGGGTGGAAACTGCTCGTTAGGGCTTAATTACTCCATATCTTCATTATTAATTTAATTATGCAAATCTGGATAGAAGCTATATGCAACCCAGGCAGACCTACCTTCCTGCCAAAAAGAATAAAAATCAATGAAGAATTGAGAGAGAAGAAGCGATTTTCGTGAAATGTGAACGACGACGACAGACGGACGATGGATAACACACGATGGGATAAACTCATCACATGAGCTAACAATGAAATTTGACTATATTCAAGATGTTTCCACTTTATAAGATTTTTTTTTTTTTTTGCAGTGTGAATCTGGAATATTTGAGAGTTGGGTTGATGTTTTGAACTCTCTGATATTAACCAAGACCACCTGGAAGCCTTGATTTTTCCCACTTGTTGTTGTTGTTTTGCATCAAGCTTAATGGAGAATGGTTTGAGTTCATCAAAAATCCACAAATGTATGTTTGACTTTCGATAAGTATCTATTTAAGATTAGTTAATTATATTTATTACAGGTTCCCACAAGCTGTCAACTCTGTTACTTTACAGATCATTTAATGCAAGGTCATGCAATTTTCAAGTAATATTATCTATGTAGCTGGCATCTGGACATCTTCATAATATCACCCCTTATGGATAAAAATACAGCTAAACAAATTACCCTTATTTCCCATGGATGTCCAGGAATCAGGGAAATCATATAATCATCTAAATTTATGTTGATTCTTCTTGTGACCACTATGTCAGATGATACTTCCTGCACTGTGACATTGAAAGGTATTATCTTCACATCTGCAGTCTGGACTGTTTCCACCAATCTGTACAAACAGTTCCCTTGCACACTGATCTGGTTTCCATCATATGAGTTGTAGATCCCAGATCCAGAGATTGAGCAAGATCCTTTTCCATCAGGATAGCAGGCTTGAACCCCGTCACGGATTTCACATTGCTCATTAGGGCCGCAGGAGAAATCATTTTTGCATGTGACTTTTCCTTGCTCCTCACAGACACACCTCTCACTGCACTTGCCTTTGGGGTAAAAGGCTTGGCCCAGGTTATAGTACTGGCCTTCATACGCACATCCACATCGCTCCATTGGCACACACTCGCTGTTGCTCAGGACAAATCCATCATCACACACACAGCCTTCAGTGCAGGGTGCACGCTGGCAAGCCCTGGGCTCTGTGAAGCCGTTGCAGGTCTGGGGACATCCAGCACCACACACATCATAGTGGCTATTCGCTTTGCAGGATGCAGCTGTGAAGAGAGTATCAGAGACTAGTTAATCACACACACACACACACACACACACACACACACACACACACACACACACACACACACACACACCTCCAAATAGAATGGGTAATGGATATCAAGATGACCTGAAATGAATGCCATATTTAAATAACAAGGGATAGGGCTGGGAACTGGAATACATAATTAAGGTAAAATGTTCTCATAATACTTCATAAGAACTTACGACAGAAACGATCAGTTCTCCATTCACCCACGGTGATGAGTGCTTCCTGGCATGAAGCTGTGTAGGCTGTAAGTGCGCCGCAGAGGGCTGTAGAATGACCACCGTACATACACAGATCATACACGCAGTCTTCATAGAACTTGGTGGGATTGATTTGGCTATGGCATGCTTTAAATGGGCCATTTGTGTCTGTAATCAGGCTACAAGGTTTTGTGAAAACATCCTTATTCCTTTCAGCAGCATCACATTTGGGACACTTTGGGCCTTTGCACTCTTCCGAGCAATCAGAATCATTTCTGGCTTTCCAGCTGTTTCCAAATGCAGTTGGGTTTGTTGTAATGACTTTGTTTGGGAAGGCCAGGTCGTCATTTGTGTTTCCATTCCAATTACCACAGAGACCTCCTACCAGGTTACTGTATGTGCTGGGGAGAGTGATGTCAACGTAACTATGCCAGTTAAATTTGACCTTCATGCCAAAATTTGTTTGAACAACTCCAAAGTAACCATTGTGGAATATGGATAGCTGACCATCCTCTGTCTCAAATGGCAAATTTACAAACAGGTTGTTGACCTATGAAAAAGATGGAACGATTATTATGCATTACTTTTTTCCACTGTACACTATTAGTCAATTAAATTAGAGCTACAAGTACATGCACTTTAACTGTCATCAGGAATAAAAAATTATTTGTCAAATAGTTACTACATAATTAGCCATTTATATGTGTACAAGGTCAAAGCTCTAAGGCAGGATTACCAACACTTACCAACACTTTACCAAAATAGTCTTTAGTCATGATAATAGTGTAGTCAAAAATTTTGATCTCCACAGTTTTGGTGAAGGAAACAGCCTTATTCCGTCCTCTGTTTTCATTCTTGACAAGAACTTCGAAGGGCACCAGTGCCTTGTCAGATGTGTCAACCAGTTTAGAAAGGTAATATGTGCAAGTACCTTGGAAATCAAAGCGCCTCCTGTCAAAGGTTGAATAGTGTGGATCTCCACTGCCCACACAATGCCCATAGGATAGTGGATAGCAACCTTTCACACCATTCTGGACTTTACACTCTTCGGATTTCTTGCACTGTGTGGATACACACTTGACCTGTCCTGATATGCAGGAGCATTTCTGATTGCAGGTCTGGTCACCCCAGAATGTCACACCAGGAATATAATAACGGTTATTATAGGTACAGCCACATTGCGCCAATGCCACACACTGGTCTCCACTGAGGACAAAACCTTTATTGCACTGGCAGCCCTCCAAACAAGGCTTTTCACATTTGCTTGGTGCATCTTGATCTGCACAGGAGGCAGGGCATGCTGTTCCACAAGGCTCATAGTGGCTGTTTACTGGGCATTGCAATGCTGTTAATGTATGAAAAAGAACATTTACAAGATTAAATTAACTTACTTTAAGACTCAGGAAACATTATGTGCCAAATTTAGACTTGGAGCTTTAATTCAGTGATGTAAATCCAAAATTACAACAATTACCAACCAAGATCGTCAGTGACGACATAGCTCACTCCGGCCCTATCTAGTCCAGAAAGAACGATCTAAAATGGGCCAACTTACACAATAAATGTTGCAACCTATATTCACTTTATATAAGCTATATACTGTATATAGAAGCGATATCCACCCTAAGAATAGCGACCTATTTGCCAGAAAGAAGCCAAAACGGCGAGGAATTGACCGAGAAGAAATGATTTTTGTTAAACTGCTCATTAAGGCTTAATTAGTCCATATCTTCATTAATAATTGTAATGAAGCAAATCTGGGTAGAAGTTATATGCATCCTCGGTACCTCTACCTTCATTACAGAAAGAATCAAAATCGGTGAAGAATTGAGGGAGAAGAAGCGATTTGTGTGGAAACTGCTCATTAGGGCTTAATCACTCCATATAAACATTATTAATTGCAATCATACAAATTGGGGTAGAAGCTATGTGCACTGGGCGGCACAGTGGTGTAGTGGTTAGCACTGTTGCCTCACAACAAGAAGGTTCTGGGTTCGAGCCCAGTAGCTAACAGGGGCCTATCTGTGTGGAGTTTGCATGTGTCTCCCCATGTCTGCGTGGGTTTCCTTCACAGTCCAAAGACATGCAGGTTAGGCCAATTGGTGGCTCTAAATTGACTGTAGGTGTGAATGGTTGTTTGTCTCTATGTGTCGGCCCTGCGATGACCTGCTGACCTGTCCAGGGTGTACCCCGCCTCTCACCCATAGTCAGCTGGGACTCAAATTCAAAACACTTTATTTGTCCTCTAGGGGCAATTTAAAGGCACGCAGAGAAGCACAGTTAAGCACATAATAAAAAACCCCAAACATTAAACACAAAAATTATGACAGTGTGCAAGGTGGCAGTATGTGGATAAATAACTGTACAGTAGTACAATATGTATAAATATGATAATTAAAAAAATATATGGATAAAAGTTGGATATGCTCCAACTTGCCTGCGACCCTGCACAGGATAAGCAGTTATGGATAATGAATGGATGGATGGCTATATGCACCCCAGGCAGACCTATCTTCCTGTCCAAAAAAAATCAGTGAAGAATTGAGAGAGATGAAGCGATTTTCATGAAATGTGTATGATGCTGGACAGATGATGGACAACACATGATGACATAAGCTCATCACCTGTCAACCAGATGAGCTAATAAACTATGCATGCCTTTGCAAATATGTTAAAGATATCTAATATCACAATTAATTGAACTATCTTCACTTACGACACTCAGACAGAATCCTCCAGTTGGCTTCGATCTTCACTCCAGCTGCCATACAAGCCTCAGCATAGCTCTGCATGTTATCACAGAGCAAACGTCTAATGCCTCTGTTGATGCACACGTCGTACACACAATTGTCTAAGTATGCACTTGGGTCAACAGTCTTGTGGCACTTGGCAAATGGCCCTTTTTGTTCTGCCATGAGACCACAGTAATTGTTTGCACTATATGTTTCTTTAAGCTCAGGTGAGCAGATGAGGCACTTGCCCTGACAGTCATCATGGCAGAACAAGTCATTGTCTGAAACTTTCCAGCTCTTGGCAAACATTAGAATAGAGGCAAGTTTGCTTCCCTTGGGGTCTAACAGCTCATCTCCCCAGTCTCCATTGTAGTTTCCACAAAGTCCACCAAGTGACCCAAAGTAAGTGCTGGGCACTGTTATGTATAGCATCATGTTCCAGTCATATTTCACCTCTAAGCCAAAGTCTGTTGTTATGAGGGCATTCCAACCACTTTGCACCACTTGTATTTTTCCTTCAGCAAGATGTACAGGCAAGTAAGTGATTTCACCATCCACCTGAAAAGGGTACAGAAGCAAAATGAATGTTTTCTCCAAAAAAAAAAATTAACAGCCAATTAACATTTGTATATTTGCTCAACTTACCTCAACAACACCCCTTGTCTTACTGACAACTATTGTATGATTGTACACATTTAGTGATACTGTCCTCACATAGGCCACCAAATTACTTCCCCTGCGATTATTCTTTGCCAAAACTGTGAAGGGGACAAGGCCTTTCTCAGTTTTTACAGTAGTAGCCATGGTGTAGGTGCACGTGCCCTGGAAATCATATCGTTTCCCATCAAAAGTTCTGTAGTGTGGATCCCCGGTAGCCCAACATGTTGATGTGTCAACATTGACACAGACACCGTTCTCGCACCTCTGTCTCCAACGGCATTTAACAGACTCGCAGGGATTTGGCGGAGGTGGTGGTGGAGAAGGCTCTGAAAGACAAAGCTTAGAATTTTAGTGTTTTACATTCAAAGGTAATTTAATTTGTTTGAATATAAATTGTCCTTATACAGATTATGACCTACCGTTGCACACTCCTGTTGTGGCATAACCATGCCATTCTTTCCCACCATAAATGTAGACAGCTTGTGGTTTGTCACTGACTATGGTGAAAGGGCCTTTTGATTTACCCATTGGTTTAACTGCCCATCTATACTTCTTGTTGGCATGAAAAACATTCAGGTTCAAGACACCCAAATTAGATTGACTGGGGTCCTCCTCTGAGACAACAACAGCATAATTGTCATACGTATCTTGTCCATAAACAGTCCAGGTTTTGGACATTTTTGATACAGGAATTATGTTAGTCAAGAACTCATCATTGGGGAGGTTGGAACTGGAAAACATAACCATTATCTTTTTATTGCTTCGGATTACTGTTGCCAAAGCCACTGAAGCATCAAGAAGTTCTCCAGAAGAAAATGACTTTTTCTGGGGTAATGAACCGTGAAAAATTGTCACATCAGTATTATCCTCAGTTGCAATAACATGTACTGTATCCTGGACATAATATAAGTGATGCATGGGAGGGACTAAGTACTCATCAGAGAGCAACTCTATTGGCACCAGCTGTTCATAGACATGCTCGCAGCCACCAGTGATTATGAGGCACTCGTGTCCTCCCAGGACGGCTACAGGGAACTGAGACTCAATCTTAGTTCCTGTTAAGGTCTTCATACTCTGAAGCAGATAAACTTCATAAGGACCTAATTTAATAGACTTCACCATTCCTCGCTGCAAGTGTACATTGTTTTGAAGCTGGAGGTTGGAATATGGTAGAATATTAATTGTGTTGGCTTCCTTGCCATTGACGATAGCCACAATCTTATTGAAGGAAGGTCCTTCTGGAGTGAAGGCAACATAGCTCTTGCCAAGTTGGTGATTGGGAAAGATCACACTGCTGTCTCCAGTATACGTTTTGATGTGAGAGGACACCACTGAGATGTCTGTATTAGAGGTAATCAGCACTGTTTTGGCTGAGACTCCAGCTTGACCAATCTCAGCGCTGGCTGGGAGGGTAATATAGCTGGTAGAACCTCTGTTTATACTTAGTGTTTCTCTATAATTGAGCCCCTTGATTTCGACTGTAACAAGAGCTGAGGCCTCGTGTGCTGTGATGGTAAGCCTGGGTCTGGCTGAGCCATCATTACCCTTATAATTAGGCATGAAGGTAGTGATGAACTCCCGGCCTAATGGGCAACCACTGACTGCTGCAGAGAGAGAGACAGAGAGAGAGAGAGAGAGAGGTAAAAAAAAAAGTACTGTTAGCTACTTTGTACTGTTATGTGCATATAATACAGTACCAGTGAAAAGTTTGGGTATACCTTCTGATTCAATGTCTTTGCTTATTTTTATGAATTAAGTCACTTCATGTCTTAAAGTAATGATGGATGCCGTTTCTCTTTACTTAGTCGAGCGGTTCTTGACAGAAAATGGATTACTCCAGTTATGGATGGAATAGGGCTGTTAACTGTATTTTTATTATTTACTATTTACTGTTTGATCTCAGACGCATTAAGGAGGCAAGAAACTCATCCACTAATTAACTTTTGATGAGGCACAGCTGTTAATTGAAAAGCATTCCAGGTGACTACCTTATGAAGCTCATCTCATCTCATTATCTGTAGCCACTTTATCCTGTTCTACAGGGTCGCAGGCAAGCTGGAGCCTATCCCAGCTGA
>JAODOC010001409.1:0-10744 GCA_027575955.1 Nemapteryx nenga | reverse complement strand
GAAATTAGTAAAAGCGTCTCAAAGTAAGCTAAATAATCTTACATTTGAGTTCTAGTAAACTTCTAATAAGAAATAATGGATAAATTCACCCATATTAAAGATATTTTCTCTCAACAAGAAATCATTTTTTGCAGTGTAGGTGTCCAGTACTGAATGCATGACTGAACTTTAGGGATTTTTTTTTTTTAATAAAATCTGAGAAGTACTGAATTATTCACGTAAGCACCTGTTTAAAATTCAGTTTAGCCAAGTCCAATGATGAAAATACAAATGCATTTAGAAATAGTCTTCAAAAATGACTCAGTGACCTCTGTTTCTGTGTTCTGGATGTAAAGTGTCTGTGGATGGCGTCAGATTTGTTAGTCCATAAACAGAAAGCTTTTGCTCGCACTCGCAGAAGGACCCTTGGGAGTGCAAGTTGGCCACTGAGTGGAAATGTGACCTATATTCCTGTAAGGGCATAAAACGGAACACTACACCAAAGAGAAGTCACGGCGTCATCCATCAACAGTCAGTAGTACTCCATCATCCAAATCAGACAGGCATATATAAAAAAAAAGCCATGCTATAAAACTGACATTTCTGGGTGTTCATGATTTGGAGGTTAATTTTTTTTATGGATGCTACAATTGAGTGTATTCCCCAAGCTGTCTCGACCGTACCGTACCTATCAGGTACTGACTGAGCTTAGTTGAATGAGACACGGCTTCTGTAAATCAGACAGGGCAGGAGTATGAGTGGAATTTAAATATGTACACCTTTTCCTTCCCTTTGGACTTGTCATCATCTTCCTGTGTTACTCTACACAATTTAAACCGTCATGAGTTCCTCTCTCAATCTAATTATATTGCTCTTATTCAAGTAGCAACCAGGATGTAATCAGGATGTTTCCCTGAAGAGCATGTGGCTCCTCTCTTGTGCATCTCTGGTGGATTCTGCTCTTGTGTTTACAGTCATTTTGTAATTGCATGCAACAATCCTGTGAATAAGGAGTGGCACCGTGTATACTCCTTCTGCTTGTTCGTCTCATTAGGAATGGGATTGTAACACTCTCTCGCTTCATGCCTGCTGAATGGGGGGCCGTCCCACACACGATTGGGCAAAATTCATTTTCAATGCATTGCTGCCTTGTCTGCACGTGACCTGGGCAACCGTACAAAAAGCCGCAGCTTTCAGTGCAGGGCCAATGGGCATTCCCTTAGGAAGGCTCAATGGAAATTAATTCACGCAGAAATATCACACCGTGCTCCAGAGGAAAAAAAAAAGGGCGGGGGGGTTGGGGGAGAAAAAAAGTCTTATCGCAAAGCACCAACTCGGAAACCAGACAAAAGGAGCAATCTGTGGAAAGGAGGAAAAGGAGGAAAAGGGACAGAAGAGGAAGGGCCCATGTCGTTCACAGGACACATTGCCCTCCTCCATCGCTGGAGCGTGTAAGCATCGCTTCTCTCCTATCTTCTCCTTTGCTCTGCCATCCCTCTCTATCCCTCAGTCCCAGCCATCATTATAGCCTCCAGCTCCGGGTGGGGGCTGCGGGGGAGGCTGATCACCAGTGTGGCTCGTAGGAAAGAGAGAAGCACCTGATGTCGCACTGGAGGATAAATGATTAAATGCCTGCAGAACAGGAGTGAGACCGAAAGAAAGACAGTATTTGCAAGTGTGTGTGTGTGTGTGAGAGAGAGAGAGCGAGAGAGAGAGAGATGGCTGGGATGGCTGCACAGCCCTCTGTGTGTGTGTGTGTGTGTGTGTGTGTGTGTGTGTGTGTGTGTGTGTGTGTGTGTGTGTGTAGAAGAGAGAAGTGAATTGCTGGGGTTCCATCATCACACGGCACACTGAGCAGCCAGCACTGATAATCTATGAGTGGCTCGAGGAAGAGGCTGAATTAAGGGCACTGCTGAATTACTGCAGGCACGAGACACACTACAGATGACTGCATGGGAACTACTTTGTATGCCATAACTACTGGATTTGCTCCTAAAAATGAGTGTCACCCCGTTTTCTGCACGGTGTCGTTCACGTCTAAGGAATGACGAGAAAAGGCGCAACATGCTCATCAGCTGTGAAAACTCTAAAGCCGGCTTTCATCCTCCTCCTGCAGTGTGTCTGGCTCACGTTGGGGGAAAGTGTAAAAATTTTATATCTCTGAATGTCAAAAGACTGAGGAGAAGTCTCCAGTTGCCATAGAAACCAAAATGAGGATGTACTGTATTTATCGACTCCAGACACGGATTGGGGGGGGAAAACAAAGTTGAGTTTCCGTTGTATGAAACGTCTATAAAAATACAAGGTACGATGGTATCTCACAGGAGTGTCTCTACAAATAGGAAAACACCAGCGGAAAGAGCACAGAGAGGATGCTGCAAACATTTGAGAGCGTGTATGACTCTATCAGTGATGATGCTTCTTCAGGACATGGAAAGCAACGTCTACAGTAGTTCTGTCAACACGCAGGTCAAAGATGCATGATTCAGTAAAACTACTAGAGTCTTTTACATACCCGTGAAACTCAGAAAGCCAAAATTCCACTGATGATTTCAAAACGAACTGACGCAAACTGTCTTTGCTCAACTGTCTCGCTCGAGGCAAGAAAGGAGTAAGCATTTCTAAAAATAATGATTTAAACTGGGTCAAAGCCTTTTCCATCAGCCTGCAAAGACTAACATCTTGATATATGGGATTCGTGTTTTCAGGGAAGAGTCTTGATCCTAATAATTGCCTCTGTGATGCCTTTTGTTCGCCATAATGGCAAATACAGCCTGAAACAAAGCAGGATGCTGTGAGGTCTGGGCTATTGTGCTGTCCAGATTCTATGATTCATCGCAGGAGTCACTGTGCCCTCCGCCAGCTGTTAGATAGTCAACCCATCACACACACACACACACACACCTCTTCTCCTTCTCATCTCATCACTCCCTCCAATCACTGAGCCATGCAAAGAGTTTCTAATAAGATTGGCAATATTCACAACACTACTCCTCTTCAAATGTCCTACATAAATCTCTTTTTGTTTCAATGACCTATAAATCGCGTGGCACACGACTACACTGGGATCGGGTTAAGAATCTGAGCTGAATGTCACTGCACTCCCTGGCTACGCAAAGGGCGTGGACACTCTTCAACGTCCATGACATTCATAGGCTTGGTTCAAGGAGGAACGTTGAACATGCCGTGCCATTTGCCAGCCTGCATTTGCATAATAATGAAGATGTTCACCAACCTTGACAGGAACCATTAACTTCCTCATGGCCTGCTTGGCACATGCACCTCCCGATGGGCACCAGCCACTCCCCCTCGGCACTGCAGTGCATTCTGGGAAGCTCTTCAGCCACCGAGTTATTGACGCAGGTCCCCAACACCTCCAGAAGCTGAGAAGAGTCTGACCCGGTAATGGTATCTGGGAAGACGGCCAAGTTCTTCACCACTGTGGGACACTTTTTGTAAAAGACCCGCACAGATACGAGGGCGATGCAGGCTCCCAGGTCTTGGAAGGCCAGGTAGAAGCCTTTCTTAGTGAGAGGTCCGACATCTCTTACTTCGGTGTTTAGTTTCATCACTCGGTCACCCAGATCCAGCTCAGTGAAGCTTTCGTCAGCTGCGATGGTGTCGATCTTCGTGTACTGGCTTTCGCGGATGTTCCTGTCATCGTCGTCATTGGACTCGTAGTAGTAGACGTTGAAAGTCTCTTTACAGGTGCCTAAGCCGCCAGGCAGGCTGTTACAGTCCCTCAGAGTGAACTTGAGCTCCACAAACACTCGCTGAGCGCCTTCGTTGAGGATCCAGCTCGTCTGAAGCCAGTTGTTCTGGTTGTGCTCCATCACTCTACACACCTGATACGTGTGAATTGGGGCATAGTTTTCATCCACCTCTCCAATTTCTTCCCACTGTCAAAAGGACAGAGAAAATTAAATTGTAATTCTGTTGAAACGACAGATAGTATTCATTTGCAATTGGGTAAATAGTTCATAGTATATAAGCAGTTGCATGCTTCATGAATTATGTTTTTGGGATAAGAACTGCACAATAGAAGCAGATTGTAATACCAGATTATACTGGTTTCCATTCTACCATAACATTTGAAGACAACAGAGCTATTACTTTTTTATTCTGTCTTGTACTCTCAACCAGAAAACACCCATAACAACATGTCAGGCAGCTGAGAGATTGGAAAAACAATGCTACTTGTAATACACAGTCAGGAAAACTATAACATGGCAGTTAGCATGGCAGACCTCTAAAATGTAGCCCAAGGGCCCATACAGGCCTTTGTGTTCATCAAATTTCCAATCAATGACCACTGTGATCCTCCCGAGGCATCACATTACCACTGGGCAGGGACCAAAGTGACACTCGCTGGAACATGCAGAACTGTGCACTAAGTTGAACGGCCCAACGCAAGAGCAGTGCAACTGTAGCACCGAGGATTCATTCATCTCACGCAACTATTTTTGTCTCTGACAAAGTAGAGGCTGCAAACATTGGATCACAGTAGATACGTTACTCATTGGGCACACAGCACATTGTAAGCCAAACAAAGCGCCATCCCAGTTGGAGCCAGCGACTACTTCTGCAGTTAAATTCCAGTCAGACGAGCCCTCTTGACCACATGTGCTGAGCTGTGGCCCTAGCTCGAGGCTTAACTGAGCTAATTGCGTTGGGAGTGTGTTACCAGAGCTGCATGAAAAGAGCAGAGCTGCAGGCTCTGAACTTTTCATTCTGATCGCATGAGCATGACTTTTCATGCTGTTCTCAAGAGTATTCCAGTGCCATCACCCCCCCCCCAAAAAAAAAAAAAAAAATCTATCCATGTACCTTGACTTCCTTTGCATTGGAGAGTTGGAAAGTACATGAGCAGCACAATTCCCACAAAGAACATGCGCAGTTCAGCACATTACTGTAGCTTTACTGTGGTTCTGCCTGGTATTTAAATACAACAGTGCCACACGAGCAAAGTAGTTTACTGGAAAATGCACTTTCAAATAATAAGATAAAAAAAATAAACATATATAAAGTCCAGCTTTAAAATGCATCTCCATAGGTAAACACATAATGGCAGCATTGACACATTACCCTGACTATTTTTCATGCATGTTCCGACTGTATCCTCTATTACTCCACTTATAGTCTAACCACATTTCCCCCTGTCAAGGTGGACCATAAATGTGGTTCAGAAAACACATTAGCAGCACTCTTTTTTCAGGCTCTGTTCACGGCAAATTTCCATTTCATTCCAGGCAGCCAAATGTCCACATAATGTGGTTTGAAGCTCGCTCAGCCATAAATGATTATATTCCTCTAATAAACACAAGAGTCCTTTCAGATGGGTCACGTTAATGCACCAAGCAGAAGGGGGTGATGGTATGGGGGGGGAACGCTTATAAAAATCTCAGTGAACCACAGCAAATAGGATCCTTTCATATTTCCATAATGTGCTGTTGTTAGCTTGGTCATGATATGCAGATACTGACAAAGCCACTGCAACACTGTAAAAATAAAAATAAACAAGTAAGGACGAAGATGGCACAAGTCTGCAATAGACACCCGTTCTAATTAAAAAGCACACCTGACTATGAGAAGGATGAAGCCTAAATATTGACAATCCTGGTTAAAATGGCTGAGGAACTTTTATGTCTATGTTCAGGGTGCATGTTTGGGTCTGCTTCTTTTCTTCTTCCTCTTTTACACATGCCACCATGGCTCATGACAGCCCATACAATTTTTGACCTTTTATGAAATTTTGTACACTGAATTAATTAGTCTGGTCCCAAGTCTTCTCTCCTCTGCTGCGTCACTGGGCAGCATAAAGCACTCAGAGCAAAGCACCATCTGCCCTCTTCCACATACATGAACTCACAGATGTCCACAATTGGCTATTGTGAATGACAGTAGAGAGATTATGCGATCCCTTCCACCCAGACGGCGTGGCCGGTTTTGTTCTCTCTCTTTCGTTCTCTTTACTCTCAATCACGGATATCCGTTGCATTGACAGGATTCAAGCTCACAATCAATTTACTGTTGCACCACCCGAGTGCCTTCTAACAACGTTTTCCCCTTACCGACAGCACGGGCACCCTTCACGGGAAACGAGTAAAAATGAATATATAAAAAGAATAATACAGGGTTAGTCAAAATTATGTTAACACTCAAATGGTAGAAACCATTTATTCACAAAACATACATGATATGTGCAAGATGATTTACAGGACGGTCTCAACCTGTTCACCATCGTGTTCAACACACAAAAACCAGCGAGCTACCGTACAGTACCGTTTAAAGAATAATAAAAATTAATCCATTAGTGTTGACATAATTTTGACTAACCCTGCACTGTACATGCAGTAATTTATATTTTGAGCTCATGCATATAAATCGCTCAGGACAAAATGTAACAAGATTAAGAAACATAAAAACTAAAATTAAATAAAAATGTAATAAATTGAAGACATTTCATGTTAAAACCCTGTGGAATACCGAGCATTTCTAGTTATATGAACAAGAAAGAAACATGTGGGGTGTCCAGGCTTGAAAGGGCCTTATTGTACTTTCACATGGGAATGGTTATCACTTACAGCAAATCTGCTTTTAGTGAAGCTGGTGAATGCAGAGGCACTTCAACACTTCAGGCACAATTTAAAAAAAAAAAAAAAAGTGTTTGAACCATCATCATCCTCTGCTCTCAACTCTTCCAAATCCCCAAACCTCCTTTCTAGCGAGTCTCCCGCTGAGGTGCTCTCTCTGTTCCCTCACCTCCACTAACCCACCCCACTTATTTGCAACCGCTTTTTACCCTGCGAAGTGTCAATTCTCCCTGTGTGAGCTCTTGTGTGCCTTAAGCACAAATTTACCCAAGCACTTCAATCTCTGCTGGCATTGGCCCTTTCTCCCGGAGTGTAGAATGCGCACCATGCAGAGAGGGAGAGGGCAAAAGCACTCAAGCCACCATGCACAACCTGCTGACTTTGAATCAATAACTAGTCATTACCTCCCATTTCCCAATGACCGTTACTAAGACACCTAGCTAACCCCTGTCACTGAGGACTACCATTCAGCAAGGGAGGAGCTATATAGACCTGATGAGCATGGGTAAAACTCACTCCCTGTGGTTACAGCGTGTGCGCGCGCGCGCGTGAGAGAGAAAGAGAGAGAGAGAGAGAAACTGAGCCTTTCCAAGTGGCTTTGAAGCCAAGGCATGATGATCCTCTACTAAGGGTCACATAAATGTCTTTTAGCTTTTTCTGAAAAAGAGCAGTGTTTGAAACTGGAGGTGCTACAGGCAAGCACAAAGCCTGGATTTAGCTGATCTCCTGTAAATCGCTTCTTTGGCCCGGTGTTCTGACATCACTTAAAGGGGCAAGCACTGAAAACAAACACATTTTAGTAGAAAAGGTACTAGTCTTTCAAAATCTCTCACTAGACACTGCAGGAAAGATACTCAAACGTTTAGCAGAGCCAGACTGTCTCTCTAAACAGCTGCTGAGCTACACACTCATTTGACCTAATTATACCAGAGACAGTGTAATCACGCACATAAAAGGTGATTACAAATCAGCCGCCTACAAGCTCTTGTTGTTCTAAAGCTGCTTTTCAAAATTCATGTTCAGCAATTTTTTGGTATATTCTGCTAAACAGCCTTCGACATAGTACTGAAAATTATGATGACAGGACGTACGTTAGCACAGATATAACACAAAAATTTAATTATAGCCAAATATTTGTCTAATATTTAAAAAATAATAATAATAACACTACATCATGAATCTCACTGATATGTAGACCGCCTCATAATTTTAGTCCTCTTGTCATTACAGGCTTATCACAACCTCTGAATATTTACTCTGTCTTACTTTATATTTATATTATTTTACAACTCTATTGCAGCAGCACTCACAGTCTGAACAAATTGTCGTGCATCCTGTTCCCTCCTTTAGGATAAATGATCAGAATGCACCGCCATACATCCTGAGTTAGAATTCAGACAAGCTTTTCAGCACCCGATCCATTAAAGAAAACATAAAGCAGAAAACAGAAACACATTTTTTATCCATATCATGACTCATTTCTGACAGAAACAGGCTTGTCGTTTTTGTTCTGATTGCTGTTGGAGGTGGTGGGGGAAGGTTTGGGGTGGAACAGTAGTACAATGTTGTTACTTAATTTTTTTTTTTTTCATAGACGCTTCTCAGTGACATTTGATGGAAGATTAGCAAAACAAGAATGATGAAATGATTAACAGTGCAAAACGACCCAGGGACTAGCAAGGTGAAAACAATTATTGTTTTTTTTGTTTTTTTAAATCACTTCATTCTGGAGAAAACTCTAGAGATATAGAATAGAATTAAAACACTACAACTGCATCAGGATGCTTTGCATCATTTAATACCACTTAAAAAGCTGCTTTTTATTTTCTGCAGATTTATTCCTCCTTCAGAGCAACAAGCTTGATATACGGCAAGGATAGCTGTATTGCTATGTGAATATTCATTTCCATACCACATGTGGCAGATTTAAAAGCTTACTGTTGGGCTGCATTGTTGCAGCCGAGGGCAGGTGCAGGTAAACACAATGCTCGAGTTCTCCCATCACTTCACAACGGGAAGCTGAATTGAGCCGTGACTGCACACTGTCAACAGCGACTACAGGCTTGGCACACTCACAAAGGCCATTGAGCACCCCCAGGGTCAGCTACTACTGCATGCACATACAGCGCTGGGTGAACGTTCACACGACGCATGGATGATATACGATGCTTGTAGAAGTGGCTAATCAGAGATGTGATCTAAACATAAGGCAAACGGCTTTCATATCGTAGAGTGTTTAAATATACGTCTCGGCACGCAATTTTCTTTTACGCGTTCTGACTGTGAGTGGATATAGTAAACACACACACAGACTCCTCTAACAGATGGCCCCATACATAATCATATGCAATGCTTTGTTAATGAACTGTACCATCACACCAGGATATGGGCAAATGGTGATGTCATTATGATCAGATGTTGCATTGATGATGTCCTTTGTTTTACCGTGAATTAAAGCTTGTCTGTTACTCACTAACCATGAATGGCTCATGAAGCTGAAAATATGACTTCAGCCCCATCCACATGTACTATACAGATGTTTCTGAAAGCATTTTCTTCACTCTCTGTGCATTTTGGCCTCCACACAAAAATGCCTTTTTGGGTCACCGAACGCAAAGCTGTTCAAAAACTAAATTTTTACGCTTTCTGTGTATGGTTTTGAAAACACTGATGTCACAGCGTCAAACTGTGTACATGCCCACTGTGGTTTTGTGTGTGTTATGAATGCGATAGGACTCTGTTTATCATGGCTGTTGGCCAGGATCTTACTTTGGAGTCTGTAATTTAATATTTGGTAACATGTTTGCAATTTAATTCCACTTTGTTTTATTATTACACCCTCACACAGAGGCGCCAGAATATGATCTACACTGTACTGCTCCTAAATCCACCACTCTGGTGCTACAAACCACACTGCGAACAGAGATTTTGGATAACACTTTGGTCTCGTTGATTTTGCATTCAAGTGTAATTCTAAGCAGTAGTCCCACCTCGTCATGAGAGCACACACACTGGAGAGTGCAGAAAGTTTCAGCCATGTTGGTGTTTTTCCAATACGCTCAGTAATGCAGCTCTTAATGTTTATTCGTGAGACATTTGATTTTGAACAATTATTTACTGAAGGCGAAATGAATATCGGTGAATAATAACCAAAACAAAGTTGAGCTTATTATTATTTAACAGTTATTCCACGAAATTGAGTCGTACATGAGCTGATTGCCAAAGAGACGCGTAGCACCGAGTTAGCTATAAGCCATGTATGATGAGATTGAGTGGAATAACTGTTTTATTCTATCCACATTCACTGGATTTTGAGAAAGAGAGCATTTTTATTTTTTGCAAATTCGATAAATAAAAACTTTATATAAAACATCCGACAAAATCAGTTCCTCTTAGAATGTAAACAAAGAGGTGAAATGACGGGAGCAATTTGTGAAAAATGCAATAATAATAATTCTTGAAAATTTTTTCAAAAAAAGATACGTTCTTATCATCAAATACTTTTATTCCATATTTTGTTCCTTTTTTTTCGAGTAGAGTTTTTATTTTGTCCTTGGTTGGTTCAGCAACACGCTCCGCCATTTTGTTTTTCTCTACTTACGGTATATGAGCTGATATCCTGGTAGTAGAGTAGCCAATCAGAGCACACGATTGCTCATATCCTGTGAATGTGGATAGAATAATTATTTATGGCACCACGTTCTTTACCTAGTAGAAAAGTAAAAACTCAAAAATGCACTTAGTGAAAAGTAGAGGGAAAATACACTCACACACACACACACAAAAAAAATCACCTGCCACATTTTCAAATCCGACTATGATTTTGGTTATTCATGGTAAAGTATTACCTCTTTCATCAAGAAACGAGAAAATATGAGTGAAAGCTTACAAATTTAGTTCCTCCCTGATTTAGTCTTGGACGCCCACCAATTAGGTTTCCCCTTCATACAACAGCTACCAATCAGGGACAGTGAAAGCCATCACACGCTTCCTCTGGGATGTGTGAAGTCAGCCACGTCCGTCTTTTCAAACTGCTGCTTGTTCTGCATCTGCATGCATGAAGATTTCCTCAGTTCTGCTCCACACAGGCAAGGCAAGGCAAGCCAAGTTTATTTATATAGCACATTTCATACACAGTGGCAGTTCAATGTGCTTTACAGAAATAAAAGCAG
>JAODOC010001315.1:0-10771 GCA_027575955.1 Nemapteryx nenga | reverse complement strand
CGGGATGGACTCCGGAGCCCCGGAGCTCCACGGCAGCCGCCGTTAAGAAGGGCCAGGCGGCGCTTTCGACCCGGGCAGACGAGGAGGAGCGCTCTCGGTCGGGTAGGGAGGCAGACGGCAGCCCCTCCTGGAAGTCCGGTTTTACCATGGGCTGGAGGTTTACCATTAATTTAGACAGGGCGGACGGACCAGGGCGTTCTCCCGCCTGGCCGTGCCCGACGAGGAGCGCTCTCGGTCGGGTCGGGAGGCGGACGGCAGCCGCTCCTGGAAGTGCGGTTGCGCACCTGGCCCTTCAGAGAGGTGCCATCGGGATACAAGGAACGGTCGGCCTCGTCAGGCGCGCCCAGCCCACGAAGGGCTTCTGGCTCGACTCTGGAGCCCCGGAGCTCCACGGCAGCCGCCCTTAAGTAGGGCCAGGCCGCGCTTTCGACCCGGGCAGGCGCCCAGCCCCCAGATGGGCTTCGGGGTCGACGCCGGTACTTCCAGGGGGAGCGAGGGAGGCCTGCCTCTTGCCCGGAGAGGAGCTCTCCCGGCGGGCTCGGGAGGCACATGACAGCCCCCCCCCTACTGGAGGTGCGGTGATACCATGGGCAGGTTTACCTTGGGCTGAAGGAAGATAAAATGGCAAAGTCCTAACTCTCTGTTGCGTGAGAGAAAGCGACCAGGTCCTCCCTCGAGTGAGAGAGTGACCAGCCCCTCCCTCATGTGTGTGAAAGAGAGACAGCGACCAGCCCCTCCATCGCGTGTGTGAGAGAGAGCGACCAGCCCCTCCATCGCGTAAGAGAGAGAGAGCGAGCAGCACCTCCATCGCGTGAGAGAGAGAGCGAAAAGCCCCTCCCTCGCGTGAGAGAGAGCAACCAGCCCCTTTCTTGCATGAGAGAAAGAGAAAGACTAGCCCCTCCGTCGCGTGTGTGTGAGAGCGACCAGCCCATTCCTCACGTGAGAGAGAGCGACCAGCCCCTCCCTCGCATGAGAGTGACCAGCCCCTCCCTCGCGAGAGAGAGCAATCAGCTCCTCCATCATGTGTGTGAGAGTGAGCAGCCCCTCCATTGCGTGAGAGAGAGAGCGCGACCAGCCCCTCCATTGCGAGAGAGAGCGACCAGCCCCTTCTTTGCATGAGAGAGAGAGCAAGAAGCCAATCCTTCACATCAGAGAGAAAGACCAGCCCCTCCGTCGCGTATGTGAGAGCGAGCAGCCCCTCCCTCGCGTAAGAGAGAGAGAGACCAGCCCCTCCATCATGTGTGTGAGAGCAAGCAACACCAGCCCCTCCATCATGTGTGTGTGAGAGCGAGCAGCAGCTCCATCACGTGACAGAGAGCAACCAACCCCTCCCTCACGTGAGAGAGAGAGAGAGAGCGACCAGCCCCTCCCTCGCATGTGTGTGAAAGCGACCAGCACATCCCTTGTGTGAGAGAGAGAGCAACCAGCCCCTCTGTCACATGTGTATGAGACAAAGCAGCAGCTCCATCACATGAGAGAGAGAGCGACCAGCCCCTCCATCGCGTGTGTGTGAGAGCGAGCAGCCCCTCCGTTGCGTGAGAGAGAGAAAGTGACCAGCCCCTCCCTCGCGTGAGAGAGAGTGATCAGCCCCTCTGTCATGTGTGTGAGAGTGAGCAGTCCCTCCATTGCGTGAGAGAGAGCGACGAGCCCCTCCATTGCGTGAGAGAGAGAGAGCGACCAGCCCCTCCTTTGCATGAGAGAGAGAGCAACAAGCCAATCCTTCACATCAGAGAGAAAGACCAGCCCCTTTGTCGCGTGTGTGTGAGAGCGAGCAGCCCCTCCCTCGCGTAAGAGAGAGAGAGAGAGAGAGACCAGCCCCTCCATCATGTGTGTGAGAGCAAGCAACAGTTCCGGTGCATGAGACAGAGAGAGCAGCCAGCCCATCCCTCACATGAGAGAGAGAGAGCAAACAGCCACTCCATCTCGTATGTGTGAAAGCAACCAACCTCTCCTTCACATGAGAGAAAGAAAGAAACAAGCCCTGCCATCTCGTGTGTGAGAGCAACCAGCCCCTCCCTTGCGTGAGAGAGTGACCAGCCACTCCCTCATGTGTGTGAAAGAGAGAGACCGACCAGCCCCTCCATCACGTGTGTGAGAGAGACCGACCAGCCCCTCCATCGCGTAAGAGAGAGTGAGCAGCACGTCCATCGCGTGAGAGAGAGAGCGAAAAGCCCCTCCCTCGCGTGAGAGAGAGAGCGACCAGCTCCTCCCTCGCATGAGAGAGAGCTACCAGCCCCTCTCTTGAATGAGAGAAAGAGAAAGACTCGCCCCTCCGTCGCGTGTGTGTGAGAGCGACCAGCCCATCCCTCGCGTGAGAGAGAGAGACTAGCCCCTCCATCATGTGGGTGTATGAGCGAACAGCACCTCTGTCATGTGAGAGAGAGTGACCTGTCCCTCCCTCTCGTGAGAGAGAGCGACCAGCCTCTCCATCGCGTGTGAGAGCGAGCACCACCTCTGTTGCATGAGAGAGAGAGCAACCAGGCCCTCCATCTCATGAGAGAGAGAAACCAGCCGCTCCATTGCGTGTGTGTAAGATCGACCAGCCCCTCCCTCACGTGAGGGAGAGAGTGAGCGACCAGGCCCTCCCTTGCGTGAGAGAGAGCGACCAGCCCATCCCTCATGTGTGTGAGAGAGCAAGCAGCCCCTTCCTCACGTGAGAGAGAGAGATCGACCAGCCCCTCCATCGTGTGTGTGAGAGTGAGCAGCCCCTCCGTTGCGTGAGAGAGAGAGCTACCAGCCCCTCCCTTGAATGAGAAAGAGAAACCAGCCCCTCCATTGCGTGTGTGTGAGAGCGACGAGCACATCCCTCGCGTACAAGAGAGAGAGCGACCAGCCCCTCCATTGCATGTGTGTGATAGCGAGCAGCCCCTCTGTTGCGTGAGAGAGAGCGACCAGCCCCTCCCTCGCGTGAGAGAGAGCGACCAACCCCTCCATCGTGTGAAAGAGAGCAACCAGCCCCTCTCTCGCATGAGAGAGAGTGACCAGCCCCTCTCGTGTGAGAGAGAGCAACCAGCCCCTCCCCCGCATGTGTGAGAGAGTGAGCAGCCCATCCCTCGCGTGAGAGAGAGACCAGCCCCTCCGTCGCATGTGTGAGAGCGAGGAGCAGCTCCATCAGGTGAGAGAGAGCGAGCGACCAGCCCCTCCCTTGCATGAGAGAAAGTGAGAAACCAGCCCCTCCATTGCGTGTGTGAGAGCGACCAGCCCATCCCTCGCATGAGAGAGAGAGAGAGACCAGCCCCTCCATCATGTGTGTGTATGAACGAACACCAGCTCTGTCATGTGAGAGAGAGAGCGAACAGCCCGTCCGTCGCATGTGTGAGAGTGAGCAGCCCCTCTGTTGCATGACAGAGAGAGAGACAGCAACCAGGCCCTCCATCTCATGAGAGAGAGAAACCAGCCGCTCCATTGCGTGTGTGAAAGATCGACCAGCCCCTCCCTCACGAGAGATAGAGAGTGAGCGACCAGCCCCACCCTTGCGTGAGAGAGAGCGACCAGCCCCTCCTTCGCATGTGAGAGAGTGAGCAGCAGCTCCGTCACGTGAGAGAGAGAGAGCGACCAGCCCCTCCCTCGCGCGAGAGAGAGTGACCAGCCTCTCCGTCGCGTGTGTGAGAAAAAGCTGCCCCACCGTTGTGTGAGAGAGAGAAAGTGACCAGTCCCTATGTCGCATGAGAGAAAGAGAGAAACCAGCCCCTCCATCGCGTGTGTGAGAGCGACCAGCCCGTCCCTCACGTGAGAGAGAGACACCAGCCCCTCCATCATGTGTGCGTGAGAGCGAGCAGCAGCTCCATCACGTGACAGAGAGCGACCAACCCCTCCCTCGTGTGAGAGAGAGAGAGAGAGAGACCAGCCCCTCCATCACGTGTGTGAGAGCAAGCAGCTACTCCATTGTGTGAGAGAGATCCACCAGACCCTCCCTCGCATGAGAGAGAGAGAGCGACCAGCACCTCCATCGCATGTGTATGAGAGCAAGCAGCAGCTCCGTCGCATGAGAGAGAGAGCGACCAGCCCCTCCATCGTGTGTGTGTGAGAGCGAGCAGCCCCTCCGTAGCGTGAGAGAGAGCGACCAGCCCCTCCATCATGTGAGAGAGAGCGACCAGCCCCTCCATCGCGTGTGTGAGAGCGAGCAGCCCCTCCGTTGCGTGAGAGAGAGAGAGTGACCAGCCCCTCCCTCGCGTGAGAGAGAGCGACCAGCCACTCTCACATGAGAAAGACCAGCCCCTCCCTTGCATGAGAGAGAGAGTGACCAGCCCCTCCGTCGCGTGTGTGTGAAGGCGAGCAGCTCCTCCGTTGCATGACAGAGAGAGAGCAAACAGCCCCTCCCTAATGTGAGAGAGAGAGCGACCAGCCGCTCCGTCGCATGAGTGTGAGAGCGAGCAGCCCCTCCGTTGCGTGAGAGAGAGCGACCAGCCCCTCCCTCACATGAGAGAAAGAGAAAGACCAGCCGCTCCATCATGTGTATGTGAGAGGGAGCAGCACCTCTATCGCATGAGAGACATTCCTCGCATGAGAGACCCTCCCTCGCGTGAGAGAGAGCGACCAGCCCCTCTCACATGAGAGAGAGTGACCAGCCCCTCCCTCGCGTGAGAGAGGCCGACCAGCCCCTCCGTCGCGTGTGTGTGAGAGCGAGCAGCCCCTCCATTGGGTGAGAGAGAGAGAGCAACCAGCCCCTCCCTTGCATGAGAGAAAGTGAGAAACCAGCCCCTCCATCGCGTGTGTGAGAGTGACCAGCCCATCCCTCGCGTGAGAGAGAGAGACCAGCCCCTCCATCATGTGTGTGTATGAGTGAACAGCAGCTCTGTCACATGAGAGAGAGAGAGCGAACAGCTCCTACCTCGCGTGAGAGAGAGCGACCAGCCCCTCCGTCGGGTGTGTGAGAGCGAGCACCACCTCCGTTGCATGAGAGAGAGAGAGAGAGAGAGAGAGAGAGAGCAACCAGGCTCTCCATCTCATGAGAGAGAGAAACCAGCCGCTCCATTGCGTGTGTGTAAGATCGACCAGCCCCTCCCTCATGTGAGGGAGAGAGAGAGCGACCAGCCCCTCTCGCATGTGAGAGCGACCAGCCCCTCCTTCACGTGAGAGAGAGAGAGCAACCAGCCCTTCCCTCACAAGAGAGAGAGAGATCAGCCCCTCGCGCCTGAGAGAGAGAGGCAACAGCCCCTCCCTTGTGTGAGAGAAAGACCAGCCCCTCCATCACGTGTGTGAGAGCAAGCAGCAGTGACGTCACGTGAGAGAAAGACCAGCCCCTCCATCATGTGTGTGAGAGCAAGCAGCAGCTCCGTCGCAGGAGAGCGGGAGTGACCAGTCCCTCCCTCGCGTGAGAGATCAACCAGCCCATCCATCACGTGTGTGTGAGAGAGAGCAGCCCCTCCATTTTATGAGAGAGAGCGACCATCCCCTCCATCGCATGAGATAGAGAGAGAGCAACCAGTCCATCCCTCTCGTGAGAGAGAGAGCGACCAGCCCCACCTCATGTGAGAGAGAGCGACCAACCCCTCCATCACATGAGAAAGAAAGAGAGACCAGCCCCTACATCACGTGTGTGTGAGAGCGAGCAGCAGCTCCGTCGCGTGAGAGAGCGACCAGCCCCTCCGTCGCGTGTGTGAGAGCGAGCAGCCCCTCCGTTTCATGAGAGAGACCGACCAGCCCCTCCATCGCATGAGAGAGAGCAACCAACCCATCCCTCCCATGAGAGAGAGAGAGCACCTCGTGGGAGAGTGACCAGTCCCTCCCTCATGAGAGAGCGACCAACCCCTCCCTCACGTGAGAGAGCGACCAGCCCCTCCCTCGCGTGAGAGAGTGAGAGCGAACAGCACCTCCGTCGCATGTGTGTGAGAGCGAGCAGCCCCTCAGTTGTGTGAGAGAGAGGCAACAGCCCCTCCCTCGTGTGAGAGAGAGACCAGCCCCTCCATCACGTGTGTGTGAGAGCGAGCAGCAGTTCTGTCGCGTGAGAGAAAGACCAGCCCCTCCATCATGTGTGTGTGAGAGCAAGCAGCAACTCCGTCGTGCAAGAGAGTGAGTGACCAGTCCCTCTCTCACGTGAGAGAGAGCAACCAGCCCCTCCATCGCGTGTGAGTGTGAGCGAGCAGCCCCTCCATTTCATGAGAGAGAGAGAGCAACCAGCCCCTCCATCGCATGAGAGAGAGACAGGGCAACCAGCCCATCGCTCTCATGAGAGAGAGAGAGCGACCAGCCCCACCTTGTGTGAGAGAGAGAGAGAGAGAGAGAGAGAGAGAGAGAGAGCGAGCGACCAGCCCCTCCCTTGCGTGAGAGAGAGAGAGAGCGACCAGCCCCTCTCTCGCGTGTGTGAGAGAGGAAGCAGTTCATGTCTCGCGTGAGAGAGACCAGCTCCTCCATCATGTGTGTGACAGTGAGCAGCAGCTCTGTCGCGTGAGAGAGCGCAACCAGCCACTCCCTCGCGTGAGAGAGAGCGACCAGCCCCTCCGTCACGTGTGTGTGAGCGCGAGCAGCCCCTCAGTAGTGTGAGAGACAGAGAGCGACCAGCCCCTCCATCACGTGTGTATGAGAGCGAGCAACAGCTCCGTCCCATGAGAGAGAGCGACCAGCTCCTCCTTCGCATGAGAGAGAGAGACCAGCCCCACCATCGCATGTGTGTGAGAGCGACCAGCCCCTCCCTAACGTGAGGAAGAGGGAAAGCGACCAGCCCCTCCCACGCATGAGAGAGAGCGACCTGCACCTCAGTCGCATGTGTGTGAGAGCGAACAGCCCCTCCGTTGCGTGAGAGAGACCAGCCCCTCCATCACGTGTGGGTGAGAGAGAGCAGCAGCTCCGTTGCATGAGAGAGAGTGACCAGCCCCCCCCTCGCATGAAAGAGAGAGAGCGACCAGCCCTTCCATCGCGTGTGTGTGAGAACAAGCAGCCCCTCCATTGTGTGAGAGAGAGCTACCAGGCGATCCCTCGCGTGAGAGAGAGTGACCAGCCCCTCCATCGTGTGAGAGAGAGTGACCAGCGACTCCCTCGCATGAGAGAGAGCGACCAGCCACTCTAGCGTGAGAGAGACCAGCCCCTCCCTTGCATGAGAGAGAGAGTGACCAGCCCCTCCATCACATGTGTGTGAAGGCGAGCAGCCCCTCCGTTGCATGACATAGAGAGAGCGACCAGCCCCTCCCTAATGTGAGAGAGAGAGCGACCAGCCCCTCCGTCGCATGAGTGTGAGAGCGAGCAGCCCCACCGTTGCATGAGAAAGAGAGAGCGACCAGCCCCTACCTCACATGAGACAAAGAGAGAGACCAGCTGCTCCATCATGTGTATGTGAGAGAGCAGCAGCTCTGTCGCGTGAGAGATAGAGAGCGACCAGCTCCTCCCTCGCGTGTGTGAAAGTGCGACCAGCCCCTCCCTCACGTGAGGGAGAAAGAGAACGACCAGACCCTCCCTCGCGTGAGAGAGAGCGACCAGCCCCTCCGTCGCATGTGTGTGATAGCGAGCAGCCCCTCCGTTGCGTGAGAGAGACCAGCCCCTACCCCGCGTGAGAGAGAGAGACCAACCCCTCCGTCGCATGAGAGAGAACGACCAGCCCCTCCATCACATGTGTGTGAGAGCGAGCAGCAGCTCCATCACGTGAGAGAGAGCGACCAGCCCCTCCCTTGCATGGGAGAAAGAGATAAACCAGCCCCTCCGTCGCGTGAGAGAGAGCGACCAGCCCCTCTCGCATGAGAGAGAGACTGACAGGCCCCTCCCTTGTATGAGAGAAAGAGAGCAACCAGCCCCTCCCTCGCGTGTGTGAGAGCGCGAGCAGGCCCTCACTCACGTGTGAGAGAGACCAGCCCCTCCATCATGTGTGTGTGAGAGCGAGCAGCAGCTCCATCGCGTGAGAGAGAGCGACCAGCCCCCCTCGCTTGAGAGAGAGAGAGCGACCAGCCCCTCTGTTGCGTGAGAGAGAGAGAGCGACCAGCCCCTCCCTTGCGTGAGAAAGCGTGAGTGACCAGCCTTTCTATCGTGTGTGTGAGCGTGCAGCCCCTCCGTTGCATGAGAGAGAGCGACCAGCCCCTCCCTCACGTGAGAAAGAGCGACCAGCCCCTCCATCACTTGAGAGAGAGAGAGTGACCAGCCCCTCCCTCGCGTGAGAGCGACCAGCCCCTCTAGCGTGAGAGAAAGCGACCAGCCCCTCCGTCGCGTGTGTGAGAGAGTGAGCAGCCCCTCCCTCGCGTGAGAGAGAGAGAGCGACCAGCCCTTCTATCGCGTGTGTGTGAGAGCGAGCAGCCCCTCCGTTGCATGAGAGAGCGACCAGCTCCTCCCTCACGTGAGAAAGAGCGACCAGCCCCTCCATCGCTTGAGAGAGAGTGACCAGCCCCTCCCTCGCGTGAGAGTGAGCGACCAGCCACTCTTGCATGAGAGAGAGCGACCAGCCCGTCCTTCGCGTGTGTGAGAGAGCGAGCAGCAGCTCCGTCGCGTGAGAGTGTCCAGCCCCTCCCTCACGTTAGAGAAAGCGACCAGCCCCTCCGTCGTGTGTGTGTGATAGCGAGCAGCCCCTCCATTGCGTGAGAGAGAGCGACCAGCCCCTCCCTCACGTGAGAGAGAGCGACCAACCCCTCCATCGCGTGATAGAGAGCGACCAGCCCCTCTCTCACGAGAGCGACCAGCCCCTCTCGCGTGAGAGAGAGTGATCAGCCCCTCCCCCGCGTGTGTGAGAGAGCGAGCAGCCCCTCCCTCACGTGAGAGAGAGACCAGCCCCTCCATCACGTGTGTGAGAGCGAGCAGCAGCTCCATCAGGTGAGAGAGAGCGACCAGCCCCTCCCTCGCATGGGAGAAAGAGATAAACCAGCCCCTCCATACCGTGAGAGTAACCAGCCCCTCTCGCATGAGAGACAGAGCGACAGGCCCCCCCCTTTTATGACAGAAAGAGAGAAACCAGCCCCTCAATCGCGTGTGTGAGAGAGCGAGCAGCCCCTCCCTCGTGTGAGAGAGAGACCAGCCCCTTCATCATGTGTGTGAGAGCAAGCAGCAGCGCCGTCGCGTGAGAGACAGAGTGACCAGCAACTCCCTCGCTTGAGAAAGAGAGAGACCAGCCCCTTCATCGCATGTGTGAGAGCAAGCAGCACCTCTGTTATGTGAAAGAGAGAAAGTGACCAGCCCCTCCCTTGTATGAGAGAAAAAAAGAAACCAGTCCCTCAATTGCGTGTGAGAGAGTGACCAGCCCCTCCCTCGCATGAGAGACCAGCCCCTCCCTCATGTGTGTGAGAGCAAGCAAAAGCTCCGTCGCGTGAGAGTGACCAACACCTCCCTTGAATGAAAGAAAGAGAGAGACTACCCACTCCATTGCGTGTGTGTGAGAGCGACCAGCTCCTCCCTCATGTGAGAGGGAGCGACCAGCCCCTCTCGCACGAGAGAGAGTGATCAGCTCATCCATCATGTTTGTGTGAGAGTGAGCAGCCCCTCCATTGCATGAGAGAGCGCGACCAGCCCCTCCATTGCGTGAGAGAGAGCGACCAGCCCCTTCTTTGCATGAGAGAGAGAGCAACAAGCCAATCCTTCACGTCAGAGAGAAAGACCAGCCCCTCCATCATGTGTGTGAGAGCGAGCAGCCCCTCGCTCGCATAAGAGAGAGAGAGACCAGCCCCTCCATCATGTGTGTGAGAGCAAGCAACACCAGCCCATCCATCATGCGTGTGTGAGAGCGAGCAGCAGCTCCATCACGTGACAGAGAGCAACCAACCCCTCCTTCGCGTGAGAGATAGAGAGAGTGACCAGCCCCTCCATCACGTGTGAGAATGCAAGCAGCTACTCCATTGTGAGAGAGATCGACCAGCCCCTCCCTCGCATGACAGAGAGAGAGCGACCAGCCCCTCCCTCACATGACAGAGCTACCAGCCCCTCCCTCGCATGTGTATGAGAACAAGCAGCAGCTCTGTCGCATGAGAGAGCGACCAGCCCCTCCATCGCGTGTGTGAGAGCGAGCAGCCCCTCCGTTGCGTGAGAGAGAGCGACCAGCCCCTCCCTCACATGAGAGAGAGTGACCAGCCCCTCCCTCGCATGAGATAGAGTAATCAGCCCCTCCGTCTTGTGTGTGTGAGAGTGAGCAGCCCCTCCATTGCGTGAGAGAGAGAGCGACCAGCCCCTCCTTTGCATGAGAGAGCGAGCAACAAGCCAATCCTTCACATCAGAGAGAAAGACCAGCCCCTCCATCTTGTGTGTATATGAGCAAACAGCAGCTCTGTCACATGAGAGAGAGCAACCAGCCCCTCCCTCGGGTGAGAGAGAGCGACCAGCCCCTCCGTCGCGTGTGTGAGAGCAAGCACCCCCTCCGTTGCATGAGAGAGAGAGAGAGCAACCAGGCCCTCCATCTCATGAGAGAGAGAAACCAGCCGCTCCATCGCGTGTGTGTAAGATCGACCAGCCCCTCGCTCACGTTAGGGAGAGAGTGAGCGACCAGCCCCTCCCTTGCGTGAGAGAGAGCGACCAACCCCTCTCGCATGAGTGAGAAAGAGCGACCAGCCCCTCCCTCACGTGTGTGAGAGAACGAGCAGCCACTTCCTCGCGTGAGAGAGATCGACCAGCCCCTCCGTCGCATGTGTGAGAGCGAGCAGCCCCTCCATTGCATGAGAAAGCTACCAGCCCCTCCCATGAATGAGAAAAAGAGAGAAACCAGCCCCTCCATCACGTGTGTGTGAGAGCGACCAGCCCATCCCTCGCGTAAGAGAGAGAGAACAGCCCCTCCATCATCTGTGTGTGAGAGCGAGCCAGCCCCTCTCTCACGAGAGCGACCAGCCCCTCTCGCGTGAGAGAGAGTGATCAGCCCCTCCCCCGCGTGTGTGAG
>JAODOC010001250.1:0-10788 GCA_027575955.1 Nemapteryx nenga | reverse complement strand
ATAGGCAGGGCCAGCACTGCGCGCCGGTGCGGCCAATTAGCCCATCATGGTGCACGCCCATCACAGCAACCCTGCATAGATCTGAGAAAAAGAGAGGTTGCCCGCCAAAACCATCACACCTCCCCCCATAAAAGTGTGATCCACCAGGATCACCAACAATGACGGGACGAAATATTCCATCGAACTACGGCTCAAATAATAAAATCAAAAGCAACACAAAACTATAGTCAATAATACACTACTCACAAATAAAACAAGTCATAACAAAATTCTCAATATTACATTTTTTTTAAACAACATTTTTTTTTTAAAGTAGGCCTACCATACAAATCACAATAATTAACACTAGTGTCACCACCACCAAATTACAGCTCTATTGAGCTCAAAAATATACACATTTACAATCACAATTCCAAATCTGAGAGTACAATCTGTAAATACGTTTCTCCCCTAGTACTAATCTAACCCAATCCAAATAATTAACCAAAAAAAAAAAAACATTGGGTCTACAAACCAACCAGCTGCTGTCAAAATTCCGGGCCCTGGAAAATAGACAACAGCACAGACAGAACATCCATACATCCACTAGGGGGCAGGCACGCGCGACAGCGCGTCCGCTGTCACGTTTGCCCTCCCCTTAATATGAATAATCTTGAGATTATAAGGTTGGAGAAATAAACTCCAACGCATCAAACGCGAATTTGGGTTTTGGAGAGAGTTCAAAAAGACTAAGGGATTGTGATCACAATAAACGACGACAGGTGTCATGCTACCTCCAATATAGACTTCAAATGTTTGCAAAGCCCAAATCAATGCAAGTGCTTCTTTCTCGATAGTTGAATAGTTTAGCTGGTATAAATTGAACTTTCGCGAGAAATAGCAAACTGGGCGTTCAACGGAATCGTCGCCATCTTGCAAGAGGACGGCGCCAGCACCAACCTTGCTCGCGTCTACCTGCAGCTTAAACGGCCGATTCAGTTGCGGAGCTGCAAGAAGAGGCGCTGAAGTGAGAAGGGATTTTGCCTTCTCAAAGGCAGACTGACAAGCATGCGACCAAGCAAAAGGTTTCCCCTTTTTCAATAAGGTAGTCAAGGGTGCTACTACCGACGAAAAGTTGGCACAGAAACTACGGTAGTAACCGATCATTCCCAAGAAGCGCATAAGTTCACGTCTGTTAGACGGAGGAGGAAAGGAGTCTATGGCAAGGACCTTAGCGCGCACGGGACGGACAAAACCCTGACCAACCACCTTGCCCAAATAAGTCACCGTCGCCCTGGCGAACTCACACTTCGCCAGGTTGACGGTGAGGTTGGCCTGAGCAAGGCGGGTGAACAATTGACGAAGACGCTCGAGATGTGTCTCCCATGTATCACTCGATATTACTGCGTCGTCCAAGTACACGGTACAACCCTTCAAATTTGCTACAACTTGGTTCATGAGCCTTTGAAAGGTGGCCGCTGCATTTCTCAAACCAAATGGCATTACCTTGTACGAATACAAGCCGCTAGGTGTTATAAATGACGAGACTTCACTGGCGCGCTTAGTCAACGGTATCTGCCAATACCCTTTTAGTAAGTCGATTTTAGTTACAAACTTTGCTGCGCCAACCTCGTCAACACAGTCCTCCATGCGAGGAAGCGGGAATGAATCTGGTTTGGTAACGTTATTTAGTTTACGGTAGTCCGTGCAGAAACGGTTACCCCCATTCGCTTTTTTCACCAAAATACAAGGACTGGTCCAACTAGAAATGGACTTTTCAGCCAACCCATTGTCGAGCAGATATTGTACTTCATTTTCTAAGAGATGTCGCCTCTCACCCGACACTCTATAGAACCGCTGCTTCACTGGGGCAGCATCCCCGACGTCTATATCGTGGCTGATCCAAGTAGTTTGCGTCGGAGTATCAGCAAATAATGATGGAAATTCTCTTATGAGTGCACTAAGCTGCGAAGCTTGATCAGGTGACAAATGACTCAGTAAGAGTGGCAAATTGGCCAGCGACTCAGAGTTGTTGAGTTTGCCTAACAATATCGCGTCATCAGGTTCGCATACAGCAATTTCATCCAGTGCTGCCACCACTGGAGGAAACGCGACACCAGAAACAAGACAGACAGTGCTGGCCCCACCCGGTGCCGCCACCACCGGGCTGGGTACAGCACTGGAGGTGTTTGGACTTTTCAAAACAGTATTACGATCATGGTAAGGCTTAAGCAAGTTCACATGGCACAATTGTGTTCGTTTTTTCCGATCTGGAGTGGAAATGATATAATTGTCTTTCTCACGTCGCAGGATTTCATATGGACCAGCAAACTTGGCTTGAAATGGAGAATGGATTACAGGCAAAAGAACCATCACTTTGTCCCCAGCAGTAAACGACCGGACTTCGGTTTTTCGATCATAAACCTGTTTCATTTTTGTCTGCGCTTTTTTCAAATGTTTCATAGCTAGTGCGCCAGCCTGATACAAACGCCTACGAAATCCATTGACGTAATCCGTCAATGACTCAGGTGGCTCACTGGTTACACAGCCATCGAACAGAGTTGACACCTGCCCTCTCACTGCATGGCCAAACACTAGTTCGTTGGGGCTAAAGCCAGTACTAGCCTGTGTAACTTCCCTTACAGCCAAAAGTAACCATGGAAGGCCATCCTCCCAGTCTCTGCCCAACTCAACACAATATGCTCGAAGCATTGACTTGTACGTCTGGTGGAATCGCTCAAGCACCCCTTGACTCTGCGGATGTCTGGGAGAGGACTTGTTGTGTTTTATTTTCAAGACGTGCAATACCTGGGCAAATATGTTAGACATAAAGTTGGTACCACGGTCTGATTGTAATGTTTTTGGTAATCCAAAAATTGAAATGAACTGTGATAAGGCTTTCACCACGGGCTTGACAGTAATGGAGCGCAACGGATAAGCAGCTGGGTACCTGGTTGTTTGGCACATCACTGTAAGCAAATACATGCAACCGGACTTGGAACGAGGTAGCGGGCCAACGCAATCGATCACTAAATGCTCAAAGGGCTTTGAAGCAGGTGTTATCGGCCTGAGTGGCACAGGTTTGGGCATTTGGTTTGGCTTTCCAGTTAACTGACACGTGTAACAGGTCTTAACATGAGACACAACATCACGTTTTACACGAGGCCAGTAACAATGACGAACAAGTCTGTCATATGTCTTTTTTACACCCATATGGCCAGAGCTGTCATGGGCAGCTTTCAGAACAATTTCGCGCAGTGAGCATGGAACCACTATCTGCCACACAGGATCAAGACCACTGCGAGATGGAATTTTCCGCAAAAGTACTCCGTCTTTAATCACATAGCCATGGGAAATATCCCCACTCTCACCGTTGGCTTTGTCAATTAAAGGTTTTAACGAAGTGTCTGTTTTCTGTGCATCTATTAACTGTTTACGAGAGATGGAATCGGGCAAACCAGATAACAGTGTCTGAGCAGAACTCTCACTATCTGCCTTGGCAGCAGCGCGCTTAGCCGCACGCGTCACCACCACTGACACCGGTGACGCGCAGGGAATCTGTTCTTCAGCGCAGAATGGCAGTACGTTATGCTCCCAAACACACTCACCTTCTAGAGGCGGACTCTGAGCACACACCAAAGACTTAGCCAAACCATTCCCCAAAAGTAATGACACCCCGTGCAGAGGAAGCGCGGGCCGCACTCCCACCAACACTTCTCCGTTGACGAAACCTGAGGACACATGCACTTTGTGCAAAGGTACAGACACAACATTCATATCGAAACCACGTACGTATACAGATTGGCCAGAATCAGATTCGGACGAAAAAGGCAATACTGATTGCAAAATAAAAGACTCAACAGAACCAGTATCTCTCAAAATATTAATTGGCACTTTTTCACCATTGGCGCTTAGCGACACAAAACCAGAAGAAATAAAAGGAGCGAAACTAGACTCAAAATTTCCCGACACATTATGTGGTGGGTCAGACATCGACACCGCCAGCGCAGATGGATGAGCTGAATCCCTAGTTGGTTTACGGTATCTAAACCTGTCATTTTTCTGTTTCAGCTTCGGACACTCAAATTTCCAGTGTCCCACTCCAAGACAATAGTTACAGGTGCGTGTAATGTCTACAGATGTATGCGAACGCACAGAGCGAGGGTTAGGCGAAGTAGAATCAAATGAAGATGTACAAGGAGATGGTCGATTCCTGTACATACGGTCACTACGGGCTGCTTGCGCATGTGTGAACTTAGATTTGTGAATGAGCGCGTAATCATCAGCCAAAACGGCAGCTTCGGACACAGTGGAGACTTGATGCTCGCTGACATAAACAGCTATGTCCTCAGGAATACAGTTTTTAAATTGTTCAACCAAAATAAGATTAGACAAATCTTCCTGAGACTCGACATCCGTGGCCGTACACCAGCGCTTAAACTGAATTGACAACTCATCAGCAAATTCTAAGTAACTTTGGCTAGACTGTTTGCGCATACCCCGGAACTTTTGGCGATATGCCTCGGGCACGAGTTCATACGCCTTTAACACCGTCTTTTTAACACACGAGTATGTGCGGCTTTCAGGTTCGCCAAGTGCTGAATAAACCTGCGCTGCTCGCCCGGTTAACGTGCACTGCAACAACAAACAGCGCGTCGCATCATTCCATTTGTAAAGATCAGCTACTCGCTCAAAGAGATTGAAAAATGTATCGACGTCAGACTCATCAAATTTCGGTAGAAGTCGGATATTTTTCGTAATGTCAGAATTAGTCGTGACGGCTTCGATTTTACCTTCTTCAATTAAGCCTAGACGAAGACGTTCAAGAGACAATCTCTCTTCCTCAAGCTTCTGCTTTCCCAGCTCTAATTCGCGGTCTACTTTGCTTTTTTCTGCAAGAAATTCTTGTTCTTTCAGATGTTGCCTACTATTGTCAATTTGGAGCAGTAACAGTTCTTTCTGTTGTTCAAATGTGAAGGCACTGGAAGCTAAATCACCGAGGGGAACATGTGGCAAAATAGCTCTTTTCACCAGCTCTTCTCGGACAAGGGCTTTGACCACTGGCTTACGCCTTTTATCATACGTGGTTAAAGGCACTTCATAATGCTCAGCAAGGATAACAAGTTGGTCCTTGGTGAACAAATCAAACGCATCCTGGGTAGGAGTGGCAACAAAATCATCAATTTCTGACATGGTCGCTAATGACGCACCAAACAAATTCCAATAATTAAAAAAAAAACACTCAAAAGTTATCAATCGGTTATCCAAATTACGCACACATTTCGCAATTAGGCTTGCGAGTATACAACCCCATCTGACATAACCTACCTATACAAAAACTTACCTAACTTTATAGACGTAGACCTAGTCAACAGGTACCGGTAGGGGGTTGTTACGCACCTGAAACCAGAAGAACGAGAGCCTCCAAAACTGCAGACTCTCGACTCTTCGGACGTGCTCCCGAGACAAGTTGCTACTACCTACCTTCCCCGTTAGACCATAGCCTATCTAATGGTCAAAACAAAAAATGAGACTCCCGAAGGTGTCTCCTAAGCCTACCAGAGTAGATACTCGCAAGTCAGGCGAAATAACAGAGCGCAATTTAACCGACAAGGAAAAAAATTATCTAAGTGTTCCGACGGCAGAACGGGTAAATAAACGAAGTGAAATGGACTAAGTGTTCCAAAGAAAGAAAAGATAATTAAACAAAGTGCAACGCACGCTCCACGCCCCCACAAAAGGAAAAAAAGCAGAAAAAACAAACAGTCAAACACAAAATACACCGGCTCTGGTATGCTGCAAAAAAAAAAGGCAAATACGAAATACATAAACGAAAAAACGGCTAGTTAAGACGAGCCCCCATATTGTCAAGGCCTAGGGAAACCGTGACAATAAAGGGGGCAGAAACGTGCGCGCGTGTTGGTTAAATTTATTTACAAAAGGAAGTAATGACAACAAAAGATGAGAACGGAAACAAAAGAAAACAGCAGCCGTCGAGTGCGATGCCAAAATGGAGAGTGCTAGGCGCGCCTCCTGAGTTGCCGGTAGAATGCTTTTTATAGGCAGGGCCAGCACTGCGCGCCGGTGTGGCCAATTAGCCCATCATGGTGCACGCCCATCACAGCAACCCTGCATGGATCTGAAAAAAAAGAGGTTGCCCGCCAAAACCATCACAAGGAATGTGACAAAAATAAAGGCTTGTTCTTA
This sequence comes from Nemapteryx nenga, assembly GCA_027575955.1. Lineage (NCBI taxonomy): Eukaryota > Metazoa > Chordata > Actinopteri > Siluriformes > Ariidae > Nemapteryx > Nemapteryx nenga. The sequence continues at coordinate 4,602 of JAODOC010001250.1, read as the reverse complement.
TTTTACCCTTAATTTAATTTCTTAATTGTTCCTTAATTTACTGTCCCCATGTATGCGCATGCGCACACGTGCACAGCTTCAGATGGTTTAAATGCAGTGGGTGAATTTCGCTGTGCTTGAGTATACGTGGGAGACCAAAAAAAAAAGAGTCATCTTCTTCTTCTTAATTTACCCACAAATGTATTTATTCCACTTGAAGTGTTCGGCAAACCAGCTACCGGATTTGGAACACTACGACATCCTGAAGTATTTAGTATTTCAAAATACACTGGAGATGCTAAAGGCTTACAAAGTACAGATGCCTACCAACATTTCAAGGCAGGTTTCATACTACAATGCTAAGGGAAATTCCTGACAAAAAACCCCCACCTTATTATGACAAAGGTAAGCTCAAATGTGAACTTCTAACAGTAATAAACAAGCCAGGGCCAAGATCTAGTATATTTTATGGTGTTTAGCCAAATCTACATCATCAGTACATAAATATGCTGCTAGTCTCGTTAAGCATTCGGGCTAATAAAATATATCGTTTCCAAAGCCCACATCCAGATCTACATTTTAACATTACACAGATCTTTCACACTAACGCCATATAAAATGTTCTCCACACACATGGGAATGTTTTTCATCCTGTTTAACTGTAGCTCACTATTTTCTGGGTTCTCCAGGAAGTGATGAAAAGTTAAACCAGCCTTATCTTCACATCTGTTATTCCACCCAAAAGCACTACAGGTCTCTGGCATTGTTCTTTTAGATGTAACTAATACAAGTTTATCTGTAGATGTGTACTGAATTTGGCTTATAATCACTCGTGTATGCTTGTGCCAGTCGTCCAACACAAAACTCACCAGGCAACATGGCTATGTAAACAAATCTGTAGTTGTGATGTCCTGTGAAAGTCCTCTGTACCCAATTAAAAATGAGCTTCAACTTGGGGGAAAAAATTAATAATAATAATAAAATAAATAAAAATTCACGTCCCACTAATGGGCCACGGCCCAGCAGTTGAGAAACACTACCTTAAAGCATCAGGACAGTTGGAAAGTGCATATAACTGAGATTCCTTCCTAACAAAAAAACTTCACCACATCAACAATTATGTTTTACTTTGTTAAATACCACATTTGTAAATGTTTATTAGTCTTCGATTATATGAACAGAAAATCAAATGGCCCAAATTTACATTTATAAAAGTTTACAATAGCGTAGATTTAACGAAGTGTAATACATATTATTTTTAAAATAATCTGATTACCTTACTCAGAAGATTTACTTTTAAAAATGTACAAGATTAATATTGTTTTTTATTTTTTTATTGAGCGTCAGATCACACTGGAGAGTTCAAAACTACTACACAATAGTCAATCACTGCATATTCATGACTTCACTGGCTTATCTGATATTTTATTAAAATAAAAAGCTTGTTTTCTGGAGTATTTCCACATAACGCATACCAGCATACTCTGAAGTCAAAACATGAGGATTCTATGCAAAATGTGTAAAAGCGTACAGGTCTGATAAAAAATATGATTTAAACTTAAAAGTAATCCATGTAGAAATATCACAGTAACTCTTTGAAAATTAAATGAATGAAACCAATCAATTTTGCTCCTATAAACAATTTTCAAAATAATCCATTCATGTCCAGCTTGATAAATGAGGCCCATTGTGTACAGTGCTAAATAAATAAATAAAGCAAGCAAGCAATCACATTCCATTTATCCCCACCAATTTTTTTTTTGTTGGTATAGTGTCAGATTTGATACTTCAGTGTAGGTCTATATAATCTTTTTGTCCTCAAAATGTTTCATGTGTTTGTTTTTTTGCCAAAAACCTGAATGTGCCATTTTAAGTTTTCTGGGTGCAGTTTGGTGGAAAACTGAGGGTGCTTCCCAAGTCCAGTCGAGGTGGTGAGAGTTATTGTTGGAGAGTTCCAAACACTGACACAAATCTTATTTGTTGATTTATTGGGGGGAGAAAGACTTCTGCTTTCATGTAGTTTAGAGTGATAACTTGCACTATCGTACTCTGATACTACACTTCCAAGCATAAAAGTGGAGATATAATAATTAGAATAATTGTGCAAACACTGTGCACATTAAATCATTATGTCACCCAAGCCTAGTTCCTGTTTGCAGTGATCGCATAAGCAGGCTGCTTTCGTGTGTGAATGTACTGATGTTTTCGGAGATTACTCTGCTGATTAAAACTCTTCCCACACTGTGAGCAGTGATACGGCTTCTCTCCTGTGTGAATGCGTTGGTGTAACTGAAGCCCATGCTGCCGAGTAAAACTTTTTCCGCACTGTGAGCAGTGATATGGCTTCTCTCCTGTGTGAAGGCGCTGGTGTAGTCGAAGCCCACCCTGCTTAGTAAAACTCTTTCCACACTGCAAGCAGTGATACGGCTTCTCTCCTGTGTGAATGCGTTGATGTTGTTGAAGACTACCCTTACAAATAAAACTCTTTCCACACTGAGAGCAGTGATATGGCTTTTCTCCTGTGTGAATGCGCTGGTGTAGTTGAAGACTACTCTTACAAGTAAAACTCTTCCCACACTGTGCGCAGTGATATGGCTTCTCGCCTGTGTGAACGTAATGGTGTCGTTGGAGATGAGTCTGCTGCGAGAACCTCTTCCCACACTGTGAGCAGTGATATGGCTTCTCTCCTGTGTGAACATGCTGATGTTTTTGGAAATGACTCTGTTGAGAGAAACTCTTGCCACACTGTGAGCACTGAAACGGCTTCTCTTGCATGTGAATGTGTTGGTGTGTTTGAAGATTACCCTTACAAATAAACCTCTTTCCACACTGTGAGCAGTGATACGGCTTCTCTCCTGTGTGAATGCGCTGGTGAATTTGAAGACTACCCTTACAATTAAACCTCTTTCCACACTGTGAACAGTGATACGGCTTCTCTCCTGTGTGAATTCGTCGGTGTCGTTGGAGATGACTCCGTTGCGAGAAGCTCTTTCCACACTGTGAGCAGTGATACGGCTTCTCTCCTGTGTGAATGTGCTGGTGTTGTAGGAGGTGCCCCTTTTGGATAAACCTCTTTCCACACTGTGAACACCGATACGGTTTCTCTCTTGCGTGAATCCTCTGGTGTTGTTGAAGTTTACGTGGACGAGTAAACCTCTTTCCACACTGTGAGCAGTGATATGGCTTCTCTTTTGTGTGAATCCTCTGGTGTTGTTGAAGTTTACGCTGATGAGTAAAACTCTTTCCACATTGTGAGCCGTGATGAATTTCCTTCTGTATTTCTTTGTGAGAAGTTTTAAAACTGAGAGTATCAGATGATGCTTGCTGATGACTGGAGTCTTTTGCGGGTATCTGAACCTCATATTTAATTTCTTCCGAGTTCTGCAGTCTCCTATACTCTTTGGCGTGGCATCTCCGGATATGTACGCCAAAGCACATTTGAGATGTAAAGCGAAGAGGACACAAGGAGCAGGAGAAGATTTGCAACAGAGTGTTGTTTTTTTCTGGAGGAGTCAAACAATAAAATTATCAGAAACAAAATATGAATACACAACAAAATTACAAAACTAGTGTTGGGAACTAGTACTACCAATGCAAAACAGTTCTATTATTTCTTGAGAGTAAAAACTTTTTTTTTCCCCAAAATGACAAAGATAAACACCATAAAAGACTATTAATTTATATAATGTCTTGGAATTTATGATGACCAGAGATGGTGCTATGCATAATGCATACTCTGAGAAATCAATATTTGACAACAGTCATGTTGTATAGCATAGCCAGTAATGCTCTTCTTACTTGTTCTGCTGTCTTATAATCATTTTCCAGTTTCTATAGACTAAGCTGTATCCACAGACGCTTTACTTGTTTTAGAATTATTGCTTTTCAGCGATTAAATGGACACGAGCACTAGCCCATACAAACACACCCAAAAGATCTGTCAAGCTCTGACACCACTGGCTCCTCTCCACTTTCTTATCAGCCCTGGTACACACAAAATCAATCCGACACAGGTCTGATCGTTTTGCCACCCACCTTCCCTGGCCTTGCTCTCCATTTACAAACCGATGCTCAACCAAGCCCCCGCTGCCACATACCCCCATCGCCCGACTCAGGCCGGGGAGCCGTCTGGCCTGTAGCTGACTCCCCACCCTATGGGAAAGGTAGTCTGCCACCACCATCAGCCTGTGGATCACCTTGAACTTAAAGGGCTGCAGAGATAGCTATCAACAAGTGATCCGCATATTCAGGGTTCAACATTAACTTTTTAATCCACTTGTCCAGTCAGACAAGCAGCAAGATTTTTCACTTGTCCTGACCATGTATTAACTTGTCCTGACCATAACCTTTTTATTACTATAGATTTACTAGTTCAATTAAAGGAAAGTGGTCATCACACCTGCACACACTGGCACACAACGGACTTTCACTCGCGCGCTCTGAACAGCGCGCACCTCTCACGACAAGCACCTGCCCTGGATTAAGCCGTGAGATTTTGTTAGGCGCCATATTGGAAGACCAAGTACACATCTATGCAAGTACATAGATACATAAAACAAACTACACCTGAAATGTAGCCAGGACCGGTTCTGCCCTAATCTGGACCCGGGTGCAACATCGCGC
>JAODOC010001111.1:0-10828 GCA_027575955.1 Nemapteryx nenga | reverse complement strand
CCTCCGTCACTCTGGGCACTCCCTCTTCCGTCACTCTGGGCACTCTCCCCTCCGTCACTCTGTGCACTCTCCCCTCCGTCACTCTGGGCACTCCCTCTTCCGTCACTCTGGTCACTCTCCCCTCCGTCACTCTGGGCAGTCCCTCTTCCGTCACTCTGTGCACTCTCCCCTCCGTCACTCTGTGCACTCCCTCTTCCGTCACTCTGTGCACTCTCCCCTCCATCACTCTGGGCACTCTCTCCTCCGTCACTCTGTGCACTCTCTCCTCCGTCACTCTGTGCACTGTCTTTGTCTTCTCCTCTTTCTGTCTGTGCACTCTCTTCTCCAGCCTCTCCTCCACCAGTATCTGCACTCTCTACATCCTCTCTTCCAATTCCCCCTTCATCACTCTGTGTGTGTTTTCCATCTTCTTCCTTTTGAGCTGAAGTGTAGGAAATTTTCATGTTGATGTACAGTAGTATACAAAAGTTTAAGGTCTCATTATAAATTATTGTGCTTTTATAAGAAAAGCTGACAGTTAAAAGAACAGTCCACGGTGTTTCCATAATGCACTATGTACTTCTCTGTTCTGAGATTAATCTGAACCTAGCTGCGTACCTCTTTGTGCGATTAGTCAGTCAGTCAGACACGTGGCATGAATTTTGTACCATTGGGCTAGGCTCACCATAGCATTAGGTATCAATTTTCTGTTTGATGCCCAATGCCATGCTGAGAAAGTATCGCCGTACGTCTGGCTGACTGGCTGCTCACACAAAGACCAGAGGTACGCATAGGCTCAGCTCAGACCAGAGAAGAACACACTTCATTCTGGAAACAAGGTGGACTAGTTCCTCTAGTAGTTTCCACAGAGACGTAGACACTTGAATGTAGCATGCCAAAATGAATCAGATTTAAATAGTTTTGCTATGATAAATTAACATCAATGGCAATGCGTTGTCTTTTGAGATTGTATAAATAAATAAAGCTACAATCAGTGGCGATCCTACAATGACTGTTGCCCCGGGTGATGCCCCTCTGGCACCCCGCCCCCTGGGGAAAAGTTCACAAAAACGTCGAAATATTGCTTATAACTGCTGATAAAAACAACGAAAGCACACCTCATCACAAGTAGGTTTCTGCGCCGACATGCGCACGCAGTTGAAGAAGCATAACAGAGCATTGACAGGGTGCAATAGACCTTTCCGAACTCTCAATCAAACATTATATGTCAGCCAATCAGATTGCAGCATTATTCGGCTCTGGAAATGTCCCTCAAACAAACCCGGTTGCCATAGCGCTCATCAGCCGATAGCATTGACCCATTAATCCACAGACCTAGAATGAACTAGACTGGACATGGGCGTTCTAAACAGTAATCGGAAACAGGATCCAGCGCCGCCATCTTATGAAAGACCAAACTCAGCTGTGAGCATAGAGTTGCGTACGATGTGAAACGGTGAACATAAAGTTGTTAAATGGGATTTCCATCATTTTCGGTAAGATTCCCCCAATTCATTACACCTACAATATCAATCAGAAAAATAATTACCCCCACTACCGCCAAACGTCGAATTGAAAACTGTTGTTTTTAGAGTATAGGCTACCCAGAGACTCTTTTGGTTACTGCCTATGCAGTTTTGAGGATATTTAGTGATACTGGGTATAGGTCATGCTTGTGTGTACACATATTATTTCATGAAATTCACTCTGAGTTAAAGAGAACTGTGTAGGGGAGAACGGGGTAAGATGAGCCTGCGGGTAAGATGAGCCACCCCCTATTTCTACTAAACAATAAACAAATACGGCCGGTAAACACATTCAAAGTGAGGCGGTAACAAGTTCCAAACACATGTGAAAAGAAAAAAACACTTATAATACTCGCTAAGGAAGATAATTGAAAAAAAAATGTGTTTTTATGCTATTGAAATAAATTCCATATGTGTCGATAACGAAGATGATTTAGCAAAAACAAAAATAGAATGATATTTACAGACGTTATGTCCGAGTTAGTGACTTTGTAAGCTATTATATTGAGTGCTGTTCAGCATCGTTTTGATTCGCCTAATTATTATTATTAGCATGTCTTTTCACAATGACGGCAACAGGGTAAGATGAGCCATAAGAGGTGGGGCAAATTGAGCCAGCGCCAGCAGTCCACCTTCCCATATGGATGACACTTGAAGTTCCACATTTACTGGTAGCCTACTATTTAAGGTAGCCTAAATGTCAAATTAAGATTTCCAATGATGAATATTTCTTAACTTCAAAAACTAAATACAGATTTTGGCATTATTCTGTTGTTTAAGTTGTCTCTCAGTCCACCCATCTCTCCCCCCTCTCTCCATTCCTCTATCCCTATCTCTCCACACCCCCTTTTCTAGCTATTCCCCTCCCTAACTCTTGATTTACTGTTGCATTTGCTGTAATACAACTTATTTACCTGAGATTTTTTGTTGGCTCAATTTACCCCACACAGTGGCTCATGTTACCCCGTGCATGGGGTAAGATGAGCCACTTGACCATTTTTTTCCAAGAGGTAATATCACTTTAACCGTAAAAGCATACCCCTTTTACTGTAATAGCAACAGGACACTTTGAAATTTGGTATGGTGTGGAAATTTGAAACAAAAATGCCTGTAACACATAGCTGTCGTGAAAAATGTAAAAAGTGGCTCATCTTACCCCGCTCTCCCCTATGTAGGAACATCCCTTTTCAAAAATAATCCATAGTTTGAGTTAAGATAACTGTGAAAAGACGCCAAAGGTAACCTAGCAGCAGCACGAGCCCAGGGAGAAAGCGCCATTAACAGATGACAGCTTTCATTGCGTATATTTATTATTATATTATAAAAGAATACCCCATACACACACTACCGACACACACATTGTGTTTAAACATATTTACACAATTATTATTTATTGTTTGTATTTGTATTCATTTGCACTTCATACACACATTTATTCCATTCTGTTTTTTCTGCTTGTTTCTGGTAGTCGCGTGGGCGCACTGTCTCGGCTTCTTCGCTCAATTGTCTGCCTGCACAATCTGCCTCTCTCGGACTAAAGTCTGCCATAAGATGGCGGCCGCAGATCTCGGAATCGCGTGACCCATGGCCAGTCTAGTTCATTCTAGGTCTGTGCATTAATCAATAGCATAGCTACAAGAAAAGCTAATCGTGTCAAAATGGTGCTACGATGTGCATGGAGAAATGTCATGGAGACTGACATTTCTCAGCACAGCAAATCTGTGGGCGGAAAATTGTGTTGGGCACACCATCATAATGTTCGTAATCGCTCGTTTTAGCATTGCAATATTCAAGCGAAATAAAACCTCTAGATTTTTGACAATAAAAATGCTTGACTTGGCTTGATCATGAAATAAAAACAGAAACAGTTTCGGTTAACGTTTGTTACCCACTTGGCTATGATTATTAACATTGCACAGTAGCCTAAATTAGGCTACAGATATTAGATATGCATTTTTAGAATAGACCTGCAAAAGGTGTATTGTTGTAGGCCTACTTATCCTCAATTCATCATGATGTTGGTGTAGTCTAATGGGCGTTTAACATGTTGCCTCGGTGAAACCAACAAATTCATTCTTGCCGCAACTTATGAAATGGGCTGGCACAGAGCGGGAAGTTAGGCTTTCAACTTTGCATGTAGGTACTGTATAATCAGATTTCTCCCGAAACTCCGTTTAAGCCCTTAGTCGAGCTATTGGGAGTAGGCCTAATCGATCTAAATTGTGCATGTATGACGTCCCGTGTCACAATCATCCGTGGGGGAGTGAACACAACGCCGTGCAGTGTTGGGCACGTACTTTGAAAAAGTAATTAGTTAGGCTTATAGTTACTACTTCCCCAAAAAGTAACTGCGTTAGTAACGGCGTTACTCCAAGAGAAAAGTCACTTGTTACCAGGAAAAGTAACTATTGCGTTACTTTAAAAAATCTTTAAAATGTCAAGGAATTTGAATTTTGAATAGAATAATGAAACAGGGTACTCCTCTTCAGTCGGTCATGTGAAGGCCACCTCAGATGCCTGCTAAAAGGCCATCAAAAAGCTGTGTTTCGCACAGTGTGTGCCATGTCCTTGGCATCGGGGTCCTGCTGCATCCCCCTGTCATGCGTGCGCTATAAGGCAGGAGGGACCTGGCTACATTCTTGTTAATGGGGTTTTCTATTTGGGATCATTTCACTTCTAAGTGTAATTGGTCTGGATTATGCAAAAACGATATATTTTCTAAATCATATGGACCTCTCCACTTTGGGCGCCTGTCACTTATATCTCCATGGGAGTCGGTGACTAAGGGGAGAAAGCCTGTAGGCTAATGGTAACGGAGTTATAATGATTGACAAAGTAATTAATTAGATTAAGCTACCCGTTACTGGAAAAAAGTAACAGCGTTAGTAACGCCGTTTATTGTAACGCCGTTATTCCCATCACTGGCTGTTACCCCGGGGGAGATAGACATGGAGGAAAGTGGTGGTTAGTTTTGAAGTAGCCTACAGGCTTCGTCAAAGCTCTACAAAGACAACGTTGTGAGCAATACATCTTGGAGGGAGATCGCACAGGCCCTCGGCATGGATGTGGCGGACGTCCAAAAAAGATGGAAAACTCAGAGGGACAAATTCGTTCGGCACCGCAGGGGCATGGCAAATACTAGCCTGGTTGTCACGACATTCCAATGCTCTGCATTGGGTCTGGCCAGGAGTGTATAGTAGAACTGTCGGGATTGTAAAAAAAAGTGCGTGATTCAAACTTGATGTACCCGCCTCCCTCAGTCTGCTACTGGTCGAAGCCAGAAAAGGCGTTGTCGAAGCCAGAGCCTAAATCAAGCTTAAACCTCTATCCAGAGCCATTGGAGGTGCTACACGTTGACTGGCTCTCGAAAAATAGGATGGAGTTCCCGATTTTCACTGGACTCTGACACTTGTGAATATTACTCCTGGCCAGACCGTGTTCAGGCCGCGCAGCGTGATGTCACGGTATGGGCGTTTCCCAGGCTAGGCAAATACACACAGAAGTAATGAGAGAAATTAAAGGTGGGAAGTTGGAAATCTTGGTGGGTGGTTGGGGTTTTTAAGCACAAACATCAAGACGGGACGTGGGGACTCCACAAGAAGAGTGCGCAACGGGAGCGAGAGAGAGCATCTAAGATGACGGGGGGTAGGCAGAGGAGACGGCGGAAGACCCGATGAGTCTGGACTTCAGCGGCCTGCGACTCCCGGAGGTCGCAGACGGCTTTTTGCCCAGTGTTGCAGATTTTTCATGCTCCCGCCCCGCAAAGATGTATTTTCAGCCCCCACCACCCCCGCCCGCATGCACCTGCAACATTTTGTCCAGATCCCGCAATATGAGGACGTTTGCGTTCTTTCTCAGGATAAAAGATCTTTCCATTGGCTTGGGCTTGGCACTGTGCTCTCGTGTATGGTGCGCCGTTCCAGGCAATGCAGGGCTCGTTTGCATCCTAGGCTTGACACACATACAATCTAAATAATAGCCTACACAATGGGCACATAATCTTTCTGGTGATGACACCGTACAGCCACGCCCCCAAATAGGCTACTTTTAATTGTGTAGTGTGTTCGTGTTGGCATGATATGAGTGAATTTATTTTGCGTAGGCCTACATGTCACCGCGCAAATCAGTTTCCACCGCAACTTATGAATTGATTAGGTACGGAGCAGAAAGTAATTCGATCTTCTACTGTAGGCTACTCAGACTTCTCCCAAAACTCCAATTAAGACCTCAGTTGAACTATTGGGAACAATCAAGCTAAGATGTGCATGTAAACGAAAAGAAATATTAATATAGCCTACCTGCTTGAAGCACCTCCGACCGTACTCCACGTCTGTCTTCTCTCCAGATGACCCTCAGCCAATCTTGATGTTTTTTTGTGTTGGTCTTAAAAATTGCTGACTCCACCAAGACCCACTGTTCAGGTTGTATATCTTCTTTTATTCCTAGAGATATCATCACGGCGACTATGGTATCCCTGCCACCAGCCTGTTGCCATACATCTCTGTTTTTTTCTTTTCTGACCTTTCCTTAATCTTCCCATCCTCTATAGCCTACCGAATATTGAAGTTTAATGGTCAGAATAACTGCCCGGATCTGATTGATCAATCCGTTCAGACTCGTTTTATCCTCAGCTGTCAGGCGCCACCCCATCCCCAGATGTTGGACACTCCTACTAACAGGTGCACAGGGCACCAACCAGCTCAGCTGTCAGGCGCCAGCCCCCCATGGACCAATCATCTCGCTCTTGAGACTTGTTTACGCCAAATCTGCAGTCAGCCTGGCGCCTTGACAGTCAGGATGTTTTCACAGAAGCCAATCAGAAATAAAGAACTTTTTCCCCCCAAACTCATTTATTTTCGGCTATTTCTGTTAACCACTTTTCAACTTTCAAAACATTCAGGGTACCAACGAATGCATTGTAACTTTTAACAATAGGCCTATTGATGCGACCCTCAAGCACACAGAATGATGTGGGACGTAAAACAAACAAACAAAAAATCAGAACATGGCCTATGAAGAATATGGTTAAAAACAGGAAACAGAGAAGTGGTATGATGCGTATTTCCCCTATAGGCTATTTTGATGTGTTTGTGTTCAGAATTGTGGTCAGACTTTGCGGTGCCTGATCTGATTGTGTTCAGACCTTGTGGTGCCAGCAACCGGGCACCGCCTCCTGACCTAATTAACCCCAGCGGTTAGTTGCCATGGTGACCCCGTCCTCCTCGATGTTGGGACCACTCCGAGCACGCGCACAAACCACCTGACGCGCGCTCCCGTGACCTGTCAGGTCAAACTCCAGCCAGCACGGCGCCGCTGTCAGTCAAACTGCTCTGGCCGCCTGGACCCCCGCTGTGCTCTGGCGCCAACTTTCGTGCCATGAACCGCATAGCAGCACACCTTAACAAGGAGGAGAATATCAGACGGGGACTCCATGCACCGCTGCTCTTCAATGTTAATGTTTGGATCCATCTCTCTCTATCTCTCTCTGTTTCTCTGTCGCCATTATCGGACCTTTCTCACTTTCATGGACGTGTCAGTGTCAGGATAGCCTGGCTATCGCCAGACCATATCACAAGTGAGATATGGTCTGGAAACCTCCTATTGGATTTCTCGTAGGGGAGGTGTGGTTTACGATTGCCAGTGGCTGTTTATTGGGCGTTACGAATGTCTATCATTTGGTGTGTGCGTAGCAAGGCAACTGTCGAGTTGTATGTGCCACCGCCTTTCCACCCCTTCCCGCTCTCTGATTGGTTCCCAGATTCAGGCGAAAAATTTTGAGCGAGTTTCCAGGCTGTCTTGCAGATCGGAACGATTGCGCAAAGCAGCCTGGGATTTCCCAGGCTAGTGTCAGGATCCTAACGTCCATCATTTGTGCCTTATGAACATTCCGTGCGTCCCTGTGAACGTCATCATTATGTTGTTACAATGTATGCGTACTCGGTACAATGTAGTGTGTACTCGCTACCTTGTAATATCGTAGCAGTGCAAGAACGAGTTGTTTCTCCGTTTGTCTGTTTGTTACGTATTTGTTTGTCTTGTTCAGCAGCCATATAATGATAGCACTTCTTCTCTAAGCCACGGTTTGTCATGAGAGCACATCTGTTGTCAGTGATTGCTGCTCGGGGAGAGTAGCGATTACATGTTCAGTTCATGCCCGCACCATACGGTCCGAGCCTGTATGCGCAGTCACAGCGCGGAGCAGCGCTTAAAGGAGCCATGCTCCTATTTCAGACATTGACACACTCACTGTGCTCATGCGTATGTCTGACTTACTGTAGGCAGTAGCAGCTGGACACCTTTTGGGTTAATACACTAACTACGCTACACTGTGTTGTGGCTGTGTAGTCCCAAGTAATCAAAACAAGTTGCCCCATGTTGGGCTAACTTACTGTATACTAACCCCTATACTACTCCTATACTCCTACACTAACTCCCACTGTTGTATGCTATTGTTTAAGTTCTCGATTGTAAGTCGCTTTGGGTTTAAAAAGTGTCAGCCAAATAATTTCTGATTAAGTTAAGTAATTATAACTTACTGAATAAAAGTAATGCATCCTGAGCATACTGACCAGCAGTGTCTGTCTGGCACAGCAGCTGCTCTGCTGCAGACAAGAAGGCATTACAGAGGGTGGTGAGGACTGCAGAAAAGATAATCAGATCACCCCAACCAGCCATACAGGACTTATACAACTCCCACTGTTCCAAGAGGGCCATCAACATCATCAAAGACACCACACATCCAGCACACAAACTTATCTCTCCTACCATCTGGGAAGCATTACCGCAGCATGCGGCGCCGCACAACAAGACTGAACAATACAGTAGCTTCTTCCCACAAGTCAACAGGCTCATCAACTCACTAAAAAAGATCCCATGAACATTTAAAAAATGGTCACTTGCACTTTACTGTCTTGCACCTACACCTCACTTGCACCTACATCATACTGCACTTTACAAACTGCATAGCATCACTGCACAGTACATCACACTACACTACATCAATACAATACGCACCAGCTGCAATCAACACTGCAAAATTCTATTGCACACCTCGACCCTTCTATCTACCTAATCAGTCAACTAGCTATAGCCACCCAAAGAAAAAATCCTCTTCTTGCTGGAAGACTATTGTCTGCATGTGTCTATCTGTTGTCCATGTGTGCCAGCACTGGCACCATATTGATTGCTGACTCTGTGTGTGTGTGTTGGGTGGGTGGATGTGTGTGTGTGTGTGTGTGCATGTTTTTGTTGTTTGTGTGTTGTGTACTATATGTATATTGTTTAGTTAAATTGTAAAATGTATATTTTATGTATATTGTTTCGTATTTAAGCTGCACATCTGGAGACTGGTGCAACACAATCTCAAATCCTCTGTGTAATGAAAATTATATACTGTAGAAGTTTTTGACAATAAAGTTCACTTGACTTGACTTGACTTAATGAGATTTTACAATGTAAAACCAATGGTGAGAATGGGCTAAAAATGACTTTCCCGATACAAAACAATGATAGACTACTTTCATTTGATTTGGATATATTTTGAAGGGGACATAACATTACAATAAATTGTGATGTATCTTCGTGGCAAAAATGCTGCCAGGTTGGGAGTCACTTTATGTGAAAGCTATTGAAAAAAAAAAACTTTCCCTGTAAGGAACAATGGTATAGTAATTTGATGTGGATATACATTGATGGGGGCATAAAATCACAAAAATTGTTGTGTATCTTAGCAGTCCGATGTAGCCAAGGCATGTTGCAAGGTTTGAGGCTCCCAAAAACACTTAATGTGACAGCTATTGAAAAACATAGGACACAATGGTATTTTAATTTGATGTGGATACACATTGAAGGGTGCTTAAAATCCCAAAAAATTGTGCCGTATCTTGTTAATCCCATGTAACCAAAGCCTGCTGCAAAGTTTGGGGTCCACATGACACTTAATGTGAAAGCTATTGAAAAAAATGTATTTCCCCCATAGACATCAATGGTATTTTAGTTGAATGTGGATATACATTGAAGGCTGCTTAAAATCCCAATAAATTGTGCTGTATTTTGTTAATCCCGTGTAACCAAAGCCTGCTGCAAAGTTTGGGGTCCACATGACACTTAATGTGAAAACTAAAAATTGTATTTCCCCCATAGCGATCAATTGTATTTTAATTTAATGTGGATATACATTGAAGGGTGCTTAAAATCGCAATAAATTGTGCTGTATTTTGTTAAGTCAAGTCAAGTCAGGAGAACTTTATTGTCAAATGCCATCCATATAATTACATTACACAGAGGATTTGAAATTGCGTTACACTAGACTCCAGATGTGCAGCATAAATACTAAATATACATACAATATACACTATACATAAGAAATGTAACTAAGCAATATACATATAGCACACAGCACACTCACACACATATTCCAACCCCCCAACCAACCACCTCCAAACACACACACACACACACACACACACACACACAGTGGCCAGCGGTACCATTGCTGGCATACATAGACGACAGACAAGAGATATTCCAACAGAGGTCCATAGCTTGGTGTCAGATGAGGTAGATAGATAAGTGGGAGTGTGCAAGATATGCAGTGTTGATAGCAGCTGGTGTGTATTGTAGTGTAGTAGTGTAGTGTAGTGTAGGGTAGTGTGTGCAGTGATATTGTGCAGTGTTTAAGGTGCATGTAAGGTGTAGGTGCAAGTTAGGTGTGGGTGTAGTATGTAAGGTGCAGGATAGTAAAGTGCAAATGACCTTTATGTGTAATGTTTATGGGATCTTCTTAATTGAGTTGATGAGCCTGATGGCTTGTGGGATGAAGCTGTTGCCCAGTCTTGTTGTGCGGAACCGCATGCTGCCGTAACGCTTTCCAGATGGAAGGAGAGAGAACAGTTTATGTGCTGGATGAGTGGTGTCTTTGATGATGTTGATGGCTCTCTTGCAACAATGTGAGTTGTATAAATCCTGAATGGCTGGTTGTGGTGATTTGATGATCTTTTCTGCAGTCCTCACCACCCTCTGTAATCCTGTGTAATCAAAGCCTGCTGCAAAGTTTGTGGTCCACATGACACTTAATGTGAAAGCTATTGAAAAAAATTGTATTTCCCCCATAGCGATCGATGGTATTTTAATTTGATGTGGATACACATTGAAGGGTGCTTAAAATCCCAAAAAATTGTGCCGTATCTTGTTAGTCCCATGTAACCAAAGCCTGCGGCAAAGTTTGGGGTCCACATGACACTTATCGTGAAAGCTATTGAAAAAAATGTATTTCCCCCCATAGACATCAATGGTATTTTAGTTGAATGTGGATATACATTGAA
>JAODOC010000953.1:0-10867 GCA_027575955.1 Nemapteryx nenga | reverse complement strand
ATGCACCTACTGGTGCTCCCTTACCGTACTCTTCAAGTAGATTTCTTAATGGGAGTTTGTTCCTCTTGATGGTGTCATTGGTACCGGAGGTGTTATTAGAGCTGCTTTTTTTTTTTTTTTTTTAAGTATTTCTTTTTCTATTGCTTTCATTCTCCCTTTCAAAACTCTGGTGCACTGTATGGTGTCCTGTTGAGTGGGTGGGGCCACACCTTTCATTTGTATTTTGCTCATAACCCACCACTGACTTAGTGTAGGGAACCTAAATGACTCCTCTCTCCATGAATTCCAGAAAAGATTAAAAAGAGCGAATCAAGGAATGATCTGGCAGAAACCTGCTATCAAAATGCCAGGGTATTTGATGAAAGCTAACTGTCGGAGGTTATTGAGATATAGTGATGACAGAGTTTGTTATGAAATACCCATGAAATTGGCCTTTTTTGTGAATCTACTGCAGCCCATCGTGAACTTCAACAGACAAAAATGTTAAGCTTTGCCGGAGACACAAAATTAGTTTTTACCTTTCACGACATATTCTGTCTAACTTGCACAAAAGTGTCTCCCCGCAAATCAAACAAGTAATAGTTGATTATAGACTTAAGAAACTCCGAGGCATTTTAACAGTTTTACAATTCCTGTCTTTAGATTTGTTCTGACAACCTTCCACTCTAACCCACTATGTTTGGTTGTGTGCATTTCTTGCAATACAGTTAAAATCCAATATATCTGTAGATGGTTAAATCATTTTGAATGGGAATCATTATGATGAGACTAATACAGTTAAGCCCAGAAATATTTGGAGTGTGACAATTTTCATAATTTGGGCTCTGCATGCCACCACATTGGATTTGAAATAAAACAGCTGAGATGCAATTGAAGTGCAGACGTTCAGGTTTAATTCAAGGGGTTGAACAAAAATATCCTATGAAACGTTTAAGAATTGCAACCATTTTTCTACAAAGTCTCTTCATTTCAGGGGCTCAAAAGTAATTGGACAAATTAACGATAAATGCAGAGGGTTGTGTCAGGAAGGGCATCCGACGTAAGACTTGTGCCAAATCAGACATGCGAATCGAACTTATGTCTTCCATACCGGATCGGTTGAGGCCCGGGTTTAGATGGAGGGAGTTGATTCGCTGTGGCGACCCCGGAAGGGAAAAGCCGAAAGGAGAAGAAGAAGATTACCATACATAAAATATTCATTTTTAATACTTTGAGAATCCTTTGCAGGCAACGACTGCCTGAAGTCTGGAACCCATGGACGACATCAAACACTGGGTTTCCTCCTTTGTGATGCTTTGCCAGGCCTTTATTGCAGCTGTATTCAGTTGTTGCTTGTTTGTGGGTCTTTCTGCCTTAAGTTTTGTCTTAAGCAAGTGAAATGCATGCTCGATCAGGTTGAGATCTGGTGTTTGACTCTACCATTGCAGAATATTCCAGTTCTTTGCCTTAAAAGAACTCCTGGGTTGCTTTCACAGTATGTTTTGGGTCACTGTTCATCTGTACTGTGAATCAACGTCCAATCAAACAATTCAGCATTTGGCTGAATCTGAGCAGAAAGCATATCCCTATACACTTCAGAATTCATCTGGCTGCTTCTGTCACATCATCAATAAACACAAGTGACCCAGTGCCACTGGAAGCCATGCATGACCATGCCATCACACTGCCTCCACTATGTTTTACAGATGATGTGGCGTGCTTTGGATCATGAGCCGTTCCAAGTCTTCTCCATACTTTTTCTTCCATCCATACAGGTTGATCTTAGTTTCATCTGTCCAAAGAATGCTGTTCCAGAACTGAGCTGGCATCTTTAGATGTTTTTTGGCAAAGTCTAATCTGGCCTTTCTATTTTTGAGGCTGATTAATGGTTTTCACCTTGTGGTGAACCCTCTGTATTTGCTCTCTTGAAGTCTTCTCTTTATGGTAAACTTAGATACTGATACACCTACTTCCTGGAGAGTGTTCTTCACTTGGGTGGATGTTGTGAAGGGGAACCATGGAAAGGATCCTGCCTTCTCCACCACTGTTATCTTCCATGGATGTCCAGGCCTTTTTGAGTTCCCAAGCTCACCAGTGCATTCTTTTTTTTTTCTCAGAATGTTCCAGACTGTTGATTTGGGCACTCCTAATATTTCCACTATCTCTCTGATGGATTTCTTCTTTTTTTTCAGCCTAAATGCCTCTGCATGCTTTTGCGACAAGGCTTTCGCAGATAGCTTTTCGCAGACAGTTGTAATTTATCATTGAGCGGGGAGTATAGGTGTGTATAGGCATGCGCAATGTTATTCACCGGCACAACGCAAGGGGGCGCGAAGTCGTGAAATCGCTAGGAGTAGTTGGTGGGTGTGGTTAGTGGAGTGTTTATCCTCAGGTTACTTATAAATATGCTTATAATGACTAGAACTGGAGTCGTATAGATGTACATACTGCCTCACTTCCTTGATCAACCGCTTTTCGTGCTGCTCCATCTCCGTTCATGTTTTTAAAAATGGCGGCCGTGAAAACAAAACAAACCGGGAAAGTAAGGAAGCAGAAGTGCATGTACAGCGGATGTAGAGTGGACCAATCAGATCCCTCTTGTCTGTGACGCTGTCTGCGGTGGTCACAATTTTTGGGAGGTGCGTGCAGGGTGCGTGCAGAGTGTCTGCGAAGGGAGGGAGGCTTCACAGATGCTATCTGTGACGCCATCTGCGAGGACTGGGTTGTCAGCATAAATTGGCCTTAACTGCATTCAAAAAAAAATTTTATATAAACACAAACTACATTTAATATTACTGTCCTGGTTAATACAATATTACAGAAAAATGCTGAATGCTGGCATTACTGCAAAGACAGATTTGATAAGTCCACTGACAGGTTTCCGCATTCAAATAGTCAGTCAGTCAATTTGTGGAATTTTTTGAAATAAATTAAATTAATTTCAAGGAAAAGTCTGAAAGATGATAAAGGATTCATTCGAGCTGACTGTCAGTATGGATCTAATCAGTTTAGGTTTGATAATATGTCTGTATTTTGCACAAATCACCGAAAACATGTTGAATTAGGATTGTTAGTTTTAATTCATATTTCCGCAAAAATATTAGAGAATACAGTTCTGTAAATGATCATCACCTAAAATGAGATATTGGGCCAAATATATACCAGTAACATTAGGCCTATTGAAGTACAGCAACCTAACTGTAAAGATCTAACATTTAGATTTACTGCTGTATTAATATATATTTAGGCACTGCCTAAAAGCGGCGCTCCTGATGAGTGTATGAGCAAAATATTTGCAAGAGCACAAAATCAACCTGAATAATAATAATTAATTTATAATAATAATAATAATAATAACCTGACCAACCTTATGTTTGTCCTAGGTCAGAATCAATTGAACCCATGAGTACAAAGACTCACTATTCCCCCACTATGGCTATTCAACTGAATGAATAAAACAAGAGACTGTGTACAAAAATAAAACACTTTAATGATTGATATATTTTTTTTTAGTTAAGCAATGAGCCACAAGATGTTATCAAAAACACTACAACGGGTCAAAGCCCCACTATTAATATGAATTGCCTTATTTAAAAAACATAAATAAAAAAATAAATTCAAATACACAAATCCAAAACAAAAAGAATCACCCCTAACAAGGGCACACACAATAGGCTATAAGGGGTGAGGGGGGAAAAATTGACAAAAGAAGCCAGCCAGAGAAGAAAGCCCACAGGGGTGCAGCAAGATCATACACTACACTGCTAAACTACTATATTCAGCTCAGCACTACACCACACTCAAGCAGCAAGTGTACTACACCAGTAAGTGTACTACACCAGTAAGCACCATAACTAAGGTAACTATGCACCACACTCAAACAACAAGTATACTATATCACTTCAGTGCTATAGTCAGTTTGACTCCACTACACTCACATAAAACTTCATAGCACCACACCACACAAGCTTGTATGATCAACACACTCGCCAAGCCCAAATGGCATAAGCTAGGAATAAGCCCTCACAACCCCTCGTGCTTCCCCACCCTGGCTGACAAAAGTAGGAAAAGGGAATAAACCTTGCTGAATAAATATACAAATAAAAAAATAAACAAATAAACTAAACAAAAGTGGAGGTGGTTTTACACACGCTTACACCACACTATAACAAGGCATTTCACAGTGGGCCTTATGCTGATGGCAATTAGACTACCCTAAAGAGCATTAAACAGGCCCACATTAGTTTTTAAAATAAATTTTACAATGGGAAAAACAGTGACAATAGGCTCCTGCAATTAACAAAAGATCTCAATTAATCACCTGTTCATCAGGACAACATTCACAGAATACACATAGACATGTTAATATACATAAAACCCATGTAAACATTCAGCTACCTGTTACTGTTATGCTGGCGTCTTACCATACAGGCAGGAACAGTCTTTGGCATGATTAACTACAAAACAATTGCATGTTCACTACCATGACATTCATACTACCGTAACATTCATACATTTCCCCATTTCTGTTCAAATAGTTAGACTTTATTAAGACATAAAATTTACCTTCTTACAATCCCCACTATGCATACCAGTAGACTATCCTTTTTCACTTAGATGTTGCGTGGGTCAGGGAACTGCAAGTTTAAATGCTCGTGATTAACAAATGAGCTCCACTAAGCATTATAAGCAGCAATGGACATGTTTTGATACCTTTGGTGCCGTGTTGTTACTAGAGACTGCCATACAAGACAGGAAAACAGCCAGACTTACTTAAATACTGCGAGGTAGATAAACAAGTAAGCCTGCGTTCTATGTTGATTAATGTAACATAAACTGTGTTAAAAGATGTTTCCCTTACCCGCTCTAAGTTATATCACCACCGGCAAACACTGCACGCCAAACAGTGCTCACCATTACTGTGCTGTTAGATTTCAGACAAAGAGTGGGCCCATGTTACAGGCTAAACTAATCTACCTGCATTTCCTCCTCACGTGAGACAACAGAACATCAGGTGACTTGCTAAACTCCATTTCTACCAGTGTTCCTGATTAGGTGCGACTAATTACATGGCTTGAAGGCTTCTCCCACCCATCACATATTCCCCCCACTTTGAAAGGCAACCGTCCCGATGCCTTTGGCTTTCTAGCACCATGGCCTAAAATGACAATTAGGGGTGGGGGTAACTAAGAGGATGGCATTCTGTTGGCCCTCCAGGTGTTGGGATGCCGACTGTGGTAGCCGGAAGGAGTTGGAGTGTTGGCCAGCTCGAGCTCGTCTGGGACGTCCTACTCTGTCCTCTCCCTCTGGGACTGTAGGTGTTTGACTGGACTCAATCACTGGTGGAAAACTTATAGTACTCACTGGCCTTGCCTGGTCATCCTCATGTCCATCTAGTGGTCCGAGGGTGGCGGTTTCCACATTGGTCTCCTGTCCATCTTCACATGGAGTCTGTGTTATTTGCTCATGAGGTACTACTTGGAACCACACATCACCTTCATCCTCTTCATTACATTCTGGTACTCCCTTTTCCTCTGATGTTCTTGGCAGTGAGATGTCCACAAGGGCTTCACCTGGCACCTGCTCCTGGCCCAGAAAAGCCTTTAACTCTGACCGATGGACATTTATCTTGGGGCCCAGACCATCTTCGGGTGTGATGTGGTACACCTGGCCCTTCTTGTCTCAGCATTTCACCACTCTATATACTCTCGGGTCCCACAGGTCTTGAATTTTGTGTCTGCCAAGTGGGTGGCTTCTCCAACATACCCTCATCTGCGATGAAAGTTGGGGTGGGAGTACCACGTGACATTCTCTGCTGGCTGCCGCAGCCTCCAGGCGAGTCTTGGCATACACTGCAGTGAGATGTTCTTTATGGGTAGTGACCCAGTCAGCTGGAGATGTACTACCTGGATCTTCTGCCGCCAACCCCAGTAAGAAATCCACTGGGATTTGGGGCTTTCGCCCAAACATAAGCTCGTATGAAGAGTGGCCTGTGGACTGATGCATTGTAGGCAAACAGCAAGTGGGGTAATGCTTGGAGACACCTTTTCTTTTTCCCTGGGGGCAAGGTGCTTAGAAGATTGTGAAGGGTATGATTAAAATGTTCACGTTACCTGTTACCTTCCGGGTGGTACGGCTCTTGTCTATTCCATACAACTTGCACAGGCGCTTGAGTAGGTCTCCCTCAAAGGCGTGGCCTTGATCTGAGTGGATCCACTTTGGCACTCTATACGAGTAAAAACACCTTTCTATAAGGAACTTGGCCACGGTCTCTGCTTGTTGATTAGCTGTTGGATAGGCTTGGATGAATTTAGAAAAGACATCAGTTACTATAAGAACATTCTCATGGTTGTCAGCAGCTTTTTCCATGACTGTAAAGTCAATGGCAATGATCTCCAGGGGTCTGGCCGCCAGCACATGGCCAGTGTATGTGCGAGAGGTGGGCACTACACCCTTGGCCAGTGTGCACCTCTCACATTGCTTACACCAATGCTCGATATCTTGACGCATTTTGGGCCAGTAACATCTCTGTCAGATCAATTCGGTTGTTCTTTCTACACCTTGATGGCCATGGTTGTCATGCAAGCTAGTTAACACTTCCTTATGCAAAGCTGTTGGTAGTAGCAACTGTAGTATCTTGTCCTGTGTAGGAGGTAGTTGGATTTCGTGAAACAAGATCCCATCTTTCTCTCGGACTCACCGTCACTGCTGAGCCAGCTCCAATACCATTTCGGTCTCTTAAGCCCTCTCTTGCCTGTTTGATGGACGGCCTCTCCTCCAGTAACTCAAGAAGGCTGCAATCGTGGAGTCTTTGGCCTGGAGTGACTGTAGGTCAGCCAGCAGCCGGATGGGGGCTGCATCTAATGTGGCAATGACTACACTGGATCCCGACATCTCTACATACCTCCCCCTTTGCAGCTCTGGTGGAACAGCGATGTCTGATGTCATAGGCAGACTGGAGGGATCATGCTGACGTGATAAGGCATCGGCATTCCGGTTTGCGGTGCCAGGGCGGTATTTTAGCTCGAAGTCAAAGACGGCTAGCTGAGAGGCCCACCTTTGTTCCATGGTGGCCAGCTTTGCTGTCTGCAAATGGCTTAATGGATTGTTGTCCGTGTAGACAATGAATTTGGCCCCAAGCAAATACTCCCTGAAGCATTCCATCACAGCCCATTTTAATGCCACAAACTCAAGCTCCATCAAGCTATAATTCGACAGGTTCTTCTCAGACAGCCGTAGAGTTCTACTGGCAAACACGATGGGTCATTTTTCTCCACCTACTTCCTGAGACAGAACAGCACCCAAGCCTTGGTGACTGGCATCAATTTCAAGAATGAATGGCAGTGAAAAATCTGCGTATTGGAGTACTGGGGCAGTGACAAGTTCTTGCTTCAAAGTCTGGAATGCCTGCTCACACTTGTCATCCAAGCAGTCTCCCAGCTTGGCATTAGATCTACCACCCTTCTTTCCTCCCCCTTGCAGTTCTGAGACCAGCTTGTGTAAGGGACCTGCATACTTTGCAAATCTGACCACAAACCGGCAATAATATGAGGCGAAGCCCAAGAACGAATGCAATTCAGTTAGGGTAAGAGGGCACTTCCACTGCAGGACAGTCTGGATCTTGTCTGGGTCAGTTGCTACTCCACGGGCTGATATTACATGGCCTAAGTATTGGACCTTTTCCTTGAAAAAGTGACATTTACTCAGTTTGAGTTTCAAGTTGTATTCTTTGAGCTGGCCCAAAACTAATTCAAGCCGCCGCAAACGTTGTTGAAAAGAGGATGAAAAGATGACTATATCATCCAAATACAACAAGGAAGTGAAGTACATTGCATTAACCACTGAAAAATACTTTGTGTGTTACATAGCCCAAAGGGCATACGGTTAAACTCAAACAACCCAAAAGGTGTACAAAAGGCGGTTTTTTCTTTATCCTTTTCGGCCATGGGCACTTGGCTGTAACCAGAGGCCAAGTCCAGTGTGGAGAACAGTGTGGCCCCTGTCAGCGCATCCAAGGACCCCTCTATTCTTGGGAGAGGATACGTGTCCCTTCTAATCTTGGCATTAAGTTGCCTGTAGTCTACACAAAGGTGAATGGTCCCATCTTTATTTTGGACCACAACAATCGGTGAAGCATAGGGACTACTACTAGGTTGAGCTATCCCCTTCTCCACTAGTTCTTGAACATGAGCCTTGACCTGTGCAAACTGTGATGGTGGCAAATGACAGTAGCGCTGTCGTACTGGAGCTGTGTCTACCACTGGTATCTCATGTTGGACTAAGGATGTACAAACTAAGTCCCCATCATGTTTGCTAAACACCCCTTGAAATTTTTCTAACAACCCCCTAGCCTCCTGCTGTTCTAGAAGGGAAAGGTTTGGCCACTGTAAAGGTGAAAAATCTATGGGGGCTTTGATACTGGCTTCTGCTGTTTGAACAAGAGCTATCTCGTCACCATCGATACTGAGACCAGAGGTAAGGTCCACCACATGAAGGCTGCCCAGTGTAGTATGAGGGTGGAGCCACTGGTCCTCTGCTCCCACATTAACAACTGGAATGTTAACTTTGCCCCAAGTAACAGGCAATAGAGCTGTAGAGATCAGGAGAATCCCAGGAAGTTGACCCTCCCCATAGGGCAGAGGTTCCAGGAAACATGAGGTGATTGGGCCAAGAATGTAGCATGTGGCTGGTACGAACTTAAGACTCCCAGCGGGTATCCTGAGGGCAGGATCTGGCTGAACCATTGCTTTACCGATGTATCCAGAGCCAGACAGGCACTCCAGACTTTGGCACTCAGATAGGGCTTGTCTCCATTCAATGTCTGCAGTCTATTCTGGGTGACAGTGGAACAGATTTTGCCCATGTTCATTAAAAAGTTCATGGTAATAGCAGCGAATGGCATTCATCCCCAATAATCCAGGGACACACATCTCCTGTTGACTCGTGGTTGGGTCCGGCGAGTCCCTAACCACCAACACCCCTATTTTCAGAAGCAACTTGCCCAACACTTCCAAATCAAGCTCAATGTAACCTAGATAAGGGATGGACAGCCCATTAGCTGCTTTAAGCTGTAACCAATCACATGACTGCATCTTCTCACTGGTTTGTGGTTCTACCCATTGCTGAAAGAAGCTCTCAGTCACTGTCGTTACCATGGAGCCAGTGTCAAGGAGGCAGTGTGTAAGGACACCAACAAGATGAATAACAATGACTGGGCAGTTTCCAATGAGACGAATAGAAGTAGACAAAGTTTTATTCTCTTCTGAGCCCAACCAACCCCCTCCCAGTGCCGAGCTCCCAACACTGGAGGGCGCTAGTTTCCCTGCTGCATCCCACTATTGGCGACTACCCCAGTCTGCTCCCAACTAGGTAAATCACCCTGTGTTACAATAGCCTGTCCCCCTGGTGTTATAGTCCTGCAGAGCCTAGTGATGTGCCCTGCTTTGTTACAGCGCAGGCAAATGGGTTTCCCATCTGCCTGGAATTTGTAGGGCCTAGGCTGAGCAAAGACAGGCCTATGAGTAAATCTGGGAGCACTCTGAGATTGTCCCAACTGAGTTAAAAATGGTGTCTAACTGGGCTTGCTGTTTGCATAGGCATTCCTTCAGCTTGATAAACTCAGGGGTAGCGCTAACTGTAACTGCATTTGTGTCAGTCTCATAAGAATTACAGGAACAGGTGCAGGCGTGAGGTGTCTGTGCACGCCTACTAAGCCAATCAAAGGCCTCACTATGTATATCCCTGAAACTTAAGTGCTGGTTATTGTAAATTTTATCCAATAGGTCACCCCGGAGTTTATTGTTACGAAGGCCTTCCACAAACTGGTCACAAAGGATGTGGTCTGAGTGTTCTAGATTGTCATCCTTATCTTCTATCCACTCCATTAACTCCATTAACCCATGGGAATACTCCCTAACAGATTCACTTTTACCCTGCCGGCGGTGATAAAACTGGCAGTATAAAGCATTAAGAGACTTAGAGCACCTAAAATTCTTTTTTAAGATCTCAAAAATTTTCTGGGGGTCATTTCAATCTGCAGCTGGACTAAACTTGATTTCGCGCTTAGCCTCTCCATCTAACAAGTCATACACAAACAAAGCCTGTTCAAGTTTAGGCCTAGGATGTGCTGCTAATGATCTGCTAGCCTCCTCAATCCAGTCCTGTACAGACATATTATCAACAGACATTTTCCCAGAAAATCTTGGGCATTTCCTTTCACGTGGTACACATACAAGGCGCTCAACTGGAGTTGTGTTAGTTACATTACTGGGTGGGACCTGGGGAGAGTTGGATGAGGTTGAAGACCCTTCCACACCCCTAAGACACTGGTTATCAGCTTTAAGCTGACTCACCATAACAGTCAAAGCCCTAACCTGGTCTTCAAGGGTCTCTTCGGAGGACATGATGACTGGATCGAGGCCAACTCCAAACCCAGTGAGCACTGGTTGTTCTTCTCTGTAAACACTGTTTTTCCCTTTTACTAGATGTCTTTTAACTAACCACCTCCAAAAATAATAAAAATAAGTTTGATGCTAAAGCAAAAAGAAAAGGAAAAAAAACAACTAAGCAAATTTATACACAACCTCTTGATCCTGCTGGCTATGCCAAAATGTAACCTGAACAAAATTACGTTTATCCTAGGTCAGAATCAATTGAACCAATGAGTACAAAGACTCACTAGCCCCCCACTATGGCTATTCAACTGAATGAATAAAACAAGAGGCTGTGTACAAAAATAAAACACTTTAATGATTGATATCTTTTTTTTAGTTAAGCAATGAACCACAGGATGTTATCAAAAACACTGCAATGGGCCAAAGCCCCACTATTAGTATGAATTGCCTTATAAAAAAAAACAAGAAACAAAACAAACAAATCATTCAAATAC
>JAODOC010000906.1:0-10873 GCA_027575955.1 Nemapteryx nenga | reverse complement strand
TGTTCAAAGTGTTTGCAGTTGCTGCAGATAATAAAACAGAAGGAAATTACAGCTGCATTTCGGCATACACAAGTAAGGCATAAGTTAGAAACATTGCCTGAATATCGTAAGTAATTTCATATTGGCATTGTATGGTGGTTCAGCAGGTAGTATTGCATGGTATCTGCAGTTCTATGCTGTGTTCAGGTTACTATTTGTGTAGAGTTTATACACAAATTTTCCAAGTATCTGCATGGTTATTTCCAGGTTTGCCTGTTTGTTCCAACGTCCAAAAACCTGCTGGTAGGTTGAGTGACTAATCTGAATTGCCCCGTGTGTAAATGTCTGTGTGAACGGTGTCCTACAATTGACTGTCATCCGATCTAGAGTGTATCCCATCTTGTACCTGCCCCCCCCACACCCACCCCCCCGGGATAAAGTGCTTCCCAAAGAAGGCCGATTGCATAATTTTTTTAAGCTGTTATTTTCATCTAGATGTTTGTTGTTTTCTGACACAATGGCCTCTAACCTGTACTCACAGCACCTGATGTTGCAAGGGACCTCAGTGTGACAAGTAAGACATAAGTTAGAAACATTGCCTGAATATCGTAAGTAATTTCATCCTGGGACTATATGGTGGTTGAGCAGGTAGTATTGCATGGTGTCTACAGTTCCGTGCTGTGTTACATTACATGGCATTTAACAGACATTCTTATCCAGAGCGATGTGCAATAAATGCAACTTTCAGGTACAAGAAATGCTGAACTTCTACAAGTTCTAGTGTCAAATGTGCAAGTGAAAGAATAACACCTAGTGTAATATTCTGTTGAAGTAACAACAATCAGCCAAGGAGAACAAGCCAGCCATACAAATGAGCCAACAAAACACAACTAAATAGAGAAAAATTAAAATCCCAGAGACTAAGTCATCGTGACCAGGCTAGACAGCACACATCCTGCATTAGTCACGACATCTAAGGCAGCTACATGATTATGCAGTGGGCAGGGAAGCAGTGTAGAGGTGCAGTCTGAAGAGGTGGGTCTTCAGTCTGCGCTTGAAGTTAGTCAGGGAATCAGCAGTTCTGACCTCGATGGGAAGGTCATTCCACCAACGGGGAGCCAGGACGGACGGAATGTTGTACAGGAGGAATGTACATGTCCAGGTCACTGCAGCGATGTTCAGCAAAGTGGAGAGTCTGTTGTCGAACACGACCACTAGGTCCCTCGCACTGGGTGAAGGTGACATAGATATGAAGGTCATTCACTGGACAAAGTCCAGGGGTGGAGAGGATGGAGCGGTAATGAAGATCACCTTTGTCTTGCCTGGGTTGAGCTTCAGGTGATGGTTCTCCATCCAGCTCTGGATGTCACGCAGGCAAACAGAGATGCGAGCGGAGACCTGTGTGTCAGAAGGAGGAAAAGAGAAAAACAATTGAGTTTCATCAGCATAGCGGTGGTAGGATAGACCATGAGCAGAGATAATCGGGCTGAGAGACTGGGTGTAGAGGGAGAAGAGAAGCGGACCAAAGACTGAACCGTGGGCGAGACTAGTGGGAAGTGGGCATGGTGCTGATACTGTACCAGCGTATGTAACCTGGAAGGAGTGACCGGAGAGGTAGGACTTGAACCAATCCAGGGCTGTGAAGGGCATCCCACACATCCCCCATCCCTAGTGCTGATAGGGATGACAGGAGGATGGGGTGGTGAACTGTGTCAAATGCAGCAGAAAGGTCAAGGAGAATCAGGACAGAGGAGAGGGAGGCAGCACGTGCTGTATGAAGTTCCTCACTGACGGAGAGAAGCACAGTCTGGCTCAGAAGCCAGGCTGGTGAGGATCCAGGAGGTTGTTCTGAAAGAGAAAAGAGAAGAGTTGGTTAGCAACAGCACATTCAAAAATCTTTGATAGGAATGGGAGGAGAGAACCCGGGCGGTAGTTCTGGATGACAGAAGGGTCTCGGGTGGGTTTTTTCAGCATTGAGGTGATGTGGGCCTCTTTTAAGCTGAAAGGAAAGTATCTGGAGGATAAGGAGGAGTTGAAAAGGGAGGTAATAAATGGGAGGATGTCAAGAGTGATAGTCTGGAGGAGAGCTGAGGGCTAGGGTTAAGGGCACAGGTGGTAGGATGGTGTGAGAGCAGGAGCTGGGAGACATCAGCTGTGGAAGAAGGATGAAAAAGCAAAGAGCGAGGGGAAGGGACAAGAAGGGTGGGGAGAGGGAGGCACGGGGTGTTTAGGTTACTATCTTTGTAGAGTTTCTACACATTTTTCTTGTACCTGCGTGGTAATTTCCAGGTTGGTCTGTTTCCTCCAACCTCCAAAAACCATGCTGGTAAATTGACTGGCTAATCTAAATTGTCCCTGTATGCGAATGCCTGTGTGAATGGTGTCTTACAATTGACTGCCATCCAATCTAGAGTGTTCCCATCTTGTACTTGTCTTTGGATCCTCCACAAATCTGTCCGGGATAAAGTGCTTCCCAAAGAAGGCCGATTGCATAATTTTTTTAAGCTGTTGTTTTCATGTAGATGTTTGTTGTTTTCTGACACAATGGCATCTAACCTGTACTCACAGAACCTGATGTTGCAAGGGACCTCAGTGTGACTGAAATTACAACAAACTCATTGTTTCTGAACTGGACTGAACCAATAGGAGAAAGATCTTTCTTTAAAGTACAGTGGAGCAATGACAGCATCACTTTGAATTCAACAACCCCAAACACTTTCTTTAACATTTCTAATCTCAATCCTGGAGTCAGTTACACCGTCCGGATATCTGCTGTTGCTGCAGATAATATAACAGAAGGAGAACTAGTTGATCTTTCAGTCTATACAAGTATGTTTCAGAGAATTGTCTTCTCAATTGATGACAAAGAAATTTCTGAACAATGTTTATGCTAATGGTCTTCTTTTGCGTTCACAGAGCCTGACACTGTTAGCAATCTCACAACGGTTAATGTTACAACCTCCTCTATAGTTCTGTACTGGACTGAGGCAGTGGGGCACATCTCCCATTATGTAATCCAATATGCGAATGTCAGTACGACAATCAATAAGACTACGGAAAGCCCCATGATTAACATAACTAATCTGACTCCGGGAGTGCAGTACATGTTCAAAGTGTTTGCAGTTGCTGCAGATAATAAAACAGAAGGAAATTACAGCTGCATTTCGGCATACACAAGTAAGACATAACTTCGAAACATTGCCTGAATATCGTAAGTAATTTCATCTTGTCATTGTATGGTGGTTCAGCAGGTAGTATTGCATGGTATCTGCAGTTCCATGCTGTGTTCAGGTTACTATGTGTGTCGAGTTTATACACATGTTTTCCAAGTATCTGCATGGACAGTTACACCGTCCCGATATCTGTTGTTGCTGCAGCTAATATAACAGAAGGAGAATGAGTTGATCTTTTAGTCTATGCAAGTACTGTATGTTTCAGAGAATTCTCATGTATTCTCATTTGATGAAAGAAAGAATTTGTCAGCAGTGCCAAAATATCATGCAGATACAGGTCAAAAGCAGGTTAATCTTCACACCAAGCATCATAATGAAGAAAAAGTGTGATCTCTCGGACTTTGATTGTGGCATGGATGTTGGTAAGTGAAGGGTTAGTTTGAGTATTTTGTAACCTGTTGATCTGCTGGGAATTTCACACACAAACAGTCTCTAAACTTCACACAGAGTGGTACGAAAAACAAAAAAACATTGAGTGAGCGATTGTTCTGGGAGTGAAAATGGTTTGTTGATGAGAGAGGTCAGAGGAAACTGTCCAGATTGGTTTGAGCTGCCAGGAAGGATATAATAATGGAAATAAAAGCTCTTTACAACTGTGGTAGCAGAAAAACATTTCAGCATGCACAGAACACTAAACCTTGAGGTAGTAAGGATACAACAGCATAAGACCACATTGGGTTCCACCCATGTCAGCCAAGAACTGGAATCTGAGGCTAAAATGTGCAGAGGCTCATTGACACCCGGGATCGGCAGGAAAAATGTGAGGGGAGTTGGGTGAATGAACAGCACTTTCCCCTCCCTCTATGCACCTAACCCCCAACTGCTCCCCAGGCGCTTTAGTATAGCTGCCCACTGCTCTGGGTATGTGTTTATGCTCATTGCTCACTTGTGTGTGCATGCGTATGTTCACTGCTTCGGATGGGTTAAATGCAGAGGAGGAATCCCATTGTGCTTTAGTGTACATGTGACAAATAAAGGCTTCTTAAAAAAAAAAAACACTGGACAGTTGAATGTTAGAAAAAAACCTGACTTGTCTTTTTTCAGTCTTCAGCTGCCTCGTTTGGGTGAGTCTGTGCCCATCACAGCCTCAGATTCTTATTCTTGGCTGACAGGAGTGCAACATGATGTCTTCTTCTGCTGTTGTAATCCATCCACTTCAAGGTTTGATGTCTTGTGTATTCTGAGATGCCTTTCTGCTCACCACTGTTGTCAAAAGTGTGTTTGGTTATTTGAGTTACTGTTTCCTTCCTGTCAGCTCGAACAAGTCAACAAGAACAACATTCTCCTCTGATCATTCTCGTCAACAAGGTGTTTCAGCCTGCAGACCCTCTGCTCACAGGATTTATTATTATTATTATTATATCACCATTTTGTGTAAACTCTATAGAATGTTCCTTGTGAAATTTCTCAGAGATCAGCAGTTTATGAAATACTCAAACCAAACTGTCTAGCACCGACAACCATGCCACAAAGGTCACAGAGATCACACTTTTTCTTCATTCCGATGCTTGATGTGAATATTAACTAAAGCTCTTGATCTGTATCTGCATGATTTGTCGGGTTATGCTGAGGCCACATGATTGGCTGATTAGATAATTGCATGAGTGCACAGGTGTTCTTAATAAAGTGCACAGTGAGTGTATATCCCGAATTCTCTTTGATTAAAGCTGCTAATAGAAATAGAAATTAACAATTACATGGATTTCAACTTGGAACCAAAAAAGCTTTCACAATATTTAAATAGCTTTAAATTTAGGGAAAACGCAGGCTTTAACCATGTGCAGTCTGAGGTACAGCCTGAGTATTCATTTTTCATATAAATTAAACTGTAAGTAAAAATAAACAAGCCATATTAAAAAAATACAAATCACTGCAAAACTATTCAACATTAATTAGCAAATCATGATTTTTTTTAATGTAATTCTCAAGAAAATTTAAATTACTCTTACCTTCTGACAACTTTGATGGTTTGCACACTTGTACTGTGTTTTGATGGGGGTTGAGGGCAGGGCAGGGCTGGCAGACAGCAACCAGTAAGCAAGGACATTTAATGTTCATAATTTTACTGTGTGATTTCATGAGCAATGTGTAAATTGGAATGGAGTGTGATTCAGAGTGCCTGTACCAGTGAAGCTTCCTATAAACTCTTGGAGTTATTATACATTGAGAGTCTGAGCTATCAAGGCATATAAAGCCACATTTGTTTTGCTGTTAAACAAAATATTTGTCATTGAGTTTTTGGTCTTTTTTGTTGTTGGTTTTTTTTGTGTGTGTGTGAATTTCACATTGAATTTATTCTTATTTCTCCACTGTGAATTTATTATCTTCTTCTGTAACACGACTCCTCCCATAGAGCCAGACACCGTCAGAAATCTCGCATCCACTAAAGTCACAACAACATCTGTATTTCTGGACTGGGATGAGCCATTAGGAGAGAGAGCTTTCTTTAGAGTGCAATGGCTGAACAGCAGTACAACTCCTACAACTGCCTTTAACATCACTGATCTACAACCTGGAACAAATTACACATTTAAAGTCTCAGCTGTTGCTGCTGATAATAAAACAGAAGGATCACCGGTTGGCCTTTCTGTTTGCACAGGTACCGTAGTTTTCACCAGATTAAATGTGAGGGTGTTGAAACGCTTTTCAGTACACATGTTAAAAGATATTGATAACATATAATAATAGGACATTGGGGTCTTTAGTAACCTTCTTCACCAAATATCTTCTACCTTTGGGCAGGGAAACTGTAAAAATACATATTAATCATTTAAGGACTCTTTTTTTTTGTCAGTGCAGCATAACAATATAACAATATAAGCCATTTTATAAGCCATTTTTCCCAGTTTGCTCTCAGCTGCTGTTTCTGTGACCAGAATTAAACATATTTGCACTGACATGGTTGGAATGGCACAACATGTTGGAGTAACACCTGAAATACATATTTTCAAACTTAATTTAGTATAAATTTGCACTTGCATTACTGCATTTTGAGATCCCCACTGACATCAAACACAACTCTAAAATGCAAATCATCTCACATTTTGCCCTGTTTTTTTTTAAGTCAGAGTATGTTGCTGACTTGTCACTCAAAAATATGCCTAAAAACTCTGCTTTCCTGTGTCAGTCAGCACTCAGATGCATTTACACAGCATGGTCAAGTCCATCACAGCAGAAACTGTAATGTACATATACATGGACTTTTACTATCACGACTTTTAAAATAAAGTAATTAAATAAAGTAATAAGAAATTAATACTTTTTAATTACTCTATGCACCATTTTCTATCTAAAATACAAAAAAAATGATTGCATGTAATCTTTTCTAGTGACTGCATCTTCACTAAAACAGATTAACCAGTGATGGGCTTGACTATTCAGTTTGAGCATGTCTGAGTGCTGACCAGCAAAAGAGAGCAAACAGAGTTTTTAATCACTTGTTAATTATGAGTACTGTTCAAATTATTTGTCCAGTGTTCAGTTTGGTACTTTATACAATAAAGGACTACGTTGAATATGTACTAAGTATTCACATCTAATAATATAACACTGCACTCTACTACACTGCATCTACAGTTTTTAAAGGGAAATAGAGTTGATTTGATTGGATATAGCAGCACTAACCACACCTCTTGATAATGTTTCCATTCAAAACACAAACCCCGGTTACATTTAGTGTATGTTGCCATTATTTAAGTTTCCATGTTGTGTTCTCATGCCTCACCTTTGTGCTTGCTCCAGAATTACAAAAATGTGATTTACAAAATTATAATTGAAAAATCTGTATTCTTGTTAAATTTTTACTAATCTGGTAACTATCTGACTCCTCAAGGTACAAGTCCTGTCTCTAACATAACCTGTGAAGGACCAAATCGCACTGCAAGTGCTTTCCTGAGCTTAACATGGACGAATCCTCCAGGCAATAACCAAGGATTCAGCATCAGTCTCAATCAAACATCGAGTTTCATTCCAACTTGCAATCCTGTCTGTAACCACAATTTTTCTCAAAACCTCCAATACTTCAACAGTTACACTGTGATTATTTCAACCCATGGATGTGGTGAGAATGGTATACGGGAGGTTAACTGCAGAACAGGCATTACAGGCATGTGATTTAATTCTAAATTCCTGTATTGTGTTATCTAAAAGATATAGTAAAGAGCTCATATTAATCATACTGTATAGCTAACATGACATTGCTCGTGGTGCATGGTAGAAAATAATCAAGTGCACTTTTGTGCTGTATCATTTAAGAACCACCAGTTCCCAGTAATCCAGAAGATGTAGAAATAAAGGCCACTCGAATAAACGAGAATGTTGTAAACCTAAAATTCAGTGACAGTCTTCTGAATGGTACTAATGGACCAGTCGAAGCCTATGGTGTTCTACTGTCAACTGATTATCAAAGTAGGACCTCTTCTGGTTTTTATTGAACTTCATATAGAAGGATGATACCTTGAACATTTATTATAACTAGAATGTTTTGAATGTAATTTCAGGTGACTTCCCCAGGGATTTCGTAAGAATGACCTATAGTGATTGGGAAAACAAGAAGACCAAGACTTATCTCACTGTTTTAAAATTAAATAAAAATAGAATTCACAGAAGCAACATGATTTCGATTGACGTTGGAAATAACAATGAGTCGGATGTACTCAATAATACAGATTATAAAAATGGACCTCTGTCTAATCAAGAATATAGGTAAGGCTGCAGAAAATTTGGAATACAAATGAAAGTATAAAAGAGACAAGAAAAAGTGTATTAAATTTAATAAAGTTGAATAGAAGTTTGATATAATAGTCAATCATGTTATTTGCAGCTAATTCTAATTTCTCTTTGCAGGATATCTGTGGTTTTGTTCACCTACCTGACAATTAAAGACAGACTTGTGGACAACCAAACATCAATCTTCTCTGCAACACCTTTTGCCAGGACTACTGCCAAACCAGTTGAACCATCATGTAAATCAACCTGCATTCCTTATATTATCATATACAACTTATATCATCCAGATTTATCAAACAAAAGTTTCATCACCCAAAGGTCATCATTAAATGGAAGAACAAATATTATTGTGTGAACCCTTGTTGAAATATTTATATATATTTTACAAACACTGTGCTTTGGGAAAACAAAGATCCATTAAAGTCCCAAAGAATATAGTGTAAATGACAAAACATTTTGCATAACACCAGGCTTAAGTGTTATATTACAGTTGTAAATATTCTGCACATTATGAATAAAAGACCCACATTAAAATGCAATAAAACGCAAACCAATCAGCTGAATTCACTGCCCAGACTCACCTGAGAACTCTCTGCACATTGGCATAATATTCTAATGAACATGATTAATTTCGGTAAATCTAAGATTCCCTGCTACATCAGTCCTGATAAACTGCAAGGAACAGACAAAGAGAGAAAGAGAGAGTTTTCATTAGAGTGCAATGGCTGAACAGCAGTACAACTCCTACAACTGCCTTTAACATCACTGATCTACAACCTGGAACAAATTACACATTTAAAGTCTCAGCTGTTGCTGCTGATAATAAAACAGAAGGATCACCGGTTGGCCTTTCTGTTTGCACAGGTACCGTAGTTTTCACCAGATTAAATGTGAGAATGACTTGTTTGTGTTTATGTTTACTATTTTGGGGTAAAATTTCTCATGATACCCAGTTTCAGTGTTATATTTAATATTCTTTAAAGTTTGAATGAAACAATATATGATAAAACAGAACTCCAAAACAAACTGAATTCACAGAACAGACTCATCTGCAAACTGTCTGGGTGCAGACTAATATTATAATGCACATGATTGATTAACTGAGCATTTGACAGCGTCTCACATACAGTATTTATATGCTGATATAAATGAACCTTGGAACAAACTGTAAAAAAAAATTGCATCAACTTGGAAGTGATTTTTTCTTTTTTTAGTTTACTCGATGAATATGAAATAAATTCATTGTATATGTTGTAACTTTTTTCAGTTAAGAAAAACATTTTTTAAAACTACCTGCAATAAGCTTATACATTTTTATGCTTTTGAGCCAAAGTTTAATATTTTCATTGTGTTTCTTGGAGCATGAAGGAGTTGAATATTTTTGATAAATTCCTCACCTTCAATTCTAACTCTACAATTCAATTCTACAGCAAACTCTCTTGCAATGGTTTTGAGGGTACTGTTGCCCCTCAACTATCTTATCATCATCATCATCACCATCATCATCATCTACATCCTGAGAAGGTGAGAAACCATGTGATTCCATAAAGTGAAACTTCACACACTCACACACTAATTAATCTCAACCCCCAAGTTTTGGTGTGGGTGCAAGCTTTCATTCCAACCAAACACACCTGATTCCATATGTTTAATTAATTGTTCTTGGTTTTCAAATACTTATTAGTTGTGCCCTCTATGTGTTGTTTCTATGACAGGCTCCAGATCCACCATGACGAGGATAAAGCAGTTACTCAAAGTGAGTGAGGGGGGGAAAAGCTTCTGTTTAAACAAGTGTGGTGTGGCTTTGGAAAACAAATATGATGTATGTTTAAATTCAAATTATATTGAAATATATTTCTATATAAAAATTATGCCTTATATTGTATCCACCGATTAGCCATTTCATTTCATTTATTTATTTGCACAAAACAAAACAAGAATAGATAATCATAAAATCTACATGCAGGAGGAGAGGAGAAGCCTAAAAAAGCTTATACTAAGCCCTCCTCTTTTAAACTGCTTAAGTAAATAACAGTGATATTAATCAACTAAGAACATAAATCAAACAAAATACAATACCATACAATAGCTATAACATTAAAACCACCTGGCTAGTGTAAATCCTCCTTGTGCCGCCAAAACAGCTCTGACCCATGGACTCCACAAGACCCCTGAAGGTGTGTGGTATCTGGCACCAAGGCATTAGTAGCAGATCCTTTAATTCCTGTAAGTTGTGAGGTGGGGCCTCCATGGACCATATTTGTCTGTCTAGCACATCCCACAGATGCTCAATTGGGTTGAGATCTGGGGAAATTGGAGGCCATTTCAGCACCTTGAACTCTTTGTCATGTTCTTCAAACCATATCTGAACAATGTTTGCAGTGTAGTGGGGTGCATTATCCTGCTAAACGAGGCCACTGTCATTAGGGAATACCGTTGCCATGAAGGGGTGTACATGGTTCTCAACAACGTTTAGTTAGGTGGTATGGGTCAAAGTAGCAACCACATGAATGCCGGGACTCAAGGTTTCCCAGCAGAACATTGCCCAGAGCATCACACTGCCTCCACCAACTTGTCTTCTTCCCATAATGCATCCTGGTGCCATCTCTTCTCCAGGAAGGCAACACACACGCACCCGACCATCTACATGATGTAAAAGAAAACATGATTCATCAGACCAAACAACCTCTTCCTTTGCTCCATGGCCCAGTTCTAATGCTCACTTTGCCCATTGGCAGCTTTTGGGAGTGGACATGGATCAGCCACATACACAGCAAACCGTGATGCCCTGTGTGTTCTGCTCATCTCATCTCATGATCTCTAGCTGCTTTATCCTTCTACAGGGTCGCAGGCAAACTGGAGCCTATCCCAGCTGACTACGGGCGAAAGGCGGGGTACACCCTGGACAAGTCACCAGGTCATCACAGGGCTGA
>JAODOC010000605.1:0-10969 GCA_027575955.1 Nemapteryx nenga | reverse complement strand
CCCTGTTGTCTGCGCCCCTGTCTGCGGTGGTCACAATTTTTGGGAGGTGCACGCAGAGCGTCTGCGGGGGGGGGGGCTTCGCAGATGCCATCTGCGACGCCATCTGCGAGGACTGGGTTGTTAGCATAAATTGGCCTTTAGGGCCCCAGAAGCTGAAGGGCTGGAGATGGCGTCTCAGCTATTTCTAGGCACAGTTTTGTGATCTTCAAAGATGAAATTACACTAGACATTATTTGCTAATTACACTATAAATTGAATCTCATTTACAAGAAAATGTCAGAAGATTCAAGAAAAACATGCTTAAAGTTCTACCTAAGAAAAAAGTAGCACACACAGGTCAGTTCCATGTCGAGAAAAAAGTACGGGGGGCCAAGGATGTTCCAGTTGGTTACAGCGTACTGGTACTCATATACAAGTACTATAATAACACTCATGAAACATTATGTCAACAGTGACTATTTTTATACTAAGTCGATAAAAATTTAGTAATTAACAGGACAACTCTTCCTACGGAATGGAGTTAAAATTTTGAGGACGGGATTCTAAATAACTGTAACAAAAGGACTTAAAATTACTCAAAACTAGACATGGTGATATCGTTTGGCATTCAGACTCAAATCTGCTGGACTAGAGCTAAGAACATGGAAGAAAACACCGCGAAAGAGAAACCAATCGAAACCAAAAGAGTGAAAGTGATGATCGTGCTGTTCCCATGTGAATAGTCTTTTATGAATGCATAAGTGGGTGCTCAGTGTGCGGACTCAGGTGTGACTGAGTAAGGTGACAAGTTTTATGTTTCAACTAATTTAGGTCATTTAAAAAATATAATATTATTTGGCAGTGGGCACATAGGAAAGTGTAAAGTATAAAGTTTCTGTCAATATATTTATCATGCTTGTATGATAAAAAAACTAGCAAAGATATTGATCTAAATACATGACCCACTCATTCTAAACCTGCCGAGCTTCGCCGGCAAAGCTCTCGACCCCAAAGTACAACCAAATCTACTTGCACATAATGCCATGAAATAATAGATATGTGCCATAAAATAAAGATCTATTACAAGTATCAGATCTATATTTATTCAACGTGTACTTAAGTTACTTGACTGGGAATCTTGACCCACAGAACACTGCTTATTTACTCGCACCCGATAACCTGGAATCAATGACTGTACGCCACTTCCGGCCGGCAATGCCTGCTCCCCCACCCCCGCGGGTAATTCACGGAATAACATTGCCCACAAAAATGCTTTTATGGTGTCTTTTGTCTATAAGTAATACATAAAGCATGATTAATGTTATAAGCATGACCAGTACTGGTACACCTTAGCTACTGTCACAGTGAACAGCTGGCCTCACAGTGCTCGCTGGTTGCTTATAAAAGTTAAACGTGGACGCATCCATGTTTTTGGTTTTGTTTTTGCCCCCCCTTTGCAAGTTGAACGTGCTGAGGTGGAAAATGATGTCATTCCAACCAGTAAATTTCCACATACAAGTCAAGTTGAACTCAGTATTATTTCTAGAGGGCTAGAGCTAAGGAATTTATCACCATGGTTGCTTCATTATTTTTCTCTATGCATCCAAATCAAAAAATATTGTTAAAATGTCCTCGATCATTCTTCCTCTGTGTAACCGGATTCATACAACCTCCTACAAAGCGAGCGCAAGTCAGTTTTGAAGGCTTATTTTTGTTTCTCTATTATTCTTCCTTCCTCGAAAAAAACCCAAATTCCTCTTTTCTCGTTTCCTTCTCGCAGATTCAACAGAGAAGGCAAGAGCTGGAACAAGCCCTGGCTATGAGGAATACCTAAACCAAACCCAGACGCCAGCTCGCACCCTGACAACACTTCTACAGCCTGAGCCACACGAATGTCCTCATTATTGCCACATTGTTTTCTACAGTGAGTGTGTGTGTGGGTGGGTGTGTGTCTCCTCGTGTTTTAGTTGTCACTGTGACCCAAGGCCCAATTACACACAGCCATTCCGAGGAGCCTTTCTGTTTCTGTCTCAGCCAGGCACGGTGCTCTGCCTCATACATTTTACATAAGGACATCAAGTCACAACCCCAGTTGCCATATTCTCGATCCTTAATGCTGAGCTTTCACACGTGACACAAGTGTCGAAGAGACGAAACACCACTTTCCCAGGTGGAAATATGTCATGTTTAAGCCAGCAGAATTCTTTTTTATATCTATAAGTCATTTTAATAGTTTCAGTAGATTATCAGTATTATTGCTTTGATCACTTTAGTGAAAATAGATGTTTTCACTATTTATTTGGTTCCCTCTCTGTGTAAAGAGTTCTTCAGTAAGCTGCTGCTTAAGAGAGTGTAATTCTTGTACGTGTACAAATTATTTAACTACCTACAGTAGCAGTCAAAAGTTTGGACACCCCTACTCTTTCATAGGTTTTTCTGTATTTGGACTATTTTCTACATTGTAGAACAATACTGAAGACATCAAAGCTATGAAATAACATCTGGAACATATATGGAATTATGTGGTAAACAAACAAGTGTACAAAACAAAAAATATTCTTCATATTTTAGATTTTTCAAAGTAGCCAGCGTTTCCCTTGATGGTGCTTTACACACTGTCGGCATTATCTTAACCAGCTTCATGAATGCTTTTCAATTAACAGGTGCCTCGTCAAAAGGTAATTAGTGCAGTTTATTGCCTTCTTAATACGTATAAGATCAAACAGTAAATAATAAAAATCCAGTAAATAGCCCTATCCACAACTGTAGTGATCCATATTATGTCAAGAAGCACTCGGCTAAGTAAAGAGAAACGACAACCACGTTTTGGCTTCCGTTTGTTTGCCTGTTCCCAACGTAACTCAAAAAGTAGTGAACAGATTTTGATTAAATTTTAAGGACAGATGAGGAATTGATTAGATTTTGATGCAAATCCAGATGTGTATTAATCATATTCAAGATGGCGGTTGAAGCAGCACAGCGTGTTGCTCCCGCGTTTGGTGCATTTTCTCATATTTCACCTGAAATACATAAGACTCTAGATGGAAAGTTGATCTTGGAAGATGAACTTTTGAACTTTTATTGTGGTGAAAATGAGGACATTGAGTCAAGATGAAATTGTCACATTGGTGACAAATTTTTTCACATCTGAGCGGATTGAATCTTCAAAGAAAGTCCTGTTTGAGGTTTGTACTAAGACGACACAGCGGTTGGTTTCGTATAAAGGTGCACAAAAGGACATTAACAACGTTAAGCTGTGCTTGAAAGTACTGAATGAATGTGGAGACGATATTTCTAAATTCGTCTCTCACTTCCTGGATGAACTGACCCCTGTCTCATTTACTAGCCTTGATGTGTCAGTGCTGATGGGGAAAATGCAACAAATCAACTGTAGTATTGCTGGTATGCAAAAAGTTATGGAAGCGCAGGTGGCTGCGTGCGAAAGTTTGCGTACAGTTACTGAATCTCTAGATAATCGGCTGGTGGCAGTGGAGAGGCCATGCGGCTTTCTTGGGGACACCGGGAAGCTCTGTCCTTTTAATAGTAGTACAGAGAACCGACATTGCCTTCCAACCAGTAGTGAATGTGCTGCTGATGAGAAGGAGGGTGTACCTTCTAAGCGGACAGTTTCAGAGAAGGACGGCGCTAAAGGAGGCACGACAACGGATAACCACCCTGCCGCGTCTGCAGTACCTAAAGATCAAACACTGTCTAACACAATCCCATGGAACTGGGTCATGAGTGAGGGGAGATGGCGGAAAAACTCGGCATCGGGAAGCAGCCACAGAAAACCTTCTATTAACATCACACAACATAAACCCACACGCAAGAGATTTGGCATTATCGGTACCGGGGCAACGACTATACAGGCAGTTCAAACGAAGATGGTGAGTGTTTTTGCAACGAGGTTTGATCCTAGCCTTGAAATGATACACGTAGTAACTATCTGAAAAGCAAACTTGGGCGAGCAGTAGACTGTCGGAAAATAGAGACAGTGCATGGGAGATTTAGTTCTTTTCAAGTCACTGCGGAATGTAAGGAGGTGGCAGAGATGTATGACCCCCAACTCTGGCCTACAGGCTCGTTTGTTCGGCGCTATTATGAGGCTCGTCAACATAGAGTGCTTGGTTCTTTTGTGTCAGAGACGCTACCCGTTGGGTCTAACTGTTCTGCCATTATTGATGCGGATATGATTGAGCGAGCCGTAATGGATTGTCGCCAAACACAGTAATGAGGATCGCTTCATATAACTCCTGTGGACTGCGGACTGGTCATAGCGATGCTGGTAAAGCAAGGAATTTCAATGTCAACCTCTTGTTAGAAATGTGTGACATTCTTTGTCTACAAGAGACTTGGCTTTCCAAACAAGATCTGGATAGACTGAATGTTCTGCATAAAGACTTCCACGGTGTTGGTGAGTCTACCACTGACCTTAGCACGAGGATTGTGCGAGGTAGAATACAGAGGGCGTTGGAAAATTATGGAATAAGAAGTATGACCCAATAGTATCTGCGACGAGACTGAATGTGGACTGGGACATTGGCCTTGAGATTAATGTGGATAATAAAAGAATGGTCATTATAAACATTTATATGCCTTATGAATCTAACCAATTAGAGGATGGATTTTTAAGCAGGCTTGCCTTTTTATGTTCATTTATTGAAGATTGTGGTTCTACATGTGTATATATTATTGGTGATTTTAATGCTGATGTATCTGACAACAAATCTTTATTTACTAGAGATTTGATAGAGTTCTGTAATGAAAATAACTTGTTTTTAACTAGCCAGCTTTTGCTGCCTGACAGTAGTTTTACCTATGTCAGTGATGCTTGGCAAACTACATCCTGGCTTGATCATTTAATGTGCACAGCAGATGCTCATTCCTCTGTGGCTGATATGGAGATTAAGTATGGCATGGCCATTTCTGATCATATACCTATATCTATGACACTGAATGTTGAAAATACCCCTGCCTTGGTGCCAAATGTTGACGTAAACGATGCTAGAAAATTAGACTGGTTAAAACTATCTGAGGTGGATATGAACAAGTACTTTTCATCTACTGATAAATTGTTGGGTTTGATTGAATTACCTAGAAATGCGTTGTTGTGCCAGGACATAATTTGTAAGAATGATGACCATGGTCGTGAATTATGTTCCTTGTATGAGTGCATTGTTAGCAGTCTTACTGTATCAAGCACCTCTCTAATTATTCAGAGAGGCAAAATACATAGTAATGCTAAACCTGGATGGAATGAACATGTTAGTGATTTACATATTGTGGCCAGAGAGGCTTTTAAACTTTGGTGTGACTCAGGTAGGCCCAGACAAGGTCCCCTGTTTCTAAATAAAAAGGCCACAAATGTTAAATTTAAATATGCTCTACGCTTTATTAAGAGGAATGAAAGCATCATGAGAGCTGATGCACTTGCTAGTAGGCTACAGAATAATGATTATTATGATTTTTGGAAGGAGGTTAAAGCGTTGAACAACTGCAAAACCTCCCTCCCCTCTGATATAGAAGGGGTGTCTGGCATTGACAATATTGTTGAGAAATGGCATAAGCATTATCAAGAACTGTTTAATTGTATTAGGAACGAACCCTTTGAGGTAAATAACATTGACCCAACTGAAAACTTTGTAATAAGACCTGATGAAATCCTTGAAGCAATATCAGCGCTGGATAACAATAAGGCGTGTGGCATAGATTATATCTATGCTGAGCACCTTAAGTATGGCAGCAAGAAACTCTGTCCTTTATTAGCAATGTGTTTTACCGGCCTCCTTATCCATGGAGTGCTACCGGAGTCACTTTTGTCTATATTGCTTGTTCCAGTCCTAAAAGATAAAGCAGGGAAACTGAATAGCATAGACAACTACAGACCAATAGCATTGTCTAGTATTCCCTCTAAGGTTTTAGAATGGGTCCTCATTACAAGGCTTGATGCTTTCTTATTAACATCAGATAATCAGTTTGGTTTTAAAAAGAAACATGGCACCGATATGTGCATATTTGCTTTAAAGGAAATGGTTGCCAAATATGTGAATCAGAACTCTACTGTTTTTATGTGTTTTTTAGATGCCTCTAAGGCTTTTGATAGGATTAACCACAGTAAGTTATTTATGAAATTGCTACAGAGAGGGGTTCCAAAGGTTATTATTAGGATCCTGGTGTACTGGTATAGTCACCAGACAATGTGTGTTAAATGGGGGTGTGGAATATCCTCCCCATTTCATGTATCTAATGGTGTCCGCCAAGGTGGGCTTCTATCTCCTGCTTTGTTTAACGTATATATGAATGATTTATCAGTCCAGTTGAGTTTGTGTATTACAGGCTGTCTAATTGGCAGTACTATGATTAATCATCTAATGTACGCAGATGATCTGGTCATTGTGAGTCATTGTAGTGCTGGTTTACAACAATTGCTTAAGGTATGCACTCAATATGGTCTTGAGTATGACATTAAATTTAATGCAAAGAAGAGCAATGTTATGATAGTGAGGAGTAAAGAGGATAGGAAGATGATATTCCCTGTTTTCTATCTGTGTGATAGCCCACTTATGGTGTGTAAGGAAGTTAAGTATCTTGGTCATATAATTTCTGATGATCTTTGTGATGATAGTGATGTATACCGG
Source organism: Nemapteryx nenga (assembly GCA_027575955.1). Classification (NCBI taxonomy): domain Eukaryota; kingdom Metazoa; phylum Chordata; class Actinopteri; order Siluriformes; family Ariidae; genus Nemapteryx; species Nemapteryx nenga. Next base: position 4,352 of record JAODOC010000605.1, on the reverse strand, counting down.
CAACGACGTAAATTATACGCCCAGGCTAATATGTTACTTCGTAAGTTTAGTATGTGTTCTTTTAATGTGAAATGTTTTTTATTCAAAGCTTTTTGTACACCCATGTATACTGCCCATTTATGGTGTAAATATAAGAAAAGCAGCTTCCAGAAGCTCACAGTTGTGTATAATGATACTATGAGATTGCTGATGCAGATACCTAGATGGTCTAGTGCCAGCTATCTGTTTGCCTATTCCAATGTGCCTGGGTGTGATGCAGTCCTGAGAAAAGTAATGTATAAATTTATGTGTCGATTGGATTGCTCTCAAAATGGTATAATTGAATCTCTAGTAAATCCTGTTAAGAGCTCTGTGAGGTTTTCCTCCAAGCTTAGACGACACTGGAGAGAGTGCTTATATGTCTGATGGTTGTGTGCTTTGTTTGTGTGTGTGTGTGTGTGTGTTTTGATATGGACCTTGTATGTGTGTCTGGTATAAATAAATAAAGGAATCCCTGGAAGATCCTCATCTGAAGTCTGAGTGAAAATGAAATGATAAGCATTTGAAATGAATCTCAGTAAATTCTGCGCTCCTTTTCCTGATCAGGGCCTCATTATTGGACTCGGACTAATGGGGGCGGAGCAAAACAAACTCGCTTCCTCACCAAGCAACGCGGTGAAACCTAAAGCCTTCAGCAGCCAATCAGGTGGCGCTTTGGAATGTTTAATTTCAAAATCCTTCATTTGTTCAACGGCTGAGTTTCGGAATCCACGAGCGACTCTGCGATTACTCCTGCTGCACCACTGGATTTATTCCCACGACACACCTGGATTGATTCAAGCTCCACCTCGAGAATTGACTCCTGCATCGCCAGCGATGAACTTCTTGTTCGAAGAGCTGCTGCTGCAGATGGAGGCGCTGCCACCGCGCGAATGGAGCGGACTGACCGAGCCCTGCGACGGTGAGTTAACCGGTTTTCTCGCTTTCGGTCCGGCAGCAAGTGTTTTAAACACCGCGTTATTACAGAAAAGGGGGTTAAAATAGCACCAAATAAACGGAAACGCCATCAGGAATAGAGTTAACAGGGTTTTGATGAAAGTGACCTGTTCCTTATTGTTTGGCTAATCGGTTTACATCCATGATAATTAGCTTAAAGTTAGCAGCTAGTCAGAAAAGTTAGATCAAGTTGGCTAAGCTAGCTAGCTGTCAGCATGAACACATTTTGCTGTCTGAATATTATAACTACAACAGTTACAGACGATTTTATGATTGTTAGAAACAGACAGACGCGCTTAGAAATGTCGTCATTAAACGGGGACAGCTGCACTTTAGCGACAAAACTCCGCCATATTTATTGACGCGATCTCGAGAGGATATCGCTCTTATATCAGAAGAACACGAGAGAAAACCACACAAAAGGCTTCAAATCGCCAAAATAAGTACAAAAACGTTTCTTCATGATTTTTTTTTTAATGTTAACATATGACTATAACACACACACACACACACACACAGAGGTGACTGTCGCTAAAGTGCAAACTATCCCAGAAATGGCAATGTGAGCAGAAATGACCCATTCGGCTAATAGTTTAAGATGTATAATAATTTCTGTAGCCTAACTTTAGTGTGTGTTCACCAGTTTGTTAGAAAAGTCCTATAGTTACTTAGTTTACTAAAAGTCAAATGTTTACTCTGAAGAGGAATGTTAGCGAAGGTAAGGTTAGCAAGTCGGCTAGTTAGCAAAGTTAATGTCACTAAATTATTGTTTTCCAGTGTTCAGGGTTTTATTTGTCTCCTCGTTGGGCTGTAAAACAGTAAATAGACACTCTGGAAAATAGAGTTAAAACAGATAAAATGCTTTCAATAAGATGAAATGTGTCCGAGTTGTTCATTGGTGTGTTTCAGCAAACTGCTGTACAGCTAATAGGAAAGAAAACTGTGTGCGAGTGTAAATACGTTTGGTGTAAAGAACTGTGCTGGGTTTCCCAAAAGCCTCTTAACGCTAAGAGCATCTTAATTAGGAGAGAGAGAGTGTTCATTATGATGCTCGCACTACCATTTAACGATGATCTTTTGTGCTACGATGCTTTTGGGAAACTCGCCCCGGTTTGTTTAGACGGAGGATTTCCTGCTGTACAAAACAGAAGCTCTGTTATAAAACAGAGGTTTCTGATTCATTTGACGAAGACAGTGAGGCACATCTCATCTCTCTTGTATACAGGAAGGATGTTTCCTGCCAGCGAGGAGAGACATGAAGAGGATCAAGATCCCACACCTCATCAGGAAGAAGAGGATGATGATGATGGGTTTGAGGCATTTTTGAGGGCCCTGCCCCCTTTAGAGACCCTGTCCCCTTTAGGTACCCCATCTCCTTTGAGGGCCCTGTCTCCTTCCTTGAACCCCTCTCCTTTGAGATGCCCGCCCCCTTTATGGAACCAACCCTCCTGCTCTGCCCCCGTCCCTCTTAGCAACCTGCCCTCCTGTGATACCCCGGCCCCTCTGTGTAACCCGCCCTCCTGCTCTGCCCCCATCCCTCTTAGCATCCTGACCCCTCTGTGGAACCCACCTCCCTGCTCTGCCCCCATCCCTGTTAGCAACCCGCCCTCCTGCAATACCCCGGCCCCTTTGAGAAACCTGCCCCCCTGCAGTATTTCAACCCGTTTGACAAACCCCACACCTGTTAGTATCCTGCCCCCCTGCAGTATCTTGACCCCTTTGAGGAACCTGACACCCTTCTGGAACCCAACTCCCATCTGGATCCCAGCCCCTTTGATGACCCTGTTTCCTTCAGGGAACCCCACTATGGTCCCCGTAGGGTTTCTCCCCGTACACTGTATTCCTGTCCTTCACCAGGGGAAAAGGAGGAGGGATGAAGAAGAGGACAACAAAAAAGCTCCTCCTCGTAGAAGGCAGCGTTGCTCATATTGATGAGGAGTCTGAGGTGGCTTTATCAGAGGCCCATCCCAGTTCCACTGGGAATTCTTCTGGGTTTGTTTTGAGTAGGCTTTTTTTCTCAACACCTCTTATATCATTATCATCAAATGCATGGTAAGTATTTTTGTGGTGGTAAGTATTTAACCCCTAGGCTCCAGGATTTTTTATTTATTTATTTTATTTGTGGTCAGTATTTCACCCCTTTTAAACATGAGGTGCAGTGCGGATCACCTTTATAACTTCTTATTTATTCTTTTATCTGATATTGTCGTGGTCTTTTTTTTTCCCCCATATATTTGCTGTTTATTGGATAACATTGTTTTTCTACTTGAAATTTATAGTGATTAAATTTATACATGATACTTTAAAAAATATTTTATTTAATGTATTCAAATTAATAAGGTTAAGGAATAACACACGCCAGACAAGTTTCCAAAATTATTCTATAAGCGTCACGCACGCCCCCGCCGCCTTCCACGGTCTAGCGTGTGTTATTCCACTTACACCACAGCGATTCGTCAACGATAGCAGCATTTTAATTTATTAGTGACTTCTCACACGTTTTATCATTGGGTTTCTGAAAACGTAAAAGAAACTGCGATGATGACCAAAACTCCGTCTATAAATGTTCAATAATTTGGCAATTATTCGCTGAAGGCAAAGTAAATATCAGTAAATAAGTGAGAGAAAGTCAAGGTTATTATTCATCAATTATTCACTGATCATGAGGTGGATAATTTAGTATAAATGGACAGGCGATTTACTTAAAAGAAACTATTACATTTACTTCAAACTTGTAAAGTGGCATGCAAATGTAATAAATGCGCGGTGCAGACTTGTCACGTTTCTCGACCGAGTGACACAAAATGCTTTGAAATGTCATCTGTATGAACCACCGCACTAACGAGAGTGTGAGCCTGCCGTTCCAGTGCCGTGGCCGCTTCAGCACGTGCTCGCCCTTGGAGTTGCAGATGCAGGAAGGTGAGCACGTCAACGTGACTGTGCCCGCGTTTCCACCGCGCAACCCGTACGAGGAACTGTGGTTGGACCACACCCAGACGCACAGTCCTGTACACGAGCACAACGAGGATGTCCGAGGAAATGTTAACGTCTCCAGCTGCCCGTCTGGCCTGCCATACCCCAGTGCGAGTTCTACAAGTGCTGCCTTCCTCAGTGTTGAGATCAATCTACCTCCGCCCCCTGTGCCTCCAAAATCTGAAGCTGTGAGTAACTGTGTGGTTTTTTGTTTTCTCCCCCTTCTCCTCAGTAAAATGAAGGTCATGTAACAGTAAATATCAAGGACAATAGACATGTCGTAATATCCTTTTATCATGGTTTATTATGAAAACCATTTCGTGTTTTTCATCTCATCTCATTATCTGTAGCCGCTTTATCCTGTTCTACAGGGTCGCAGGCAAGCTGGAGCCTATCCCAGCTGA
>JAODOC010000520.1:0-10988 GCA_027575955.1 Nemapteryx nenga | reverse complement strand
TATATCTACGTGCCGAGGGTTCATTTCAAGAAAGGCTGCAGATATAACATCCGGAAACCTCCACGAGCCCGTTTAAAGCATCAACAAACCACCGTGCCATGGGTCCTTTAAAAAATATCCCCCAAATGATTCCACCGACCAATCTGAAGGACCAATCCTTCAGAGCGGTCTGAAGAAACTCTCCATAGGATTGGTCAGTGGAATCATCTGGGGGGATTTAAACATTTTTTTTTTTAAATATAAAGACTCCAAAAATATTGGCACCTTTTCACAATCCATCAGAAAATGAGTTAATCCGTACTCGGTGGCAAAGTCCTTGAAAAGTGAACAGCTGTACTGCGGCCCATTATCTGACATTACAGTCTCTGGTATCCCATGGCAGCTGAATACATCCTTGAGGGCAGCCACAACCGTATCAGCAGAAGCTAGGTTGAGGTGGGCTACCTCTATGTAGCATGAAAAGTAGTCCACTACGAGAAGGTAAGACTTTTTCCTCCCAGAAGAATAAGTCTGAGCTGATGTGTTGCCAGGGTCTCTCTTGCATGGGTGTGGTCAGCAAGGGCGCTCTCTGTTCTGCCGTATGCTGTGAGCACGTGCTGCAGTTTTCCACCAGCTGACTGATCTGCATAGATAGTCCTTGCCACCAGACTGACCGGCGGGCCCTTGCTCTGCACTTGATGATACCTTGGTGTCCACTGTGAAGATCATGAAGGATCTCCCGTGTCATGCAGCACAGAATCATGATCCTATGACCTCTGAGAAGTAGCTGTCCAGCCAAGGTAAGGTTATTTTTTTCAGGCCAGAAGGGGGCCAGCTCGGGTGGGAGCGCACGCCTTTCTGGCCACTCAGTCTCAAAGTATCTGATTAGCTTTGCACAGACCGGGTCAGCTTTCAGTTTCTCTTTGATTACCTTTAATTTGGCGTCTGTGGCCGGAAGGCTCTGAGTGACCGCATCCATGAACATTTTGACATCTACCTCGTTCTCCTTTTCCTCCTGTTTGAAAGTGTGCTCCATAGAGGCCCTTGATAAAGTGTCTGTGGTTATCAAGCACTTACCAGGCACGTGAATGATGTCAAAAGGGAGCCTCAGCAGCCTCAGCCTGAATCTCAGCACTCTTGGGGGAAGTCCGTCGAGAGCCTTGGTGCTTAGCAATGGCACTCATGGCTTGTGGTCTGTCTCCAATCTGAACCACGTGCCCATGTAGCTGCCAAAGCTTCTTTCTCTATCTGTGCATAATGTTTTTCAGTGTCTGACATAGCTCTGGAGATGAACATGGTGGGTTTCCATGTTCCATCTGGTTGCTCTTGGGTCAAGACCCCCCCCCCCCAATTCCAAACAATGAGGCATCAGCAGACAAGAACATTTCGGCTGTTGGTGAATAGTCAGCTAACACTTGTGGGGAGCTCAGTTCTACCTTCAGTCTTTGAAATGCCTCCTTCTGTGGCGCTTCCCAACATGACTCGTTCTTTCCACAGAGCAGGCCTTTGATTGAGCGTGTGTAAGGTGGGGCAAAAACTTAGTGAGGTGGTTAGACATTCCCATCATTCTCTTTACACCTTCGACATCAGTTGGTTCAGGCATCTCTTGGATCGCTCTGATCTTGCCTGGGTCTGGTGTCACACTGTCTGCAGTGACACGGCGGCCCAGGAATATTATGCTGTCTTTGGTGAACTCACATTTCTCTCCATTTAACATCAGTCCCTCTTCCTGAAGTTTCTTTCAGACTTGACGCAGTCTCTCATTGTGCTGGGCCCTGTTCTCACCATACACAAGTATGTCATCGGTGTGACACACAATGCCTGGACATCCTTCCAGCATCTGAGAAATGCGGTGCTGGAAGTGTTTTGGGGTGGATGAAATTCTGAATGGCAAGCGATTAAATGCATATTGCCCAAATGGGGTGATGAAAGTTGTCAGGAGCTTGCTTTCTTCTGACAACAGGATCTGCCAGAAGCCAGAGGTTGCATCCAGCTTTGTGAAGACTTTTGCCCCAGCAAGCATTCTGAGTGTATGGTCTACTGCTGGGAGAATGTGTGTGTCTCTCTCTCAGAACCCACTTGTTTAGGTGTGTTAAGTCCACGCACAGCCATATCAGTATTCTCCCACAAGGCTTGGGCACTAGGACCATGCCAGCACACCATGGTGTGGGTTGTGTCACTTTGGAGATCACACCCATACTCTGTCCATGCGATTCAGATCTGCTCTCACCTTGTCATGCATATGGAGAGGCATGCGGCATGAAGATGACAAGGCATATGGGACTGCATCCAGTTCCGGCACAATTGTGTAGGGTTCCTTTAATTTCCCTAATCTGGAAAATATGGTGGGGAACTGAGCTTTGAAGTCCTCCTGTAGGGCTTCCGCTGTATGGACATGCTTCACCAGTTTGAGAGCCATTATTGCTGGGAGACATAAAAGAGGCTTTGACTGTTCTTTAACAACATACACAAATTGTTTAGTTGCTCTCTCTTTGATGGTCAGGTTCCCCTCAAAACATCCTTTAACATCCAGTCTGTGATGTCCTGGACCATACAACAGCTTGTGAGGCTGGTTCAGTGCTCCTGTGTATTTTACTGGAATAAGTGCTGCTTGAGATTGCAGTAACTGCTGCTCCCGTATCCAGATTGAATGCAGTCTCCTCACTATTCAACTGCAACACACCAATCCATTCCTCCTCTTCCTCTGAGCGCACTTCTACCAAAAAAAGTAAATTCCTCCTCCTCTTGACTCCCCACATACTCCTGTGTAATATCATCCACACCCTTGGCTGACCTGCATTTTTTTTGTAAAATGTCCTTTTTTATGGCATTTCCTACATGCTGCCTCATGGGTGGGACAGTCTTTCCAGAGGTGTCTCTTGGTGTTTCCACATCTGCCACATCCTGCTGACTGGCTGCCTGTTTTCTCTTTTATCCATTTCTGTCCTTTGCTGTGTTTTTTGTATATTGCTTCAACATGCCCTGTTGCTAGCTCTGTCCCTCTCAGCACTGGCTGTTTTTCACTGCTGTGCTTTGTCTGACTTTCATCATTGCTTTTTCTAATGTCAGCTCTGGGTCTAACTGCAAACTTTCTGACAGCTTAGCATCTTGTATGCTGACCACTATTTTGTCTCTTATCAACTTTTCTCTCAGATCTCCAAACAGACAGTGTTCTGCCAGCATGTGTACAGCAGTTATGAAGGACTCAAGACTCTCACCCAGCTTTTGAATCCAATGATTGAAGCATGCTCTTTTGAAGATAACATTCTGTTTGCTGATGTAGCATTTCTCAAATGCCTCCATGACCAACTTGTAAGACTTTTTCTCGGCTTCTGTCAGAGGTAAAACATTGAGGATATCTTTAGCGTCATCACTGGCCATGTACATAAAATCATTCACTTGAAACTCCTCTGACCACTTGTCCAGACCTGATGCTATTCTGTAGCATTCAAACTGCTTCATCCATCTCAGCCAATCATTAGGATTTGAGAAGTCAAACTTACCTGGTGGGTTTAGCTGCGGAGCTAATTGTGGGTGTGCCACCTGCTGCTGTCATGCTCTCTCATTATCCATATTCCTTCTGTCATCTTTTCCTTCTTCTTTTGTTGTCAGGCATAATTTGTCTTAACGTCATTCTGCCGCCACACTTTTGACACCATGTTATGTTATAACTATACTGTGTTAACTATAAGAACAAGACAGACAGCAGAGTCATGTTCAACATTGTAGCAAATCCCTAATGTGGGTGGAGTACAGAAGTATGGCAGGCAGAATCTGAAGTTCTTACAAACATTAATTTTTTATAGAGAGGTATATAGCTTTTCAACCTCACTCCCACATGTGCACACACAAATGCATTCTGGTCGGGAGCCTCTTTTCTCTGCTCTCCTCCTCCTTTTATGCTCTGTCCCTGTAACAAACACACATTAATTGACAGCAGGTGGAATGACTTAGCCACTTACCTTCCCTAACCCCGCCCTCTATTCACAGACTGCTGCTTGGCCACGCCCCCGCTCCCACATACCCCCACCACCCAACTCAGACCAGGGAGCTGTCCAGCCTGAAGCTGACTCCCCCCCCGATGGGACAGGAAGTCTGCCACCACCATCTGTGCCCCCGGCCTGTAGATCACCTCGAACTTAAATGGCTGGAGGGTGAGATACCAACGGGTGATCTGTGCATTGGCATCTTTCATGTGGTGGAGCCACTGGAGGGGCGTGTGGTCCGAACAGAGGGTGAAAGGGCGCCCCAACAGGTAGTATTGGAGGGCAAGGACTGCCCACTTGATGGCAAGACACTCCTTCTCTATCATGCACTGTATTTGCTTTCACGCATCAAGAGTTTCTGGCTGATGTACAGCATGGGGCGCTCCTTGCCCTCCACCTTCCGGGACAAAACGGCCCCCAGCTCTCTGTCCGATGCATCAGTCTGCAAAATAAAGGGGAGAGAAGTCAGGGGAGTGTAAAAGTGGCCCCCCACACAGTGCAGCTTTTACCTCAGAGAAGGCTTGTTGGCACTGCTCCATCCCTGTAACAAACACCTGCACATTAATTGACAGCAGGTGGAATGACTTAGCCACTTACCTTCCCCGACCCTGCCCTCCATTCACAGACTGCTGTTTGGCCATGCCCCCACAGCCACAAACATGTTTACTGTAGCAGAACCGAAAGACTGTGTTATATTCAAATGAGTCTGTGTTACACCATCAATATAGCTCAACTATATTCTTTACAGAACAGTTCCCTGTCTGATGTACTGTACTTAGTATGCATGATCATCTGTGTAAATTGTAGATCTTTTTCCACCTCCATGTCAATATCACATAATATTTTTTTGTCACCTCACTTAATTGACACCTAATTCACCTTTTCTGCAATTTGTCTCCATATTTTGACTTTTCAGGTGCTGTGACACTGCTAGGTATTTTATATTTGTATAGATGTGAGTCACAATAACCGCTGCCTTTACTCTCATTCTTTTCCAAGTCAAAATAGCTTCCAAATCTGACTTTCTGCTTTCACTCCCATCATTCATTTCATGCGCCCACTGTCTGTGCACTTGAACTTTTATGGAGTTTTATGGGCATTATTAGATGTGAATGAGCTGTGTTGAACATACACTTGCGATTACAAAGAAAATCAGCATTTCTGAATCTGTTGTAAATCTGTCAGATTTTTTTGTTTGTTTGTTTGTTTGTTTGTTTGCCTTATGCAAACATTTACACACAACTATGCTAAAAGAATGATTAATGAGGCCCATTGTTTATGCATTTTGCATATCAGAGCATATCAGAACTACTTAAAAAACATAAAAAACATAACTGTGGAAGCAGGGGCATGGTCAAGCATCAGCTGTGAGAGGCGAGAGGCAGGTTGAACCAGCAGGTAATATATGATGAGGTGCACCTGTGTCAAATTGCTGGCTGCCCATTAACATGTGTCTCTGTGTGCCTTGCATACAGTGAAGAACGAGAGAGAGTGCTGTGTCACTCAGCATGTGTGTTTGTGTGTAAGCAGACATTAGTTGTCACTGAAAGGTGTCAAAAATAAAATAACTCACCAATTCTGAAGCCTGCTTCCAGTGCCTCTGTTCCCCCACAAGTTAAAGCATTGTTAAACTGGTGCTGAAACCCGGTACTGAGGAACGAACATGGCTATGGGATCTGAACCAGTCCAAGAGCTCTTCCAAATGCTCACCAATGACCTCCAATGCCAGAAGCATCTCCTCGTTGTGCTGTCCATGGATCAGGGCTGGCACTTCCAGGCTGTGCTTGAAGCCCAGGAAGAGGACCAGCAGGTGATACAGAGCTGGATCCAGTCTGTGGGTGCTCCAGCCACCATTCCTGTGGCCAGTGTGCCTGTCCAGCTGGTGAAGATGGGGCCACAGGATGACCCTGATGCTTTCATCAAGCTGTTTGAGTGTGCCATGGAGGCGAGCTCATGGCCAGCCTCACAGTGAGTGGCTTGCCTACTGCCACCCCTGTCGTGGGAAGCCCAGCTTGAGGCTTGGCAGCTCTTGGTCACCAACAGGCTGGAGTACCCCCACCTGAAGTGAGCTATCCTATAGCAGGTTGGCCGCAGCCCAGAAGAGCAGCGCCAGCACTCACTGGCTTACGGCCATTTGCATTCGCCCAACAGCTCTGGGATGCCTGCCGACAGTGGCTGCTGGCTTGCAAGTGCAACATTGAATCCATCATTGAACGAGTGACACTGGAGCAGTTTGTGGCCCAGGTGCTATGTGGGACATCAGCATGGATCCAGTGTCACTGAATGACATTGCTGGAGGAGGCGGTCCTGCTGGCCAAGGATTATCTGACAGGAATTTTGGAAGCAGGCCCTGTTACAACTTCCTCTCTCTCTCTCTTTTTATGTTTGCTTTCTCCCTCTCCCCTTCCCTCTCCTCACCCTTCCCCTCCCCCAGCCCCACAGAGACAGGGGCCAATTCCTCCTAAACCCACTCCTCACACTCGTGTCTGTCCTCATGTTTATACTCTCCCTTCTCCTTCTGTGTCTGGGCTGGCATTAACCCCGCCCACACACACACACACACACACACACACACACATACACACACACACAGATGAACTCATCCATGCCCACCAGAAACAAGAGTGAGCCCGGGCAGGTCTGTAGGGAAGGCGGTGAATCAGCACTTCTGCAAGGAGGTAGGGCTACTGATTTGAGTCCCTGATGCACCTCAGGCTTCCCCTGATTGAGTGGGGCATACAGGATAATTGTGAGTGTGCAAGGGGGTACACTTCAGGCTTTTGTGTATTCAGGTTGTAATCAGACCTCCATACATCAAAGCCTGACTCAATGCAGGGCACTGGGGAATGCATGTTTGGTGAAGGTGAAGTGTGTGCACAGTGATATACACCAATATCCACTAATGCCCATCACAATCCACTTCCAGGGAGAAAAACAGTGTAAAGGCAGTGGTTAGTCTGAGCCTCACTCACCCGCTGATCCTGGGGACCAATTGGCCAGGGTTTAAAACATTAATGCAGCAGATAGTAGTAAGTGGGTCCCACAGTAGTACGTCAGGGGGATATCCTGCCACAACATTGGATGGGGAGGTGGTCCCAGGACCATCCACATCAGCATCACATCATGATGACACAGAGAAGGGATAGAGCCCTCCTCTCTTTCTGGGGAATCCCTTAGGGGACTTCCCATTGGAGCAGGTGCATAATGAGTCCCTGAGACACTCTTTTGACCAAAGTGAAAGTAATTGATGGCCAAATCCTCCAACCTAACATAGCACTTTCCTCCCTGTACTTTTGTATCATTAAGGATAGGCTGTATCGAGTGACAAAGAACACTCAAACTAAAGAAAACATGACACAGCTGTTGGTCCCAAAGAGCTGCAGGGAACTTTTATTCCATGTGGCTCATCATAATCCTATGGCTGGGCATTTGGGGCATGATAAAACATTAAATCATCTCATGGCCCATTTCTATTGGCCAGGGCTCACGCCAATATCTGCAGGTGGTGTGCAGCATGTCACGAATGCCAGCTGGTAAATCCAGCAGCCACAACAAAAGTGGTATTGCATCCATGACTACTGATGGAGATCCCCTTCAAAGGAATTGTCATGGATCTCATCGGGCCATTAGATCAATCTGCATGTGGGTATCACTTTGTATTAATCATAGTGGATTATGCAACAGGATATCTAGAAGCAGTGCCATGCTGCAATATCTCAGCACATAGTGTTGCGGAGGCAGTCTTCCACATTATCTCCTGAGTCAGGATTCCAAAAGAAATCCCGACTGATCAAGGCACTACTTTAATGTCATGCACACTGTACAAATTGTATGAATTATTGGGGATTAAATTGATTTGTACTAGTGTTTATCATCTGCAAATGGACAGGCTGATCAAACAATTTAACCAAACACTTAAGAACATGATTCATAAGTTCATTCATGGGGTTACTAAAAATTGGGGCAGGTGGCTCAACCCTCTTTTGTTTGCAGTGCGCGAGGTCCCACAAGCCTCCATCCAGTTTTCCCCTTCTGAATTGCTGTATGTGAGCAAGCTCTGTGGTGTCTTAGACATCATTAGAGAAAATTGGGAGGAGGGACCTGCTCAAAGAGAAAATGAAATTCAATATGTTCTTGACCTGAAAGCAAAATTCCATGCACTGAGTCACATAACCCAGGAGAATTTGCTACAGGCCCAAGAAAGTCGAGCTTGCCTGTACAACAGAGGGGCATGGCTAAGGGAATTTGCACCAGGAGATAAAGTCCTCATTTTACTGTACACCTTAAGTTTGAAATTGCTTGCCAAGTGGCAAGGGCTCTTTGAGGTCAGATGGTGAATTGGGGAGGTCAACTATGAGGTCAAACATCCAGGTAGGGGCTACATTTCAAATTTACTACCTCAATCTCCTGAAACCATGGAGACAGGAGGTTCCTGTGGCTCTGGTGATAGTAGTTCTGGAGAGGCTGGAGCTGGGACCAGAGGTAAGTCTTAAAAGGGTGGCCCAATTCACCCCAGTCCCCTGTGGAGACCACATTTCACCATCCCAGAAAGCACAGGTTATTAGATTGCAGAAGGAATTCTCTGATGTGTTCTCACCCATTCCTGGTCGCATTAACCTCATAGAACACCCCATTGAGACTCCCCCAGGGGTGGTGGTGTACAGCTGCCCATCTTGGCTCCCCGATCACAAGAAAAATGTGGTTTGGGATGAACTCTAGGCTATGCTTGAGGTGGGAGTCATTGAGGCATCACACAGCAACTGGAGCAGCCCAGTGGTCTTGGTTCCCAAGACCGACAGGTTGGTCCAGTTCTGTGTGGACTATAGAAAAGTCAGCATCATGTCTAAATTTGATACATATCCAATGCCTCACTTTGATGAACAATCAGTTAGGTGCAGCTCGCTTTTATTCAACACTGGATTTAACAAAGGGATATTTGCAGATCCCCTTGACTCCATTATCCCTTGAGAAAACAGCCTTTTCCATTCAGTTTGGCTTACACCAATTCATCACCCTTCCTTTTGGGTTGTTTGGGGTTCCAGTGATGTTTTATTGTCTCATGGACTGAATTCTCCATCCCCACAGTGCATATGTGGTGGCCTACTTCGATGACAATCATTTATAGTAATGATTGGGAGAAGCATTTACAGTATCTTAGAGTGGTTCTGAGGTCGCTGAGGTGTGCTGGGCTCACAGCAAACCCAAAAAAGTGTGCAATTGGATAGGTGGAAGTACAGTATCTGGGCTTTCACTTGGGTCATGGGCAGGTGCATCCCCAAATTGATAATACTGCAGTGATTGGGGCCTGCCCATGACCTAAGACCAAAAAGGGGGTGAGGTGGTTCCTGGGGCTGGCTGGCTATTATAAGTGATTCGTGCCTAACTTTCTGGACATCACCAGCCCGCTGACTGACCTCACTAAAAAAGGGGCACCAGATCTGGTCCTGTGGACAGAGCCATATGAATGGGCTTTTGCTCAAGTAAAATCGGTTTTATGTGGGGGTTCATTGTTGCATTCTTCTGACTTTTCTCTCCCTGTTGTTTTACAGACCAACATATCAGACAGAGGGCTGGGGGCTATTTTATCCCAGGTGGTGAAGGGGGAGGAGCATCCTGTGCTGTACATCAGCTGCAAGCTCTCCATGCAAGAGTCAAAGTACAGCACAATAGAGAAGGAGTGTCTGGCCATCAAATGGACAGTCCTCACTCTCCAGTACTACCTGCTAGGATGCCCATTCACCCTCTGTTCCAATCATGCTCTGCTCCAGTGGCTCCACCGCATGAAGGATGCCAACACGCAGATCACTCATTGGTATCTGGCCCTTCAGCCCTTTAAATTCGAGGTGGTCCACAGGCCGGAGGCACAGATGGTGGTGGCAGATTACCTCTCTCACTGGGGGTTCAGCTGCAGGCCGGACAGCTCCCCAGCCTGAGTCAGGTGGTGAGGGTATTTGGCACTAAGGGGGTGGTCAAGCGTTGGCTGTGAATGGCGAGGAGGCAGGTTGAACCAGCAGGTAACATGTGATGAGGTGCATCTATGTCAAATTACTGGTTGTGTCTCTGTGTGTCTTTCAGACAGCCAGGAGCAAGAGAGACAGAGTGCTGTGTCACCCCATGTGTGTGTTTGTGTGCAAGTAGACATTATTCATCACTGAAAAGTGTCAAAAATAAAATAACTCACCTATTCTGAAGCCTGCTTCCAGTTCCTTTGTTCCCCCACAAGTTAAAGCATTGTTACAATCACCTTTTAAGAATAATTCAGCTTTTCATGTTTGGAGAAAGAAGGCTTGTACATATAATTCCAAGAACACCATACTCAGTGAAGTAGGGATGTGGGACCATCATGGTATGTGGCTACTTCTCTGCAAACAATACTGAGGCATTACATGTCATTGAAGGAAATATGAATAGATTGATACCAAGACATATTAAACCAAAATTGAATCCTTTTTAGGTCATTTTCACATATAGCCCTTTTTAAATGAACCAAACTCAGTCCTCTTAAAGTGTACCAAAAAGTGGACCAACAAAAAACAGACTTCATTCTTTTTGTGTTCACATTCGTGAGTTAATTTAAAAAAGGTTTTAGTTCTTTTTCTGTTCCATTTCAATTCTTATGGGGCCTCAGTCCTCTTTCTGTTCACACCATAGTTCCTCTGGAGGTATCAGAACTTTACCTTTAGGTGCATTCATTTTTTTAACTCAAATGACTTGACATTCAACATGAACAGCCAGTATCAGTTGGGGAGGAATTGTAAAATATGGCAGTCAAGCTGGACAGTTTTTCCTTCCTGCTGTAGTTTGCAACTGTTGTGACTAATTGGAGATCTTGCAGAATTATGTTGTAAAGTTGGTACAGTTGAAATTCCCCTTCCCTTTTCATTAAATTGAACATGATAGCTGACAAAATAAATGATAGGGTTCATTTAATAAATCATTGTCAGTGTACACTACCGTTCAAAAGTTTGGGGTCACTTTGAAATTTCCTTATTTTTGAAAGAAAAGCACTGTTCTTTTCAATGA
>JAODOC010000030.1:33559-50465 GCA_027575955.1 Nemapteryx nenga | reverse complement strand
GAAACAGAAAACCCGGTTCCAAACTAAGCACTGGCCCCGAACCAGCCCTGGAACTGCTTTGGTGGAAAAGGGGCATGCTTGACTCCCCAGTAACCTCTGTGGAGGATTTCTGCTTCCTGGGCACTATACTCACCCAGGACCTTAAGTGGGAGACATATACCTGCTCTTTCACTAAGAAAGCATAGTAGAGGATATACTTCCTGTGGCAGTTGAAGAAGTTCGATGACAATGATGGTGCACTTTTACACCACTATAATTGAGTCCATCCTCACCTCCTTCATCACCATCTGGTATGCTGCTGTCACTGCCAGGGACGAGGGCAGACTGTAGTGCATCATTTGTTCTGCTGAGAGGACGATTGGCTGCAACCTTCCATCTCTTCAGAACCTGTATGAGTCCAGGACCCTGAGGAGAGCAGCAAGGATTGTGGCTGACCCCTCTCACCTTGGACACAAACTTTTCGAATCACTCCCCTTCGGTAGGAGGTTGTGGTCAATTAGAACCAAAACCTCACACCATAAGGCCCGCTTTTTCCCCTTTGCAGCTGGCCTCATCAATAAGGTCAGAGACCCCCACTTACTCTAACCTCACACTTCCAATCTGTGACATTAATGCACTTTGTCTCTGAATTGCAATTTTTGCACATTTCAAGGCCATGTCATACATCTCCTTTCTGTGAACTTTTATTGCACATTCTAGCACACATTGTACAGCTTGGTTATTGACTTAGCCCACTACACACATTCTCTTCCTCTCATGCACTCATCATATTTCTTCTCCATTTTCATCATCATCATGTGACTTATTTTTGCACATTCCGGACATACTGTTACAGCTCGGACTCCAACAACGCATGCACATACCGCTTAAACATGTCCACTTTTCAAATTTGTATATTTCAGATTCTTCTATTTCTTATTCTATGTATATAGCTACTTTTTGTTTTTGCTAAATTCTTCTATCACAAAAGCAAATTTCTTGTATGTGAGAACGTACTTGGCAATAAACATTGATTCTGATTCCAATAAAATAAAACCAGAACACCACAAAACTTCACAAGGTGAAACTCCCAGCATGCCTCAGGCCATTACTGTGTCCAAAATTGTGCCTAAGAGAGGGTGATATTGCTGAGGACCACCTTTGCACTAATTGTGCTAATTCCTTTTACAGTTATAAAATGGCCAAACTCCCTAACTTGTGAACAATTTCATGAACAGGGTGTGGTTTTGGATCTTCCAACAATCTGATTTTCTTCAAAGATCTTCAATAGCCATTTATTCCTAAATTCCATTTAAGTATGAAGTCAAGTACATGTCAAAATACAAATGTCATACAGAATACAAATACATTGTCAGAATTGATGGTTCTCGGATTTTCCAGTGTTGTGGAGCAGTTTTTCAGCTGTAATTTGGACTATTTCATTAATGTGGCATGGTGTTATGTTCCACTCCACAAAATTTCCCCGAGAAACAGCTCCATCCGGCTGAAATTCAGGGCAAGTTTCAACGCAAGACAGTAAAACCCATCATTGACCATCTTTTCTTTCTGCTTGAGTTCTTATTTATTTTCTATGACAATCTATTAATTCTAGTAATGAAACGAGTACATTGTGCATGTGAACACAGAGTAGTCAGCATAAGAAAGTGTCAAGGGTCACAAAACAGTAGCTCGTCATGCACATTTTTTTTGAACAAATACTTGCTTTAAATTTTATGAACTTTTCTAATGAGCTTTGACTGTTAAATAAAATAATGCTCCTTCCGTCTGATTTTATAAAACAATTTTAAGTAAGCATTACGCCCGGGAAACACTGACAATCTGACGTGAAGATTTATCAAAAAGTAATACAATTTCAATTTTGTCAAGATTTCAAAATGGGTTATTTCACTCATGCACTCTCTGTACATTAAGTCAAGTCAGTTAACATTTTCAATATCCAGATAAAATCAAGCAGGTCAGCAGGACACCTAAAACATGATCTGTAATGAACATAGTCAGGGAAGAAAATAAAAAACAAACACCAAAAAAAAAAAAACAATAACTGCACCGCAAAACAAAACCAAACCTAAAAATATACTGAAGATCTGCAAAAACATTCAGGTTGGGCTGTTAAACCAAACTCCAAAAAGAACTGCATCTGAAAATCAGTAGTTACAAGACTGATGTTTTGTCATTATGTTACAGGCTGTGGGTATTTGTCTCAGGATATCAAGCAGAATTTATTGATAAGAACAACATGGTTTGAACTGCCCGTCTCAAATCCACTTCTTGAATGTCACTTTCGGCTGAATACAATTCAATCTTTAAGCTGAAATGGTAACTCGTGCCTCGGATGTTGTTATCAAGCTTGTGAGCAAACCAGCATTTACTCCTTGGTGTGGATTCTGAGCACTAAGCAATAAAGACCTGATCTCATAATACAGGTCATCATAACTGCTCAGAGTGGACAAGAATGAGTCTCCATACGTGGACGACCAGTAGAGCCAAGTAAAAGGCATGTTTAGCCAAGAAGCAAGTTGACGAGTGCTGACCGGAGTTCTCGCCGAGCATATGTACTTGAGCATCATTCTGCATTTCTTCTGATAGCAAATCAGCTCGATCCTTAGGGAAGTCCTTCATCTTGCGGGTTACGATCACCAAGTCTGTAATGGCTCACGCGAGAGCCCTCGGGTATACTTACAAGAATGGTGTCGTCTTCCTTGACTTAGAGAGAACAAGTGGCTGGGTGGTGTCCAGGTTGGGGTCTTCGATTGCGCATCACGTTCAAAGAAGGTACCAAGTGGGACGATAGTTGAGGCGGGTGCGGCTGATGTGTGGAGATGTGTAAAAACTTTGCTTGGATTCTGTCACAATCAAATTTCTCATCTTTTAAACATAATACCTAGACAACACTGAAGTTCTGAACTGAAGAACCTTCAAGAATATTAGCGAAATTTATTAGTTCGACTCATTTCACTAACGCACTCTGGGTATTAATATCAAGATAATTCATCTGTTCAGTTAACATTTTGAAAGTTCATGTAAACTGGGAGAAAAAAAATTAAAAAAAAAAATCACAGCAGGATCAAGCATGTGTGTTTCATATTACACTGATTTAATTTGATCAATCGAATATATTGTTGGAAAAACAGAAGGCCTATAAATGCTCCATAAAAACAACAACAAAAACCCTTATACTGAAGAAGGAAATTAGTATAATCAAAATAATTCAAACACTTTCAACACTGCGTGTGTTAAGCAAAGTGTGATTCCCAGCAAAACGTGGACATGGGGACAGACTTGGAAATGAGTAGACAAAGATGATTTGATTGTTTTCCCCCTTAGTTATGGTTTACGTGTGGTTGGGTCAGGATCTCAAGAGATAGAAGAGAACTCCTTCAAAAGAACATCCTGGCTCAGAGTGTTGAGAGAAACATTCTTCCTCACGTTCAGACTGATGGAGCGCACCAACTCCTTAAAGAATGCCGTTTCTCTGGGCTGCTCTGAATAGCGCTCGAACTGGTCCAAACCATCCTGCAGCTTCAGAGTCAGTGTGTCGTAGTTGGAGCGTACCACTTCCAGCACCTGATCTTCTGAAAGTTGGGAGATATGATTCACGGCAGCATAGGACTCGATCTTTGGGTTGAAATGGTTGATGATGGCTCGGACATTAACCAGAGCATGGGTGACTTTACTGGCCGGCTCCTTCCACTGGCCGACGTTGGTGGAGACCCTGAGCACCATGCAGTAAAGGTTATCAAACACCTGGTGCATGCGTATGATCTCGTAATACAACTCATCGTAACTGCTTGGAGTTGGCAGGAACGTGTCTCCGTACGTGATGAACATGTTGAAGAGATGGACAACTTGTAAAGCCAAGTGGAAGATGTTGTGTTTAGACAACAAGGTGGTTTCATTTGACAGCAAGAACTTCAGCAAGTTAATCAGAGCCGACCAAAGTTCTCTCCAAGTGTAGTGCAGTCGAATCCTGCACTTCTTCTGATAGCAAATGAGCTTGTGAATAATCTGAACGCATCGCATGTAGAGATCCATAGGAAAGTCCTTCATCAAGTGCGTGACTATGAACTCGACCATCAGATCCAAGACGGCGCACGCCAGAGGCCGAGACGGGATGTTCTTGTCTGCCGCTTTCTTTCTGTGCCTCATCGGCATTCGATGCAAGTTTACTCGAAAGTTCATGTTGTCGTCATGGAGGAAGGCATCAGCGTACTGGTCCTCGGCTATACACGTGAGGATGATGAGACACAATCGGGCGCTGTTGAGTCTGTGTTCGTCTTTGGTGTCTTGCATGACGATGGAGGAATATTTGAGAAACGTGATTAGCAGGTTGCTCGTTTGAAGGTTGGGGTCCAGCGGGAGTTCAGGGTTGTGCATCACGTCTAAAGAAGGAGGGGTGGTACCAAGCGGGGTTGTGGGTGTCGTCGGCGTGGGCGTGGCTTGTGTCGCCGCAATGTCGATCTCTGGATGACTTTGTGCGAGAACAGTAATGAAGTTCCTGTTCAGATGAACTGCCTCATAGAGAGCAAGCAGGATAGCTTCATTAGTCTGCACTGACAGCTTCTCGTCTGCGTCAGCAATGAACATGCTGCCTACCATGCTGGTCAGCGTGGAAAAAAATCCTCCATGGTTGTCCTCCTCTTTTTCTTTGTACTGCCTATTGTATTCTGTAAGAGCCTGCTGGATAACCATACCCATACCCGCCAGAGTTGGTTCATCATCCACTATGGATAACTTCACAATGTAGGGATTCACGGATTCATATTTCCTGTAGTTCACCAAGAGAGCCAAGAGAACCACAGCATCGTAGCCATGCTGCGCTCTGCTCGAAACGTCAGACAAGATCTGTAAAATGGCCTCAAATATGCTGTTGATCATGACGTATTCCAGGATGGTATTCTGACTGATATTATCCGTCACCGTAACCAGACAGAGTAACAACTTTAGGCACAGGCTCTTCAGGCTCTCCGAGCCATCTCCGCAGAGCAAACTGTCCAGGCTTTCCATGAGATCCTTCATCCTGAGCTCAGCCTTGTCAAAGCCCACCAGCATGTTAATGATATCGAAGCCGGTAGCTGATTTGTTTTTCTGATGCACACCTCTAAAGAGTGCGCAAAGAGTCTGCAGAGCGTTGACTACTTTAATCTGGTGGTCTTCTTCCAAAGCCTGGACGCAGTGATGGAACAGGCTGTTGATGTTCTCCTTAATCATCATCACTTCATCTCCCTCCAGAACCTCCAGCTTGTTTTCCAGATACTCCAGGTTCACCTTCATTAAGAAGAGCTCGTCCCAGAAGCGAGGGTTCGCCTTAGCAGGGTCGACTTTCGTGAAAATTTCATCGTACATCAGCACCACCTTCTCCTTCAGCGGCTTTTTAGACGACGACGTCCTTTTTAACAGCCCCGTTTTCTTCTCCTGAGACATTTTCCTCCCCGCACTGACACTTTTACATCCACTTTAAACTTGTTTACTCATGACTAGTGCTAAGCGCTAATTCCGTCTCGTCGTCGGGTTTTTTTTTTTTTTCTTCACTTCCGGTCTCAGTGAGAGGAAGGTTCTTTTTCTCTGATTGGGCGGCAGCGACGTGACGTCATCATTCCGCGATTTCCATTTCAGGACAATTCAAAATGGCGGATTGATAATAAAACGTTCACGGTTTATTTTTGTTGTTGATGGAAATCTCTCTTGTAAGTTGCACTGGTTATTTTAAGCACATTAACGGAAAAAATATATATACACATGTTTTTTAATGTTTATCATTGCTCGTACACGTTTTCTGGAAGTATCAATTGAACGTAAGCTCGTGCGAATTAGCCTGCTAGCTTAATTAGCTTGCTAGTTAGCTACATCTTCTCATTATTCCACTCTGAGCCGATGAAATAAAGGAGACTAAATCGACTTAATTTTGAATTTGTTCGTCCTGTTGTGGGTAGTTTAGCTCGCTAGCTTCGTAGCTTGGTGTTAGTTAGCTCGCTAGCTAGTTAGTTATTTAGTTAGTTAGCTAGCTAGCTAGCTACCTTGCTAAACTAGTTAATGCTTTACCAAGGAGATTTTTTTATGGTTTCCATAGTAATAGCAGACATGGACACTTATATAATAGACACTCAACAGAAACTGATTTAAAAGTAATTATTATTTTTTTTAAATCTAACAAGCAAAGATAAAACGTATAGTTGTTGATATGAAGTTTTCGAAGAGGAGACGTTTGTTTAGTCTAGTCACTTGTATCTAAGACGTTCCACGATATTAATTGTAACGATAAACGGATAAAAAAAAAAAAGTATTGTTTTCCTATTACAGGACATAAACAGTAATCATGTCAAGATGCTGAGACTTTCACTGGGAGTGACAAAGTTGGACAGGATTGAAAATGAGAAATGTGAGGGTCGTATCTCACTGGGCTGCGACTAGTTGGAGACACAACAATTGCGGTAAAATATGCGAGTTAGCGACAATTTTCACTTGGAATCACATTGAATTGATATTCGCATGTTTTATCGCAATTGTTGTGTCTCCAAATAGTCACAGGCCGTCGCAGCCCAGTGAGATACACTCGCACTTCTTGTCTCACGGAAACCGACTTGAGAAGGGTTCGTGACGAATTTGCGGCTATTTTGAGAGAAATTTTGCCACACGAATTTTTTTGGAACATGTTCAAAATTTCATCGACGAAGGAGCGACACTTTGCGACTCGTGCGAGGAAATTGAGAAGCCCCGCGAATGTTTCAAGACACTTTTGAAACTCTCTCACAAATAATGTTCGCAATTTGTCACAGCCCAATGAGAGACTAGCTTAAGTACATAAATGCACTGAGGGAGGGGGTAAATATTCCGGCAAAGAAAACTCAGAGTTCCTGAGATTGAAAGCTGGAAACTTAGAAGAAAAAAAAAGGAAAAAAAAACCTGGATATTGTCTGCGATTATAAAGTCATAAACTTGGAAAGAAAAGAACCCTCCTCAAATTCCAAGATTTAAAAAAATAATTAAAAAAAAACCCCACCCCTCACAGACTTTTTTTTTTTTGGAGGGGGGGTGTTAAGGAACCACATCGCTTCACTTTCTGAGGTTGGATCAACGTCCTCACACCACAGATGCCACGGCTGAGCCGAGAGTGAGAGGAAACGCAGTCCATCCTCCTCGACTGCACGATATAACAGAATAATGCATTGAGAGATTCGACTACAGTTCCCAGAATGCACTGCAGCCAGGAAGCAGCTTTTTTTTTTCTTGTGAATGAATGACTTTATAATCTTTGAGAATGAGGGTTTTTTTTCCCCCCTCTCTCATAAATGTACGACTTTAATCTTGGAAATACAGAGCTCATCTCTCAGAACGTTACACCCTGCGTCAACCACTTTCTTTTTAAAAAAAACACATCTACAGTGTTCCGAAGTGGTGAAAAATTTATTTTAAAAGCATCATCGTCCTCAGTTTCTGACACTTTAATATATTTTTGCTGTTCTATACATCACAATGGTGTGGATTGTTCAAGTCATTCAGGTTTCAGAAATATATAACTCAAATAAATTAATTACATTCTAAATGGTTTTTTTTTTTTTTTGCTTTTAAATAACATCTTTTCCCCCCCTCCTGGACCGACTCGCTTGATATTTTGGAGCTTTTCACTGTTAAATATTGAATTCTTGTCCACAATAAACACACACATTTCTGTAACCTACACGTCCTCAGGTATCCCGGTGTGATGTTTTTATCGTACTAAAACCCTGACGTGGCGGGGACCGGGAGGTGCTTTAGAGCCACGGTTCTCACACTGGGTTCCTGTGTGTACAGCATCATTATTACATTTATTACTGAGATTTTATCATCACCGTCTGCCTGTTCAACACCTTCAGAACTCAAAAATAATAAGCGCATACTCGCAGGAAAAATTAAAGAAATAATTAACGAATTAATTTTTATCAAGCAAAGGTTTCATATTTTCCATGAGTGCAGTTTATTAAAAAGAAATAAAAATCAAATCTAAACAATAAAACAAGTGTTTCCTGAGTTAAAAGTTCTGAAAGAAAATAAGAAATGAATATATAATTAATAAATCAATAAATTTTTATATTCACGTCGTTCGTTTATGCTCGTGTAACACCTCTGCACTGAGTTTTAATAGATTTCTTTTATTGAAACTTTTTTTATTTTCTTTATTGAACAGAACTGAAAGCATGACTTTTTTTTTTTTTAAACTGCAGCTTTTTTTTTAATTAAAAAATGTCCTTGGTGTATTTTTAATATAATTTTCCCCTGTAGAATTTAACCTTCCCTGTAAAGCACACCTCCATAACCAACACACGCTGCAGCCTGATTCGAAAATCTCCATATTTCTTCCCGTCCGATGGCTCGGAGCGGTGTGCGGAGACGAGCCCCAGATTTATTTATATATTTATATCACTCTCAGCCTCCTCCATTTCAGAGTGGCATCTCAGGAAGCTCTTCTTCCATGTTACTGCACTCGGGCAAACTCAGCTCAGCCGTCCCCTCCACAGCACGTTTCTGACTGGATCTCACACACACACACAGACACACACACACACACACACACAGGAGGGGAAGGCACACAGGTGTACATGTGCACACAGTCTCCATGGAAAGTTATCGGCGGTTATCCATCACGCCTGACACACACATCTGTCTCTCCTCTCACACACCGAGGGCTGGAATGAGACAGTAGCAGAAAAGCAAAACTGGACTCGCAGCACAATATAAAGGACCGGTTCTGAAATCAGACCCAACAACAACGCATCATAAAAGTACCTCACTGGAGCACATGGAGCTAGAGACGGGTACACAAGAACTCCAGGTTAGTGACACGCGTTAATCCAAGAGTAGCAACTAAACACACACACACACACACACACACACACACACACACACACAGGAATGTGCGCAGTGAGACCGAGATGGGCGCAGCGAGACAGAGAGAGATGCAGCAAGACAGAGACCAGGACAGGCACAGGGAGACAGGGACGGGCACAGCGAGACAGACAGAGCTGCAGCGAGACTGGGATAGGCACAGTGAGACAGACAGAGATGCAGCAAGACAGAGACCAGGACGGGCGCAGCGAGACAGCGAGAGATGCAGCGAGACAGAGACTAGGACTGGCGTAGCAAGACAGGGACGGGTGCAGCGAGACAGACAGAAAGACAGACCGACTGGGATGGGTGCAGAGAGACCGGGACAGGTGCAGAGAGACAGACAGGTGCAGCGAGACAGAGACCGGGACGGGTGCAGCGAGACAGACAGGTGCAGTGAGACAGAGACCGGGACGGGTGCAGCAAAACAGACAGGTGCAGTGAGACAGAGACCAGGACGGGTGCAGAGACACAGACAGGTGCAGCGAGACAGAGACCGGGACGGGTGCAGAGACACAGACAGGTGCAGCGAGAGAGAGACCGGGACGGGTGCAGAGAGACAGACAGATGCAGCAAGACAGAGACCGGGACGGGTGCAGTGAGACAGACAGACCAACTGGGACGAGAGCAGTGAAACAGAGACAGGGACAGACGGCGTGAGTCAGGGACGGGTGCCAAATCCAGACCTTTTATTGTTTAACATACTAATTTCACTCAGGGCCTCGTGCTGCCTCTCCCTCTCTCAGCCCCGCCTCTTACTACAGCTGTGTGTACGATCGTAACCAATCAGACGCGAGGATTCAGAGTTTCAGAAAACACTCTAATAAACTCTTGACAGCTGCAGCTCTACCGGATCCCCCCCCCCACACACACACACACACACACTCAGAAATCAACATTTACACTCCTCAGGTTTCACCAAGCCCAGCCAGTGTAAAAGTAAAAGCACCCTGTAGTACATACTTGTGTGGGGGCCTGGATGTGGGGGCGGAGTTTATGGAGTCCCTGCGGGGCCGACCTCTGACGCGCCTGTCAGCGGGGGCGGGGCTCCCGGAGGGCGTGGCCCCGGCACTGCTCTGCGGAGGAGAAGGTCCTTGCTCAGAGGGATTCTCACTCTTATCCTCTGATGACATTCTGTAGAGAGGAAGAGAACGAGGAAGACGTTACAGAACGACAAAAAACATCACCGTCTTTCCACGACAACCCGTTCGACACGGACACCACCAGATCCGGTCGAGAAACACAGAGCTGCTGATATCAGGAGGGAAAATATACAAACTGACCAACACTTTAACAGGGGGCGTAGACTTCTGCACCCGACTATCCCATGACATTTGAGAGCCACAGTTATGGTGATGTGATTTTATCACACACTCCACCGTACAGTGTGGGACTGGATCTCACACACCTGCTGTGTAACAGGAATGTGGCGTGAAGAGAGAAGACGGAGGAGAAGAAACAGTGGAGTCCGACAAGAACAGCAGCTCTAGTGTGTGTGTGTGTGTGTTTCTTCCCCTCCCTCCCAGCCTCCATCAAACCCCAGACATGATTCTAACGGAATCAAAACATTTAATTTGGGGCAAAAATCTAAAATAAAAAATAAAAAAAAATCTCCAAACAACTCAAAATATTATTCAGGATTTTGATCACCATGATGAGCTTCTTAACGACAGAGCAGTGCTGGAGTCGAGTCACTACACCTCGCGTCCCCAGCGTTCACGCCCGAGTCATTAAACAAAATTTCGAGTCGAGTCCACTATTGATCCGAGTCGAGTCCAAGACTCGGACCGCACCATGTGACGGTGTCTGTTTCAGCGGCATTAACATGAGTTTGTTCCTGAACAGGTGAATGTGCTTGTCTTTCTCAGGGAGTGTGAAGGATTCTGTCAGAGACGGCTGGGAGACGGATGGAAGTGCAGAAGGTGTGTTTATTAATACAAGTGAAAACAGTAAACAATCCAGAACGGCAGGAACAATCGTAAAACGGGGAAACAGGCGACAGGTTGAGCGAGGCACAAACAGGCTATCGTAGACTCGGCAGAATCAAAGATGAGAAACAGGAAATCAGGAAACCAAACGAGGAAATAAGGCTCGGTACACTGCAAAAAATGATCTCTTGTTGAGAGAAAATATCTTTAATATGGGTGAATTTATCTATTATTTCTTATTAGAAGTTTACTAGAACTCAAATATATTATTATTTAGCTTACTTTGAGACACTTTTACTAATTTCAAGCCTTACATTTTCTTATTCTATTGGCAGATAATTTTGCTTCAGATAAATATATAATACACACTCACTCACTCTCTGAATTGCCAAATTATTATAATAGATAAATTATTAATAGATAAATTATTATTTATTATAATAGATAAATTCACCCATATTAAAGATATTTTCTCTCAACAAGAAATCATTTTTTGCAGTGTAATGTATCAGCAACACAACTCAATACTTCGCAAAGTGCGTGCATTTTCACAGTTTTTATATATATCTGCGCGCTGATTGCACCTTAATCCTGTGCAGGTGCGAGTTGTTTACGGCGCGCGAGAGTCCGCTTGGCGTGCGCGCTGTCCGGAGCACAGCCCGAGAGTCTGTCTGATGCACAAACCGAGGCGCGCGGGTGGGACACTCTTGCACAAAATTAGTAGAAAAATGAATGTAGATATAAATATCTTATGCCAAATTATTATGACATTACAAAAAATAAAGAAAAAATCCGTGTCCTTGTCTCCATTTTCCGAGTCCTAATGCAGTTAATGCACGGAGTCTGAGTCATCAGTGCTCAAGTCACAAGTCCTTAAAATTAGGGCACAAGTCAGACTCGAGTACTACAAGCCTGCTACAGAGCACACTGTCTCCCTCTCTCTGTCCATCCCTCTTCTCTGTCTGTCCCTCTCTCTCTCTGTCCATCCCCCCGTCCGTCCTTTCCTTTCCCTCTCCGACTGTCTGCCCCCATCCCTCTCTCTGTGTCCGTTCGCCCTCTCTGTGTCCATCCCCCATCCCGCTCTCTCTCTCTTGCTCCCTCTCTGTCCACCCCATCCATCCCTCTGTCCATCCGTCCCTCCCAGTCTGTCCATTCCCCCATCCCTCTCTCTCTCTCTGTCTGTCTGTCCACCCCGTCTCCATCCCTATCTCTCTGTCCATCTGTGTGTCTCCCCCAGTCCGTCTCTCTCTCAGTCTGTACCCCCTCTCTCTATCTGTCTCTCACACTGTGTGTCCCTCACACTGTCCATCTGTCCCCATCTCTCTCTCTCGTGCGTGCTGTCCATTTCTCTCTCTGTCTCTCCCTCATCTCACGCCATCTTTGACTGTCTCTCTGTCGGGAGGACACAATCTCCATCTCATTCCTAATAAGTGTCTCTCCCTGTGTGTGACTTACACTCTTTCCATCACTTTCCCAGTCTGTGTTTTTCTCTCCCCCGTGTGCTGTCTCTCTCTCTGTCTCTGTCTGTCTCTGCATGTGTGTTTTTCTCGCTCTCCATTTCTCTCTCTCTCCCCGCCCCGCCTCGGTGCAGTGCTTTGTAAGTTTGTGCCCAATCAGGATGGAGGAGTGTTGGGGGTGAGTCATTCAGCCCTGGTTCTTCCTGCAGCACTTATCTGAGCTGGTGCCGAGTCGCTGGCAGAAAGGAGAGAGAAAAGAAAAAGAAAGAAAAAAACAAACAACCCCCCACACACACACACACACGCGCGCGCACACACACGCTGCCTCTCGATGCTCACCAACTACAAGAAACTTAAATCTGTGGAACACTGATGTTCATTACAGAAGCACTTGAACGTGACCATCAAAATAAAAACATTTCACATTCCCATCTTGGACACGTTTCATTCCTGTTCTGGTTTACACGAGATGCCAGAACACCACTGCTTTCCAGAAGTATTGGCACCCTTCCTGAAACCAAGTTAAATTAACATGTGAAATACACACGTTTTTTTCTTTTCTTTTTAAAGACCGACTCCTCTCCTGGAGAGAGAGAGAGAGAGAGAGAGAGAGAGAGAGGTCTCTTCCTGTGTGAAGACATTTTATCCTCTCCTCCACACACAACCTGTGTAAAGTGTTTTCCTGTCCTCCGGTTGGCTTTTGTGTGTGTGTGTGTGTGTGTGTGTGTGTGTGTGTGTGTGTGTGTGTGTGTGTGTGTGTGAACATCCCTTCTTTAACTGGTCCCTTCTTTAAATCCTCACCCTGCTTGTTTTTCACAGCAGATTAAAATTAAACGGGGTGATGGATGTTCTGATCCGTATCAAATCTCAGGAAAAATAAACACAGCTCTGCAGCATGTACTGAACATTCACTCACACACACACTCTCACACTTCCCGGCCCATCCATCTCCGTACGCTGACGAGGATCGGAGTGCTTTAAAGAGGAGCAAAACCTGCTGGATGGCTCGGTGAAATAAATCTGTACTGTTTAAATCCCAGACTCTGTGTCCTGGTCGATGTGAACCAGAAGAAGATTTTTATTACCCAGAAACTCCAGAGAAAACGGAACGAGTGTCACATCATTTCATCAGCTTTCTACCATCAGACACGACCAGCGTAACGACCAGCATCCGACACCACGCGCTCCTTACACAGAACCAGCACCCACATTCTCACTCCAGCAATCAGCGCTTTAGAGCGGAGGAGAACAGGACGCATTCATCAGCGCTTACTGTCGCATCCCATAATGCAGTTCAGCACACTGAGGACATCCTGAGACCAGGATCAGTAACTCCAGGGGCCGTAAACCTCCGGACTCTCAGAACTGAGCAGCTGGGTCTCTATGGTGCTTAGGGTTTGGGGGGGGCGGCAATTACAGATAAACAGCTCTGAAATCAACGCTCAGATCCACAGAGAGAGAGAGAGAGAGAGAGAGAGAGAGAGAGAGAGAGATCAGAAATAAAACGCCGCTCGCTTGAGAAGAACCTGTTAGAGCCGCATTACACAATCAGTGGAAGGTCAGCAGGTGGAACTGAGACTGGAACAGCGTTAATACACACAGCACAAACACCACCAGCTCAGGACACACACACACACACACACACACACACACACTGCTCGCTCATCTCTCACTCTTCTCTTTCTCAGCTCTGCTCTCTCTCTCACTCATCCATCCATCCCTTTCACTCATCTCCCCCTCCCATCCACCTATCCCTCCTCTCTTTCACGCTCCTCCATCTCTCGCTCTGCTCTCTCACTCATCTCACCCTCCCCCCTCATCCATCTCTCCCTCTCTCATCCATCTCTCGTGCTCTCGCTCCACTCTCTCCTCCTTCACCCTCATCCATCTCTCACTCTGCTCTCTCTCATCCATCTATTTCACTCATCTCACTCTCCCCCAGCCATCTCTCTCTCCATCCCATCTCACTCATCTGTCCCATCTCACCTCCTCATCCACCCCTCACCTCCCTCACCCTGATCTCATCCCCCCATCCCCCAGTCTCTCCTCACCCTCATCTCATCCCCCAGTCTCTCCTGGTCTCCCAGGCCTTCCCCTCCCTTTCTCATCTCTCCTCACCCTCATCTCCCTCACTCCCTCATCCATCTCCCTCTTATCTCTGTCTCCCTCTCGTCTCTCTCCCTCATCCATCTCTCCCTCTGTCTACCTCTCCCTGAAGCCGCTCTCTCCCTCATCTCTCTCGCATCTCTCTCCATTGCTCTCGTCTGCCCCCCGCTCTCGTCCGCCCCCCGCTCATCTCGCTCCCTTTTATATCAGAATAAAAATAATTTTTTTTAAATTAAACGATGTAAATAATTCAGATGATTTTAGATTGGTTCACAATGCCATTAGGGAGCCTGGGTAGACTTTTTGCTTTTACTTTTTTTTTTTTCCATGTTACACCCCCCCCAAAAAAATATCCCCGTCAGCTGGGATAGGCTCCAGCTTAGCCAGTGTCCGAGGGTGTAACTGTCTGCCCATGAATACTCCATTACAAACAAAAGAATAATGTCCCGGGAATCACCACTCAATCTCATTTCTGTGAAGTCTGATGAACACACACCATGGTGCACCAGAATGTTATACAGTCTAGTCCACTATAGCGTCCTCCTGAACCACTTCCACTGTACACACTGCCTAGAGTCTGGGATCATCTCTAAACTGCCTGCAGTCAGGGGCTGCGTTGGGGTTTTTGCGCTTTGCATTTGTGTGTGTCATAAGCTACTGGATGCCTTAATTTCCTTCAGAATGAAGGAAGTATCTATCTAGCCATCCGTCCATCTAGCCATCCATCCATCTAGCCATCAGTCTGTCCCTGTCCATCTGCCTATCCATCCATCCATCCTTCCGTCTGCCTGTCCATCCATCCGTATATTCATCCATCTGCCCATCCATCCATCTATCCACCTGTCCATCCATCCATCCACTTATCCATCCATCCATACATCCGTCTATTCATCCATCTGCCCATCCATCCATCCATCCATCTATCCATCCATCTGCCCATCCATCCATCCGTCTATCCGTCCATCCATTTATTCATCCATCCATCCACCTATCCATCCATCCATCCATTCATCCAGCTGCCTATCCATCCATCCATTCGTCCAGCTGCCTATCCATCCATCCGTCTATTTGTCCATCCGCCTATCCATCTATTCATCCATCTATCCGTCTGTCCATCTGCCTATCCATCTGTCCATCTCTCTATCCATCCATCTGCCTATCCATCCATCGAACCATCCATTCATCCATCTGCCTATCCATCCATCTGTCCATCCATCTCTATCTGCCCTTCCGTCCATCTGTCTACCCATCCATCCATCCATCCATCCATCCATCCATCCATCCATCCATCCATCCGTCCATCCATCTGTCCATCCATCTGTCTATCCGTTCATCTGTCCATCCATCCATCCTGTTGCACTTTTTAAAGACATCAGGATAAGACTAGCTTTTACATTTCCAATAAATTCAGTCAACACTGACCACATCGTCACTGGACAAGAATGAGAGGAATTTTTTTTGTGTGAATTTTACCTCAAAAACTATCCACATATAAACAGTTCACTCGTCATCATTTCTTTGTAGCCGACTTGATTCCATGCTCTGGTTCCTGATGTTCTATTGAGGAACAACGATGGGTCATTCTTCGCATCAGTCTGTATTAATACTAAAGCTCTCTGAGCAGCACATCAAACTTTAGAGTTAAATTCCATTCAAAACAGTCCTACAGCCAGGAGAGAGAGAGCACACTCACTCACAGTGGGCGAGCTCATGAATTAAATCCAAACACAGGGCAACGGTTAAATCCGCACTCACCCACAGCTCGAACCTGAGAGTCCTGAGCAACCGGGTCTGGCTGATCTGCTGAGACTGTGGTGACACGCCCACTCTGGGTTCACATGACTCGACATGACCTTGCCTGTGACTTCTGAGGCGTATCAAACCCACCGTTCTGGTTTTTACCCCAGGGCTTGGCGTGTAGGAGTGAGAACTCGTACCAAGCGTCACCACACAGCAGGAACGGGCAAGGCATTCAATTAAAAAGGAAGCTTTCCACCAATTTACAGAAAACTCTGACCTGCTGTGATAAACCGAAGACTCGAACCAGGAATTAACCACTGTGCAGTTTGGGGAAAGTAATCAACGATAGGGTGGTGTGATGAAGCAGCGTTCCTCGGACCATCCGATGCTCCGATAGCAAAGCGTTTTATTGCCCTTTATACCACAGCACAATACTTTTAACCATTTATAGTTACATCTCATGTTGGGAGACGAAAGAGTTCCTGATCTTGCAGATGTTATAGGAGCTATAAACAGTCCTTCCCTCACCTTCACTTCCTTTTTCTTCTAAAAACACAGCAACCGTATAAAGTCTTCTGTACTGAAGTTACAGCTTTACCTCTGGCTGGAACTGGAGACTCCTTCCATACACCTCCTGACAGAAAACTTCATGTCCCTGTGAAGGAGCCGTTACTATGGAAACGATAAGGTTTTCATATAAACCTGCGCTAATCTGAAAAATCATGAGCACAGTTGGTTGTGGAAAATACAGGAGGTACTGAACACAGGTTCTCGAGATACGATTGGGGGGGGGGGGGGAGACACCCACACACACGC
>JAODOC010000029.1:14871-29465 GCA_027575955.1 Nemapteryx nenga | reverse complement strand
AAATTCTCCATTATGTTTTTAAATTAAGATTATTAAAAAAAACAATTTTCTGTTTTAGTTGTCTATTTTGTAATAATAACTCAATATTGGTAACTTTAAATCAAAACAACTTTATTCAAATTTATAAATCGATAAATAAAATAGACTGCGCGTTTGTGTTTTTAAACGAGGCTATATAAAATAGGCCTCACGTAAACATTAAAATGTCGCAAACGAATAAATAAAAGGAAACTGTAATTAATTATTAGCTAGTTGCATAAACTCCTCCTCATGGCTGGATATCAACTTTCAGTCATCATTCTCATTCTGAATCTGAGCATTAGTGTGAGTGTTTATTTGCTGAGTGTTGAATCTCTGTAGCAGCTGCAGCTCTGTGAGTGAGACAGGAAGAGCGGAAATGTGATGCAGCACTCGGTGAAAGGTCTTATTTCAGAGAAACAGCTCTCGGTGCGCCGCCGGTGAGCCGCGTCATCGTGTATCCGACTCACGAACGCGAGCTGTCCGTGCTGGCGGAAACTAAACGTGCGCCGGAAACGCGCGTAATTTGCCCGGTGATGGATGGCGCGCGGCAGGAGAAAGACGCCTCGCATTACCGAAATGCAGCGTGACGAAAGCGCCTCGAGAGATAAACGGTGCTGAACAGAAGCGCGCGCTCACAGAGAGGGGGAGGAGGAAGCAGGCCTGGTGATCAAAGCACGAGACTAAACACAGTGAACATCTCCAAACCTCGGGTCTTTAACACAAATAAGTGTTTACGGGTTGAGTTAGCCGGAGTGTGTTCCTTCTGCACGTGCACGGGTTTAAACACTGCATGAGTTAATCCAACTCTGTCTGAGCTCATCTCATCCTGAAGCAGCTCATTCAGCACTGCAGCAGTGAGCTGGGATTTTACTCCTGGTGTTCACTGAACACTCTGAATCTCAGGAAATGGTGCTGAGCAGCGCGCTCTCAAAAGAACGGGTTCTTCACCTCTGAAAGACCTCACCAGAAAGAGTTCCACCGAAACGGTTGTGTGATGAGTAATTTATTGCATTTGACGCGACATGTGTCCGAAGAAAAATCATGTGAAAGGTCTTATTTTGCCCGGTATTCATAATACAACTTTTTTTTTTTTTAACAAATGTGTAGTCACGAGACCTGTGCTGATTGGGTAGAACGAACAGAAAAAATCCGGTTAATTTTATGAAATACTGACACATTTTTATCTAAAAATAAACACATGCATGTTCAAGTTTAAATTTAAATATTCGTTTCAGTTCAGTGTGAGTTAACCTGTGCGTGAGGACAAATTAATTTCAGCTGAGTTTTATTATTATTATTATTATTATTATTATTGAATTAGGTCTTTTTCCCTACCCGTCACGTCACGTGACTCTGAAACACATCGAGCTAGTTCCAAACTGAAATGTGTGAAACTCTGGAGCTCGTCAGTGAGCACCGGGGAAATCAGCAATCAGAAACATCTGCCTCGTGCGCCGGTAAAGGGTTAAAGCGCGAGCGCTCGGGATGCGCTATAGCAAAGGGGCGGGAGGAGGAGGGCGCGAGTTCTCAAGACATTGTCATGTAAAGAGAGACCACCGCCTCGCTATTGTCTCGCGGACTGCCAAGTTTATTATAAACGCTGCGCGAGCTGCACCGGGCGGAGCAGAGCGCGAGACAGAGAGACAACGAGAGATCCAGAGCACGAGCGCGCAGAAGACTGTGGATGTGCATTTGGAGCCATAAAAGAACCGAGAGTGTGACCGGAGACAGTCAAACTCTGATCACCGAGCACACCGTCAGCTTCACGCAGTGAAGGGAGTGGAGTTAATTTCAGAGAGAGAGAGAGAGAGAGAGAGAGAGAGAGAGAGGAGAAGAAGAAGAAAAAGAAAAGAGCACGCGTTGCTGTTTGGTACCCGGTGCCCTTAGTACCCGTACCGGAACCAGCTGACTCTGCCCGGGAAGCCTCGCCTCGCGCACCCCGTCTCCACATGTACAAAATGGATTACTCGTACCTGAACACGTACGACTCGTGCATGGCGGCGATGGAGGCGTCGGCGTACGCGGACTTCAGCTCGTGCAGTCAGGCCAATACATTCCAGTACAACCCGATCCGCACGAGCTTCGGTGCAAACCCGGGCTGCGCGCCACTGGGTACAGCTAGCTGCAGCCTCGGAGCGCTGCGCGAGCACCAACCGACACCGTATACCGCGGGTAAGCACCGGCGCAAAGCGCGCTCCTCTCTCTCTCTCTCTCTCTCTCTCTCTCTCTCTCTCTCACACACACACACACACACACACACACACAGCCAGGGAGAACTTTCCGCACGGTTCGTTGGTTCGGTAGGTTCAGGAATGTCACAATCCAGGTTCTGCAGAAAATAGAGTAAAATCTGGCCGTCATTAATACTTATATTTTATCAATAATTAAATTTTTATACAGAAACAATTCACGAACCCCTATAATAATAATAATAATAATAATAATAATAATAATAATAATAAATTAATTACAGAAATCATATGTAGACTAAAGTGACTTTATTATTTTCATCATCAGTTTATTTTAGAGAAAAAAATGAAAGTGGAAAAAACCCCAGGAAGTTAATGAACAGTATCGACACTAATCTATAAATACTCCTTTAATTTAATTATTAAAAAAAATAAATTGATATGATGGCAGAAAATGTGTCGTTCTTGCATTAGAGGAAGTCCGGGAGTAAAACGTCTCTAAAAGGAGCTAAGAATAATAATTTAAAGAAACAGGTGGAAAAAGAAAAGATACCTCCAGACAGCAACATGCTTAATTCGTTTAAAAAAAGAAGCCATTATTATTATTATTATTATTATTGTGTGACGTAGTTATAACCTCGATATCTGCGCGCGCTCTGTGTCTCCTCACAGTTCCGTATAAATTCTTCTCGGACCCTTCCGGTCTGAATGAGAAGCGGAAGCAGCGGCGGATCCGCACTACCTTCACGAGCTCTCAGCTGAAGGAACTCGAGCGCGTGTTCGCTGAAACGCATTACCCCGACATCTACACCCGCGAGGAGCTCGCGCTCAAGATAGACCTTACCGAGGCCAGAGTTCAGGTAATTATTATTATTATTATTATTATTATTATACTGTGTGTATAACTTTTCCATCTATAAATAATAAACCGATTAACACTGAATAATTTTAAGGATGTTTATGTTGTGGGAGAACTTTAGGGGAACTTTAGTTGATGGTTTATTTGTTTTTTATTTTAATTGATGGCATTTTATAGGTACCTATGATAGGGCAAATTAATAAATTAATAAACATCTGAAACATTCTCCAGGAAGCTTTCCTGTTGTTGTTGTTGTATTTAGTGTGGAAGTTGAGAACATAATGAGTTATTGTATTAACGATGTAGATCAATAACGACTTTTTTTTAAACGCGTATTTACGTAGGTGTGGTTCCAGAACCGACGCGCAAAATTCCGCAAACAGGAGCGTGCGGCCAACGCAAAGGGCGGCGGAAACACCGGAAACACCAGTGTTACAGCCAAGAAACCGGGCGAGGCGCGCGCATCCTCCGAGGATGACGAGTCTAAAGAGTCCACGTGCAGCCCGACACCGGACAGCACGGCGTCTTTACCGAGCTCAGCCAACACCACGGGCAGTCCGGGCGCGAGCAGCCTCAGCCCCAGTTCGTCTTCCGGCGGCTTTGGCAACGCTTCGAGCTCGCCTTCCGTTCACCACGCGCTCAAATCTCCCGCGTGGTCCGGGGTTGGCTCTGCTGCTCCCGCTCCCGCTCCGGACCTGCTGAAGAGCTGGCAACCCGGAGACAGCGCGAGCGCCGGACCGTTTGCCGGTGTGCTCTCATCCTTCCACAGAAAACCGGGCGCGCTCAAGACCAACCTGTTTTAAACACACACACACACACACACACACACCCCTAGTGCGTAGTTTACTCTGCTCTCTACCACTTCCTGCTGAATTTTATTTGATTTTTAATTTTATTTCTGTTAGAGCTGGACTCCCGCGCTGTGTCCGAAATCACTCACTATATAGTGAGTTCGCCAGTGATGTCCGAATGTATAGTGGGAATTATTCCATCCATCCATTATCCTTGACCACTTATCTTGTACAGGGTCGCGGGGAAACCAGAGTCTATCCCAGCTCTATGAGTGAAAGGCGGGGTCCACCAGAAAGCTGACACACAACCATTCACACTCACATTCACACCGACAGCCGCTTTAGAGCCACCAGTTACCCTAACCTGCATGTCTTATCATAGACTGTGGGGGGAACCGGAGCACCCGGAGGAAACCCACGCAGACACGGGAAGAACATGCAAACCCCACTCATAGTATCCCACAATGAATCGTGAAAAGTAGTGTACAACCGATGGTCACGAACCAAGCGGTATTTCCCATCATGCATTGCGGTCGCACATTTTCACAGAGCTGTAAAAACTGTCATAAGGAGCGTTAAGTATTTTAGATCGAGTATAGCAGTAGTTTGTTTTTCCTTATGGCAACATGCACGAAACAAATTTATAAACTGTGGTGTGAAAATGGCAATCAGACTGTAGTGTGTTGGGGTGAATGGACGGAGGAAGAAACACATCATAAACGGACATTCAAATGCAATTAAAATAGTAAGTGAATAGAAAACAAACTAAAATAGGATAAACTATATAAAATACAAGAATAAAAGACACAGTGCAGAGCGAGGAATTAACCAAAAGCCTCAAATTTGATTTAATAAAGAAGAAAGTTTTGATTTAAAAGAACTGAAAGATGCAGCAGACACAAAGTACTTTGTATTGATTGTGGGAAATATGCTCAGTATAATATGGGTTTATCACAAAAATACATGCATGTGTTCATTATTTTGAAAACCCACCAGCCGACTGATCTGGCAAGTTTTAATTGTGCGACAGTAATGACGTAAATAGCGGTGCTGTGGAGTAGTGTCTGAAAGCGTTTTTACATTTGACCAATGAGCTCACTATATAGTCCTCTATATAGCAGGGAATAGTGAACGAGTGAGTGATTTCGGACACAGCTCCAGTTATTGTTTCTATGATCATGTGGGACTCGAACATCATTCACACTTCATTCAGTGCGGATTGGGACAGAACAAGCTCGGACTGTGTGTGAAACCGCGACATTTTCAATACACTAGTGCATTAGTTTGAGATATTTAGCCTAAAAACCTTTAACATAAAATAAACCCCCCTACCTTCAGGACTATTCCCTTCTGGACTATGCGCACTTAAGAGGGTCCCTAAAAAGAATACGATTTCATCCACACTTAGTGAAAAAACTTGTAAACCTGCCTGACACATTCACTCCATTAAATCTGTATAAACTTTCTAAATATTAAAGTTAAGGTTAGGGTGGAGCTGGGGTTTTGGGCGTGGTGAGCATTCTGACATTTTCTTATGAAATGAACACTTTAATTTATTCACTGATTCAATTATTAAAACTTCACAGACTCAAGTAGTCAAGTGCACTACTCAGGCTGTAAATAAATATTCTGGAGCTATAATTTAAGAGTACTTTTTCGAATTCAGCTTATTGTCAGTTTTAAGTGCTGTAGTAAAGTTTCTGCAGTGTTCCCATTGTTAAGAACTCCATAAGTGCACTACTTAGGGTGTAGAATACAGCGTGTTTAACATGGAGACAATTGAGATGAGGCGTTTATTTGAGCGAGTCTCAGAGGACAATTTACTGAACACATTCAGGAGAAAGAAAGTGTAATTGTTACGAGTTACTTCTTTTATATTACAAACATTTGAGGAAATAAAGCAGGTTTGAGCCCATGAGCAGCACAGTGTTCCTCACTGAGAAAACTACAGAAAAGTTCTCTAGAGTCATAAAGAGAACCGTTTTAAATTTAAATTTTATTTTTTAAAATGCTCATAACCCTCAGTGAACTGATCTCAACACTTTCACAAAAACATGGTAGCTGCATTTATACAGGCCTAAATCCTGACTCTTAAAAATGCTTCAATATTTCAATGTTTGAAATATATCGGGTTAAAGCCAGTACAGAAGGTGACTTATTGTAGAAGAAACTGATGGCTCATTCTATCTACAACATTCGGTTAAAAGGGACCAGCACCTAAAACGTGTTTTGTATATATATTTACAACAATATTTCTCTAACACAGGATATTAATACAATACTACTGGTTCATTAATTTCTAAAGATTCTAGCAACCTTATTATAGAAAAGCAGTATTTCACATGCCAAGGCCCTCATCATGTCTTTTTCCTCACCGTGAGGAATTGTAGGAGGACTTGTTCCACCCATCTTTGCAACCTCAGACCAATCAAATCAGTTGAAACACATCAAGTGCAGTAGTGGCATAATTAATGGCTATTAACATTTAAAGCACTATGACATTAAACGTTTCTTTAAGGAGCCATTCCTCTGCAAGTTTTTATTTGAAGGTGTACATAGAGAATTTTAACAAGAGTGATTTCTCCAGCTCGTGTAGTGCACTGTGTGTCTAACACAGAACCTGGAATGATTCTTTATTCTGCTTTAGTGCGCTTTGAGATTTCAGTTCTCAGGCTGCATCAAATGAGCCGTTAATTCGGAAACAAAGCGCGCAATGCATCAGAGGGATCATTCCTGTGATGTAACTGACAGGAATACATGGACTGACATGACATGGACTTTTTGTTTTAGTATTAGCACACAAAGCTCAGCTGTGTCCCAATCTGCAGTGGTTCATTTCACTTTTCACTTTTCCACGAGTGCTCGAACCGAGCACATTCACATTAACTTATTGAAATTAAGGGGAGCTATAGTATATTTTTCACTTTCTTTTTTAAAGCAAAAGTTATTACTTTTTTTTCAGTAGGCCTCTTAAAATACTAGAACATGGAACTATTTTGTAAATAGTAATATAAATATCGGGTAGTTTCTGGTTTTTATTCTGGTGCTGCTTCATTCCCACCGCACCTCAGAGGGGCCGCGTCCCAAACCCCACACTAACTAGTGTGTTTAAATAACACTCTGTGGTAGTGCTGAAGTGTGATTTGGGACACAGCCTGTATAATCATTAAAGGCACTGTACAAGTGGACAAAAATAAACTCCATTTAAAGCACCGTCTCTGTGTGAGATTTAAATCTGCAGCACATTTTATTTTTTAAATTATTTTTTAGATTTATATACACTATATTAAGTCTTATTCATGCAAACATTAAATCCACATTTTGGTGACTGTTTCATGAAAACACTTTTAGAATATTTAGAGTCTGTAAATAGGATTCACAGGAAAGAGAAAATCTGTTTTTCACACAATTATTATTATAAATATAACACATCCCGCTGTTTGTTTTGTCCTTCCGTGGTTTCATAAAAACTCGGAGTACTTTATTTCTATTATTTTTAAAAAGCCTCCAGCATGAAACTCCAAAAGCGCATTTTGATCATTTAAATATTTTGATATTTTAGTATTTGCTCTCTGATGATCAGAAAACACCTTCCGCATTACAGAAGCATAACGATTTTATAAGGGTGTAAAAACCGTTACGTCGTGTTTAATAACAGACTCGACAGGTGGAACACCTGCTTACTTATGACGTCACTAGCGTTAAGGATGAACTCGCTACTCTGTCTGTCCTGTTAGAAATAACTCCTATTAAAATACGATGGAATTTAGACGCGTCCTATCGAATCCGAGTTTTGCCCCAAATCTCATATTATAATAGGCTACACAACAGTGAAGTAATAGTTGTTTAAAGCTGTAAGGCTTTACATTTAATAAAAGTAAATTACAACCATTAGACAATTTGTTTAAAAGGGAGAGTCAATTTTTCATCGACACTGAAGTTCTCTCTCTAGCTCTCTCTTTCACTCACACACACATATACCAGGTGAAGTATTTTATATTTAAACATTTAACAAACTAATCAACAAGAAACAGGTGGAAAATACAGGGTTAGTCAAAATTATGTTAACACTAACGGATCATTTTTCTCCTGCACCATGGGTGACATCAACTGGTGCTGCTGGTTTTTGTGTGTTGAACACGATGGCGAACAGGTTGAGACCGTCCTGTAAATCATCTTACATATGTATGTTTTGTGATTAAATGGTTTCTACCATTTAAGTGTTGACTTAATTTTGACTAACCCTGTATTAAACCAGATGAAATAAAAAAAAAGACACTATGTGAAACAATCAGCTCCTAGTTTACAGTGTGTGTATCATTTATAATTCCATAAAATATCCAGCTGCTCAGTGATATCACCATCACTATTATACAGTTCAGTCTTACTCATTAGAATATTAACTCTCATTGGATTAATTTACTGACACGTTATCATTACTTTGCCATGTGCTGGATTCTACTTTTATTAATGAAAAACTGATTCTTTAACTGTTCAGAAGTTTAAAAACAATTACAGAATACAATTAAAGCTGATATTAGAATGATTAAAACTACAACATGCACAACTTTACACAATTAAATATATAACTTGATGTTACACAGTAAGGATATTAAAATCCACTCATATTAAACTCCTTTATAATCTATTCACACTCGGACAGGTTAAAGCCAGAACCTGTACTCCAGGAAGACAGTGAAAAACCCTGTAATAGTTTCACCGTTCAGAGAAAAGCACCTTTAATTGTCCCCTTTAGTTACTCTTTACAAATCCCAGTTTTCCTCTACTGTAAAAACACCAATCTAGAGTGATGTGAAGAACAAGGTCTCAGTCAGAAGTGGATAAATAAAATTCACAGTAAAAATTTCATCCACACTTTGATGTCCAGTTTAATTTACAGAACAATAATTACAAATCAACTACTTAAATTAATATTCATAAATTTACCAAATAAATCATGACAAGGATGATTCAACCAATCAGAAGACACCGACACTAGTCGTTAGTTTTTATTCGCGACGTCATTGAACGCCAATTCACAATTATTACTTAAAGGCATTAATAAAAACAGTTACAAACGACAAACTGAACACAGTGTTTTAAAATTAAAACATGGCACAGTTTTCTTTCTCACTCACACCCTACTGTGGCGTGAGTCTGAAATCTAATAAACATTACTGTGTGTGGAGGCTTAATAGAAGTTAATATTAAACTAATTTTATTCTAAACTTAATCTTGAACACACACTCACCGCTTTTCTCACTCACGTTTTATCCCATTTTTACAGGCCCAGGAACCCAAGGGTCAGTTTCCAGGTCCACTGCAC
Source organism: Nemapteryx nenga (assembly GCA_027575955.1). Lineage (NCBI taxonomy): Eukaryota > Metazoa > Chordata > Actinopteri > Siluriformes > Ariidae > Nemapteryx > Nemapteryx nenga. Next base: position 20,279 of record JAODOC010000029.1, on the reverse strand, counting down.
TGTTTAAATCAAACATGAATCCCTTAAAAATTTCTGCAGCGCCGCCTGGTGGCTACTTCCGGTAACTCCAGATCACGTGGAGTTTAAGAACATAAGAGTGTGCTTTTTAGAATTTTCCCATTAACTGTGCTGCTCCCACTCATTTAGTATTTAAACTGGGTGTGTCTTTTATAAAATCGCACGTCTCCCACACATCAACATTAGTGTTCAACTTTCAGAAAGTTCCAGAAAACAGACAAGCCACAAAGAACCCAAGAGTATGCAGAAGAACTCTAAAAATGTCTCAGAACACACACGCAAAGTTTACAAACTATTCAATCATTCACTGAATTTGGCCTCTTTCTTTCCCTTTTTTAATTAAATTCACTAAACACTAAATTAATAAACCAGTCTCCCAACAGAAAAAGCATAAGGAATGTGGACGAAGCTCTCAGGCGAACCCTGAGATGTCACTTCCTCCTCTGTCAGGAAGCAGGAAGTTGATCCCCAGCTGCAGGCTCGAGGCCTGTAGCAAAACTGTGTCGACTTTTCTTGAAACACCGTCAAGTGGAAGATAAAGACGGAAGCGGGACATGGAGGACGAAGATGTTAGTGATGCTGCAGTTTTTGTGCTCACTTCTGCTGCTGGTGTTGTCTCAAACTGGCCAGTAGGATCTTTTTATGGGCGGGGTCTAGAACACCCGCCTCCTCCAGGTCCTCCTCAGTGATGTCACTGCAAACAGTGTGTTAATGTGATCAGTGAAATAAAAGAAAGCTCAATAAGGAAAATGATAGGATCAGGTTAAAGTGTTAATGAGTAACTTTCCACATAGACAGAAGTATGAATGACTACAGGACCAGAAATAAGTCTGCATCTAAACTATAACCATGAAAATTAAACAAACACAGAGGATACCAATTCAATTAACAACACACCCAGACAGGACACTAGTGAACATGTTTTCACTTAAGCAATATTACATGAGCAAAAGAGTGCTTTTATACTAAACATCACTGTGGCTGTGATTCTGCTGTTGGTACGAGCCCCTCAGGCTGAGTGCCACATGTAATTATAGCCATGTCAATATTCACTAGAACCTCGCCGATGTTCACTCTAACCACACGACTGCCAGTATGATCTTGCTTTTATAAAACAGTTATATAAACAGGAACTTATGAAATGACTAACCAGCAATATGGCCAAATATTCTGTTTATTTTTGCTCTGCTAGTGGAAATCAATTTAGAATTTTCAGCTTTCAGTTTCTGTTACATATTTGGCAAATTTCACCTCTTTTCATTTCTAAAAAGCTCCTGACATTCTGAAGAAGTTTTTAAAACATCTTCTGGATGCCGACTCTGATTTTATAATTTGTCTGTTCAAGTCAAATTTGCTAAAACATTTAAATTGATTTTTCCCCATTTAAAACAGACTTCCACTCCTTCAATGTAAAACTGATCTGAGGGTGGGGCCATGCATAGCCTCAGTTTGATATGCAAATTTAAAGGATGATGTGGTGTTAGAACAGATAATGGTACTGCAGTTACTCTCAGTTGCTCTCTACAGTGAGTTTAATTTAATGTTAAAGTGAAGTAAAAGAGTGAGGCAGAGGCCCCAGCATGCACAGCAGTAAATAAACAGAGTAACACCCTCTAGTGGACAACATGAATGCAGGCCTTGGGATGGCAGAACATCATGATGGAAATTTCTGATTTGTATATTCATACATATCTTCCTAAAATCTAGCATTTTTAATGACAGTGATGTTAAGCACAGAACTGAATGCTTTATAATAAAAAAAATCAACAATTTAAAGCCACATCACACAGACATCATTATAAACATGCAGAGAGAGAGAAATACGTGCGTTACAGGTCATTTCTCTTACCTAAGGAACTCGAGATCATCCCAGCCGTTCCTCAGCAATCCCTCCTCGTAGCGCTCCAGCCCGAGTCTCTGCAGCCACTCGCCCACGCTTGAGTCCACTGACAGACTGCTACTGCTGCTACCACCCTGCCACAGAGCCTACACACACAAATGGAGAACATGCCACAGGAGGTGTAAATATTACATAATTTATGACAGAGGGAGAGACAATCAATCAAAGACATGAAGCAGAAAAATATGACAAGACAGAGTTTGTAAAAGTTCCCTTAAAAACTGCAAGAGAGAGGGAGACGAGACAGGTAAGGAAAAAAAAAGTCAGACAGATAGGAACAAAGAGGAACATCTGTCCTGTTCCCCCCCCACCTCCTCAGGTAGGTCCTCAGCCATGATCTCTTCCGGGATGGAGCGAGGGGGAAAAGTACGACAGCTTTCACTAAATCCCAAACCTCTACCATGGATGGCTCCACCCCCTTTAAGTCCTGCCCCTCCAACACCTCCCACCCCAGCCACGTATTCCACTTCACTCAGTTTCTTGGCCAGATGAAGTACTGAACATGATTGGTCGTCAGCTCCTGAAGCTCCACCTCCTCTTCTGAAAGCAGAGGGCGCCGGTGAAGTGTCCAGACAGAAAGCGCCGCTTCCTGTAGAGGGTGGAGCAAAGCTGGGGGAAGGGAGAGGCTTGGAGGAAACGGTTGCTGGAATCTTGATGTCTGCCAGATCAGAGTGCAGCCGAGGTTTGCTTTCTTTTGGGAAAAACGAGGCGTCCGACACGTCAAGAGCACTGTTAGGAAGGGGCGGGGGTGGGAAGTCTGGAGGTGGGCGGGTCAACCCAGTACTTCCATCTTCCTCAGAGGATCCCCCCTCCTCACTGATGGGCCGTGGTGGCCGGCCACTCGTCTGTTTACGCACTTGGATTGAACTTTTGCCTTTTCCAGCTCCACCGGCAGGGGGCGGTGATTTTGATGCAGCCAGTGGAGAGAGGGTGGAGCCTTGGAGCAGGTCTGCAGCCAGTGCCGCTGACTGGTTAGGAACACCCTCAAGTATGTAGTAGGCAGGGTTGTTGAAGCTATTTTTGCATGTAGTTGCATCTCCATCTGCAGACTCTGTCTGCTTCAACCTGTCCAAAAAATAAACGAATATAAACAAATGCACATGTGCACAGCAAAACGTGATTAAACAACAATATTCTGGTTAAACAAGAGCAGCGCTTAGGTTTAATCTGATTAACAGAAATGAACTAAGCTAGTCAGCTTAGATGTGAACATCTCTTAAACGATTATAGTGTTTGCTATTAAAACTAGGACAAACCTCAAGTTAACTGTTCAGGTGCGTGCGTGTGTGTACCTGGTCTGTGCATTATCCTCTTTAGCAGCAGTGTGTGTGTATGCAGGTTGTCCTGTAGTGTTTCTCTCTCCCTCCTCTGAAACTTTACTCAGCTCTTTCCTGCTTGGTGTGGGCCTATGGGAACCATCATCATCACCACCATCATCTCTTTGCTACTGCTACCATTAATCATAATACCTATTCAGTAATCCACAAATTAATTTGATATAATTTTCTGTAAGTGAGAGTGAATTAAATAGTGTACAGCTTAACATGAAACACGCATGATAAAATCCTACACTATATTTTACATGTTTTACAGTTTTCTGTGAGAAACCAGTGATCACGTTTCTGACTTTACGTAATCGTGTCCGGCTCTAGAGGACAGCGTTTTCCCTTTTGGCCCTCCGGTCTCATCCTTATCCACACTGATCCACTCTGAGAGGACAGAAACAAAGTATAAATTACATAAGAATCAGTGGAAGTCATCAGAAGTTCACTGTTTTATCGAGTCTTGCAAAAATAAACACACAACACAAGTCAGTCCTTACAAAACAACCAAGTACTAAGTGCAGGAAGAGTGTTAATAAACACTCTTCCTGCACTTAGATCTGTCTACCGCCGTCTACCTTGCAGATCCCCAGATCTTTAACCCAGCCACATATAAAAAGTCGTACTCCTCCATGCTCTTCCAGGTTTTCATCTGTGTATCCGTGTAGAACCAGGTGGTTTGAGATGTTGAACTCATGTTCAACGGATGGATAATTTTCCAACTCGTAGGAAAAATCCTTCTTTGTTAATGTGTAATGATCTAGCCCATTGAGTGGTTTCTATACCCACTTTGAGTGTACTTCTTGCTTTTAATAACTTGCTTGTTTGTGTCAATGGACCAAACTCCACTTTTGGATCATTAATTCCTTTTGACAGCGTTCCCTGTATGCATGGTTTTATGTTGGCTTCTGGCACATCCATACAGTTCTAAATACAATACCTACAATTAAACACAGTTTGTTCTTAGTGCATTTATTTAATTCCTGGGCTCCCATCTGGAACAGGGAGTAATGGTGCATCCCATTCATACACTTCACAATAAATTATTAGATTCTAATAGAACAGATGAACCAAAATAATTGGGATCTTTTTTTAATGGGCTCGTTATAAATATGAATAGGTGGGCCTTGAAGCAGAAAAGGTTGAGAACCCCTGATGTAAATCATTAACAGGGGAACAAAAACAACCAACCCAAAAAAAGATTCCCCGCTGTGCAGGAAGGAGATGCATCTACACAGACTCAGGGCTGGGGGTTGGTCATCCCAAGATTATTCACAATCTGCTTATACTGAACATCCTGTACACATGTACGCACACATGGTACTGTGTATATTTACTCTTCCACAAAGTAGTCTCAGAGTTTTTCTCAACACTGTCAACTCTGGCTTTTTTCATTTGGATCTACATCCACATCTGTACATGTACATTTCTAAATCTACAGTTCTCTAAAGCTGTGCTGTGAAGATGTCTGATGTTAAAAGCTTTATGTAAATAAGATTAAATTGAGCCTGATTGGTCACACTGACAACAACCACCCCCAAAAAAAAGCCACCAAAGGAAGAGACTGAAAATCTCAGAACACAAAAATGCAAATTTCGAGGAATTAAATTATTTAATATACATAAATATTTATTTAAACACACTCACCGTACAGTCTCTCTCTGGTCCCCATCCTCTCAGAAGGCACTCTGACCCTCATGGAGCCGCGGATGTTGCCAGTCTCCTCACCGCGGTGAGAAAGATATGTATGGAACTGCTGAGCTGTACTGCCAATCATTGACTTCAGTGCCAACACACACTCTCCTACACACACAGCAGGGGGAAAAAAACAAAACAAAAACAATTATGTAGAATAGAAAAATTTCACTCTGACACCCAACTTTTGGACATTATTAAAAATTTATTCTTGACAAACGTTTCGGCCTTCTTCAGTGTCATAAAAAACTACATAATGCTATGGGTGTGGTCTTCTACTACTTCTTCTGGTTTTATGGCGGTTGGTCTTTATATATACAAAATTGTGAATTCTATACACTTCAAAATAAAAGACAAAGAAAATAATTTATATTAATATAAGTAAAATTTTATTTTTGTCTTTTATTTTGAAGTGTATAGAATTCACAATTTTGTATATCTAAAGACCACGCCCATAGCATTATGTAGTTTTT
>JAODOC010000028.1:67408860-67420198 GCA_027575955.1 Nemapteryx nenga | reverse complement strand
AATTTCGACACACCTGTCAAAGATTTTACGCTTCTGTTCGCTGAATATCCTAACAATCACAAACAGGCTTTGCAGGATTCCCCTCCACAGCCATGTTTCTTCCACAAGCCTTTATCTAAAGTGAAAGGGACGATTTGATTGGTTTTCGACGTCACGTGACCTCAACCTGCAGTCTTCAGTATTTTAAACCATCAGCCACGATGATTTTCTGTTGGTGGGAGTTTGATTTCGATTTTTTTTTTTCATTTTGCGTTTTCTTCAAGCGGCGATTCCGAGAACCAACTAATCGAATTGGTGTGGCCTAACGTTATGTTCCTCAAGGACAGTTTGCTAGCTAGCAGCCGGTCACTGCACTGCAACCGCACTTGCTAATTGACACGGTAGCCAGACATGCTTGCTGTTTTTGTGACCACGCCCCCAGAGTGAATATTCATGAGCGAATTTTGCGTGGTGTTTCGCCAGGTGGAAACCTACAGTAACCATTTGTGTACTGCGCACAGAGCGAGGTGCGTCTCCCCCCCCCCCCCCAATCAGAAATATTGGTAGGGACCCGTCCATACCCAATTCTACGCCTGTGGTCTGTACAACAGAGCAACGTGTTGTCTTTTCCCATTCAGTGGATACCCTGGCTGGATAACTGTTGCATGTTGGGAGGCCCCGCCTCTGACCGAGAGCTGCGTGAGACGACAGAAAACAGTGCGGTGTTTTATTCAGTCAATGGGTCAAGCTAATACTATGGCGACTTCCCTATGTAGATGTTCAGCGCGTAAATACCAAAATCACGGTAAAAAAATTTTACAGAGTTCATTTTAATTTACCGTATGATAAGTCGGTATATCGAATATCACGACGGGCGTAGATTCCACAACTGTAGTAATCCATGTTACGTCAAAAACTGTGCAACTGAGTGAAGAGAAACGACAACCATCATTATTTTAAGACAGGAAGTGACTTTTTTTTATTAATTTAAAAAAATAATGAAAAACACTGAATTAGAAGGGGTGTCTAAACTTCTAACTGGTACTGTGTATATATGTATTATACTTGAATTTCTGCTATTGGACACTTAAATTTTCCATAACCTTCAACATTTTAAGTGTATTAATTTATTTTTATTTTCATTAAGCATCCTTCCTGTTCAATATATTTTTGATGAGAGTCCTTTTTGAGTATTTGTCCAGATGGAGGAATTTTTTTTTTTAAATAATCTTTCTCTGACATTGGTTAAATGTTTATTTGAATTGGAAAGTGTGATTGTTTTAATATTGTTTGTTATAATGTCATCATGCGCTGAGGAAACGCCATTTTTGTTTTCGTTTCATTTTTAAACTTTTTTGTTTTAATTTTGGTAAGTATGGTTTAATGATGAAGCGCTGCAGAGTGAAATGCACATTTCCTCATTGTTTCAAAGCACACATGCATTACTGGAACTCCAAACAGTCCTGTACATTGTTGAGAGATGCAAAATAGGTGGGTTGCTGAATTTATAGCACCTTTTTTTTTTAAACAATGCATCTTATAGTCATGAGTTAACTGTTTTTAAAGCTGGCACGGTTTTAAAGGTCATGTTTACAAATATTTTGGACTACATCACACTGAATTTATACACTCACTGTAATGTAAGTGCTAATTACTGTAATTATCGAGAGTGAGTCAGTGTTAAATAGATTAAAATTTTAAGTTGAATAGTGCAATTCCGTTAAGACTGTTATAGTAAAGTTGTCTCACTTTATACAGTTTGGCCTGCTCATGAGCTCTGAATCAGGAAATGAAAAGTTTTAGTAAGGTGTGTTTGGTTATAATTTCCAGTAATTTGGCACTTAAGAGAGAACGCTTCTTGCAGAACCTGATGGATCAGTACGATCCTTCATCGTATCAGCAAGGCATCCATTTTGTACTACCTGACACCGAAATGTTACAGACACACCTGTTTCCTGTTGATGTTTTAGGGCCTTGTACATAGCTGGAGATCAGTGTTTTCAGATTTCTCACCATTTTGTATCTCTTTACAATGAGAAATGACAAACGTCTGTTTAAATAATGCTGTAATGCTGTTGGGTTTTTCATTATCTGCTGCTTTACAGAAGCAAATTTATGCTAAATGATTGAAATAAAGATTTTAGCTTATGAATTTCTTTAGTTTCAAGTTGCACAGTCACATTTCTTAACTATAAATGTTAAAAATTCTTAGCATCACAGTTAAACTGAATGTTAAATATTCCTTTGATTATAGTTATATCTGCATGTAAATATTGGCTCATGCATAGTTTTAAACAAAATGCCTACAGAATTGAAAATGTCTTAAATTGACAGTTTTTCTTTCAGTTTAATTAATGCATTGCGTGTCATTAAAAAACAAACTTTTAAAACAAACTGAGCTGCTAAATTTTTTTAAACTAGAAAAAGTATACAATATGTATAATAAAATACGTACACTATAATAATTTTAAATAAAATACACTAATTTTCTTATTTCTAAAAGATGGTATAGGTGAATATAAAATGTGTTCAAAATCTGAAATGAAGTTTACTATGTTAGATCAAATAAAAATGTTTCATAAGGGAAAATAGATGCATATTTGAGACGGGTTTGTTTTAAAATCAGCTATCTGCTAAACCCCATTTTCAACCTTAAGAATACAGATAAAGTATACAAAAACTATAATTATGCAAAATTTGTTGTGCACATATCTACCATTAGTGTCCTCATAAAATCCTCAGTTTGATAATGATTTAAATCTCTCACAAAAAGTTTAAGAAAATTGTTTAAGAAAAAAGAAAAAGTTTAAGAAAAATACAAAAATGTATTGCGTGTATATAATATGCAGTACGTGTGTTCATCGTATTCTCACCGTTTGTCAATTTTGATTTAAAACTGCCACAAGAACATAACTTTTTAAACATAAACCTAACCGCTAAGCCCTTAAAGTAGAAGTATAGAGTAAGCATCATAGTTCATCAATAATGTATACATAAATTACGTTACTGATGGTGTTCATCATATTCTCACAGTTTGATAAACCATTAAATCTGTTACAAGGACTACTACTATTTAAAATATTCAGTTTTTACACCAAGTGTAACATTATCAGAATTTGCAATTAAGAAAATTGTATTCTCATGATTTGATTCCAATAGCTTTAGATTTAGACTTTAGTCAAATGAATTCCTTTATTACAATGTAATGAAACGGACACCACAAAGAAATATTATTATGAACGATGCAGAAAGGTAAATATATTTTCCAGGGCATTGTAGGTTATTTTTTCTTTCATATCCTTTGTGTGAGGTCATCTGTAAAACAGCAGATATGTGATAATAATCTTCCTCGATCCTAATATTACAGTTTCTGTGTTCAAAATCCTTTCAACTGCTCAATAAACTATAAACAAGAAAAACATTTTCTGACTTTGACTCTGAATGCCAAAAGTTGGTCATTTCCATTGATTTTTAAATGAAATTTCTCATCAACCTTTTAATTATATTTGGGATAAGGTACAAGTTCATGCATGCACAGATGTGTATATAATAGTATGTATATATGTGGTTAAGTTTTGTTCCATAGCTCAAACAGGCATGATTATAATGTAATGATTATTAAGGATTTAATTTTGGTTCATACAAAATATATCCTTCTGCTCAAGAAATATTTTTATCTCTACTTTGCAGTACACGAAATACAGAATATCAGATGATGGTATTTTCCTCGGTATTCAGTTGACCGCCACAGAACTTGACATGACCAAATTTTCTTTATCTTTTTAAGTCTTAATGCATCAAAATTTGTATCGCTATACTTTCAGCATTAATTAAACTCAATCCAGAGGCATGTGGGTGAAATTTCCATTTTTCATATCCAAACAGCATGGCATTCAGACTCATTGGTCATTTAAAATTCCCCTTTTAAATTAGAACCAAAACATTATTTCTGATGTTGAGGCCATGATGAAATGTGCACGCTGCAGTTGCTTGACAGTATTTATTAAGATTTGTTTGTAATTTCTGTATGACTGTATATTTTAGTAGTACTAATAGGGTTGCTGCAGGTTTAGGCAGAACTGAAGATTGTTGTATGTTTTCCTGTGGCAGGTTAGAACCTTCAGAATCACCCAAGTCAGGGAGTACCTCAGGTCTAGAATAAATGTAGAGCACCAAGTAGGAACTGGAGGAAAGAAGGGCTCTTGTTTATTATTATTATTATTATTATTATTATTATTACATTTGTAGTTTGGTCGGCCTAATCAAATTTACAGCAATTTTATAAACTGATGTATTAAATTCTAAAATCAAATTAATTTCATTATTGTACAATATAAATAATATTTAAGTCAGTATTATAACAAATTTGAGCCCCACAACTTGGACAGAGGAATGTCAAGACATAAAACTAGACAAGAGATAAACTTTCTGTATATAAACAGACCACGCTTGTTCCCAAATACCCACAGCAATATAGAAATATTCTGAATTATAAAGAAAATTTGAGGAAATTACATTCAGATATCTAGATTAACCTCTGACTAATAACTGCATTTCAATTTAATGTTCTTTTGGTGAATTTGAAATGGGGGGGATTAAATGACATTTTATTTAAAATATTCCTAAAAATGAGGTGAGGGAATATTCTGCATGCAACATCTAAATAAATACATACATACATACATACATACATACATACATACACTTTTATGATAACTACTTCAGAACCATGTTCATCTGAGTTGTTGTATACTAGCTTTAACAATCTTAAAATATCCTTTAAAAATTGTAGTGTGACCAAAGTAAAAATAAATATTTTATTTGTTCAAGTAGATGCCTTTAGTAAAGGTCGTAGGTGTTCCTTTTTTTTCTTCAAGCATAAATCTAAAATGAATGAGAAATTAAAAAAATAGATTAAAATAAAATTGAGTAATTTGTAGAAATAACCTGTGGTTTTCATAACAACTGGATATTTAATCTGTGCAAAGGCTGGAACAATAAAGATTTGGTGAAATATTAAGTCAAATTTTGAATTTTTTGAAGAAAACATTCATCAAAAAAAGTTGTCTTTCATGTCTGTGGTTGAACTTTCTGCATGAACTTGAGATGCTGAGCCTCTGAAGAGGTGAAGACATGAACCATTCATTGGAAAACCCTGATCTGAAGAACAGCACGTGTGCAGATATTTCAGTGTTTCTAATGCTAAATATTTTATTAGATTCCATTGCATCTTAATATTCATCTTTGAAACCCATTATCTGCTGTTCTTTATATTCCTTTCTAATTCAGACTTCGTTCAGTTAATGAGGAAAAAACAAAGACATCCTCACGCTCTGGAATAATGATGGTCATTCCACAAATGAACTTATTTATTCTCAGACTTCTTACTCCTCGAAGGTTGATTTGTACAACATGCTTCTCTTTGATTTGCTGAAGTATGAACTTCTAAATTTCAGAGTGTTCTTAATGTCACTGCTCGGCTTCTGACTTATTCACGTAAATTTGACAGTGTCAGTCCAGTACTTCAGCGGCTTCATTGGTTACCAGCAGAGAAACGCATCCACTTCAGGATTCTACTTCTGGCCTTCGGAGGGTTGTGTGGTCTTGCGCCTGGTTATATCAGTGATGCTCTACAGCTCTATGTCCCCACAAGAACATTTAGCTCTTCAGCTCCTGTTCTTTTAAAGCCGGTGGAATCCCATCTCAAGACATTCGGTTATCGTTCTTTTGCTGTAGCTGTGCTTCACCTCTGGAACATGTTGCCCACAGACATTAGAGCTTGTGATTCACTCTCTTCAAGTCAAAACTTAAGGTTCATCTCTTTAGAATGTCATATTAGTATCTTTTATTGTCCATTCATCTGTATTTACATATTGTATTTGTAGCGCTCAGAACTCTTTTGCTATGAGTGCTTTATTGGGGGGGAGGGTTGCTCAGAATTTACAGAAAAATGCTGGCTGCTCTCCACATTCTTTAAAGCAGAAACATCAGCATCGGCAAATATTTCAGAAATTCATCCTTTCCTATGAAGGAAAAAAAGAATGGGAAGGTTTTGTTCTTCATGGTTAATTTTGAAAAATGCATCAACTTCAAACTTTGTATTTTTTGACACATTAATCCAGCATTCCCCTCCAGCTTCAACAACTTCTGATTCCTGGATTTTATCATCAAAGGATGATCTCTTGCATTGGTTCATTTACAGTTTTATATAAATGCTTCCTGATAGCTGTGTCTAAATTTGAACTGCCAGACCTTTTGCAAAGAAAAATTAAATATCCAGTTGCATCTGACATATTACAAATCTAAAAAACAAATGAAAATAAGAAGTGAAATTTTAAGTTGTACAGTTTTTAAAAATGAATTAGGGTTTTTAACAATCATATGTTGAACTTGTGTATTTGTGAGTTTTCAATAATAATAATAATAATATAAATGTAAAGACACAATTTTTGAAATTTTAAATAAAATTGTGCTCTTTTTAATTTATTTCTACGAGTCCTTAATCCTCCATGTAAAACAGTTTAGAAATGTTTTAGTGAAAGCATTAGGGGTAAAGAACAACCTCAGAACTGTACATTGCCTTAACTCTCATTTAACCTGCCTTCTTTATATTTAATTTTTATTTTTGATGACTTATTTTGCGTAGAGGTTCACTTTTTTTGTTTGTTTATTTAAAAAATTTAAAAATGTCATCTGCAGACTTATTTTTCATGATTAATGATTTTAAAAATAATAATAAAAAATGTTTTGTTAACCTTGTCACTTTTATATTTAGGAAAGTGACACAATTACAGCAAAATCCTGCAGGTTGAACGAATTTCATATTGTTAACTGTTGCCAAAAAAAAGAAAAGAAGAAAAAAGTTTAGAGAAAATCTACTCGTCTCAATGTTTTTACAGCCATTGAATTCGAAATGACTTGACTTTTTCAAGTAATCCTAGAAAAGGGGGAGAGCATTCCAAATAGACACTGCTGACTCACTCCAAGTTCCCTCAGCGAAACTGCACTGTTGTGGCATTAGGAGTGTTCTCACTATCGCTCCCTTCAGTATCTACACTCTGGCAAACTGTTGAGGTATTTCTTGCGGTGATTGGTTTTACTGATAGGAAGTTTTTTGTACATAGACAAGTTTCAAAAGACAAGACCTTATGAATTTAGATGTAGTTTGTTTCTTAGTTCTGCATGCTTTGCTAAATTTATGCCCTTAAATCAAAGCTGTTTGTTTGTTTTTCTTTGTATTTTTTTCTGTAAACTAACCATAGGACCTTTTTTATGTGTAGAACAGGTCTAATCAGTTCACCTTTTCACGTTCCAGAATAAAAAGCATGGTGTAAAAGATGCCGTTAGGTCTAAGATGTCTTAGGCTAAGACGATAACGGCAGGCAGCTTCTCTGAGTAGTGAAGCAAAATATTTCAGAAGAGAAGAAGGGAAATAAAACGAATGCATCCATCATCCAAGTTCATTACAGTTCTATAAATTGAGTGTATTGTAATTACTAAATTGAATTTCATGAACATTGCAGCTTGGTGGGTCTCATAATCCTGGAGTATGAACTATTTTTGTTGTTTTTATAGCAGTTGAAAATGTTCATTTGCTGTAAAAACAAACTGAAACCAATATTATGTCTTCCTAGCTACATTTACAAAATGGAAATCCCCCAGAAATTAGTATAAAGATTACTACTACATTCCCCAAAGCTGAACGTTCTAAAACATCTCACGTAAATAATACATTTAAATTCAATTAGGTATTTAAGTTCTAGCATGTAGACCTAGCTAAATAGAAAGATGGACATGATTTTAAGATAATTACTTGAATTAATTGACAATATACCATTGTAATTATTTTAAAAAAATTAGTTTTTAGTGTTGTAATATAATGGTAATAATAGTTTTACTAACTAGAATTGTGCTCAAAAGTTCCCATATATAGATTTATTTCTATATACATCTCTCTGCTGTCCTGTATTTTATTTCAATCTATTTATTTATTTATTTAGATACACAGATAAAGACATGACACTTATTTAATCAGCGTTATTGTTTATGATGTAGATATTTCAAATTTAGCCAAATGGCTAGTTTTCATCTGCTGTCCCTGGGCAAGCAATAATTTTAATATTATTACAACAAATATTAAGAAAAACATAGATTAAAAAATAGATTTTTCCTGCTTTAACACACCACAACTAACTTACAGACTAATAACCAGATCTTTCCTGGGTTGGGGTAGACATGAACAGATCAATTATACATTTTATATACATCTATAAAAATAATTTTCCATATAATATAGCAGCACATTGAACTTAAATTCAGTAAAACTCGAGACAAATCTGTTACATAAAGAAAAATCAGAGCTTCAGACATTCCTAAAGTAGACATTAAAGGGCTTAGGTTTTAACATGCTATGTAATGAGCGTAGGTTAGTGATCTGTTAGATTTTGGTACAATTAACAAAGTATGAATTGTTCTGTCTATTTTATAGGATTTGGCCTGTGTAAGGTAAATCATAGTTGTACATACAGTGATATAACAACCATTATGTAATATAGTAATTTGGGTAATGTACAGAAAATGTGATAGTTTTGACAGTTTTATTTTAAAAAATCCAAGCTATGAATTTCAAATTTTTATGGTTTTATTAAAGTAATGTCAGCAAGATTCCTTAGATTAATTATAAATGCAGGATAAAAAGTAAATTGCATCTATGAATCATATGAAGGACATAGTTCCACAGACTAAAGGGACAAACTGCTTGACGTAAAGCCCTACTTTTGATTTCGTAAGCATTTGTCTGTTTGCTTGATGTGGCTATTTTAATGTTGGCTCAAAGTGTGATGCCATTTTGTATGTTTGATTGTTTACATGAATTGCATTTAAAATATGTTCTAAATTAGTCCTGCAGATTCAAACCATGCACAAAAATTAAAAACATGTTTATACAATTGTTTTCAAACATTTTTTCAGTATCTGGGGTTGAATTAAAGCTATTTTAACAAATCATTAGCGCAGGTACTTCAGTCTAGCTAAAGGTGACCAACTTGAAACTAAAACATTTTCTAGTAAAAGATGACAGGAATCTGAGAAACATTTGATCAATTCAAGCAGAATGTGTGGAAAAGAAGCAGTTTTGTGACAATTTGATGTACAAACTTTCAAAATACACATTTGCATGTGCAAGATGTGACCGTATACTTAGGTTTATGTAGCTGTAAAAATGTTTCAGCCAGATAACTTTATGAATTTGTATGAAATCGATGTAAAAGAGAATTGCTTTGTTAATATGGATAACCAGCATAATTGCTAAAGTAATGGCTTTAAATAAACCCTCTTTAAATGCTGTTTGAAGATTCAGATTTTATTTATTTTGGAAAAAGAATAAATTGCTAAGATTGCATTAAATAGCTCACTAATAAAACAAGAGTATGTTTGAAATATAAGGCTGTTTAATTAAGTTGGAAACAAATATTTATAAACCAAAAACTGACTAACTTTTTTTATTGGTTAAAAAAAATAACTTCAGAATAAAATTTAAAAAGAAAAGTCAGAATGAATTCTGTATGATTTTATGTTAATCACCACTGATTACGTAACATTAAAAAAAATATATATATATATATAAACAGACAAACAAAAACATTACTTGCCTGATATTTCCTGAGCATATTTCTCGGATAGAGGATGTTTCAATGTACAAGATTTATGATTTAACTAAAACACAACCTACATTTAATTGCTTAGAATTTTTCAAATTATGTTCTGTATTATTCTGTTATTTAATAGTGTATTACATGCAAATTATCATTGTAACAGTTATGACTCCAAATTATTTTGTTCATAGATTCAAAATTAGTATATAATGATTGTGTATTACTTTGACATTTTCTTAGTTGAAAAAGCAAAAACTAACGTATAAATTCTTTCAAGTTACTGAGTTTACAGTTTAAAAAGTTAAACGTAACAGTTGAACTCATCTTGCACAGCACATGTTGAGTTTTAGCAAAGGAAAAAAAAATCAGCCTAATTTTTTTCTTTATACAAATTAATTTTTACCAAATCCTCAGATTTTTCACATCAATGAATCTGCCTTTAAAATGAAACCCACCTTGCTAAATTTTACACCTTTTAAAGTAAAGTTACTGGTTGTTGTGATTCTCCTGTTTGATTGCAGAACTGTGTGGATGTATTCGTTTTTTTTGTTTGTTTTTTTCTTTTTCTTTCCCCTCTTCAGATGTGTTAGGGATTGAGTGGGGAAAGTCTAATCAAGTGAACAATGTATGACGTTTTAATTTCCAATCAAAATGCCAATGTTTTGTTAGATACTTAATTTGATATGTTTGTGTGATGAATGTGTGATGTGGTTTTAGATAGTCAGATATTTTAAAGAAAGATGAAAAAAATGTATTTGCATAAATAAATTCATGAATGAGCAAACGTTTTCCAAATGTGGCTTTGATAAATATCAGTTAATGAATTGGTGCTGAATGGTTGCGCTTCACAAACAGGAACATATTTCATAAAGCTGGGCTTTTGTAAGTGATCTTAAATAATTAGTCGTTCTATTATATCTTGTTTATTAAAACAAGTTTCTTGGTTTAGGGTACGGAGACTTTCACCTTCTCCCTGTTAAAATGCCAAAGTCTTGACACGTAGGTGTTAGAACAATGACTCGTTTGTTCCTCTCAGACAAAAACACAATAATGTGCAACTCTTGAACAAGAAGTGCTATACAGTGGAAGTGTTACACGTCCCATCCAATCTGTTATTTTTTTGAAGTCATTGCATTGATTTATGAATACTTTTGAGAGAGGAAAAATATCTGGACGTGCATTTAATTCTGTAATCGGAGTAGTATAGAATAGTTTGTCAGATTTGAACATGTACATTTATAGAGTGCCTCCAGAAAGTACTAACCCCATTTCTAGAAAAGTTGAGATATTTTCCAAAATGCAGTAAAAACAAAAATCTGTCATTTGTTAATTCACATGAACCTGTATTTAACTGACAAAAGTACAAAGAAAAGTTTTTCAATAGTTTTACTGACCAACTTAATTGTATTTTGTAAATATAAATGAAGTTAGTATTTGATGTCTGTAACACACTCAAAAGAAAGTTGGGACAGAGGCATTATTACTGTTGTATTACATCACCTTTCCTTCAATAACACTTTTTAATTGTATGGGATCTGAGGATACTAATTATTGCAGTTTTGCAATTGGAATTTTTGTCCATTCTTGCCCAATACAAGACTTCAGCTGTTCATCAGTCCATGGTCACTGTTGTCTGATTCTCCTCTTCATGATGTGCCATACATTCTCAATAGGAGACAGATCTGGATTGGCAGCAGGCCAGTCAA
>JAODOC010000028.1:66909992-66925100 GCA_027575955.1 Nemapteryx nenga | reverse complement strand
GATGAGATGAGATTACGTATATGTTTTTCTCCTATTACACACCTGGTTTTGTACAAAAGTTTCCTTTTCCTTTAATGAATGTGGTGGTAAAACCTTGTCCATAACGTTGCTAGCTAAGTATGATCTCCTCTCACAGTAAATGTCATGCTTTTATTAAGCTGATAGGTAGCTACTTGTCATAGCAAAATGAACATAAACCTCATCAATTTAGATTGCAGTCAGAGATTGATAAAGCAAAGAGGTGATGATAAGGCTCATGTTTAAAGAAAAGCAAGTGACTTTTACCTCAGGTGATGAGTCAAAGGCTGAAGTGGATGATGCTGATAATCAGTGTGAGAATTCATTTCCAATTTCAAACTCAATTCTCTAAAAAAATCAGTAAAGTTGTTTTTCTAAAAGTACATTCCTATAAATGTAGAAGTAGGAAAGTGAATGAAATCTTTACTTGTAGTTATGTTATGTGCAAAAGAGGAAACGTTTCAGTTCAGGAAAATCTGTATTTTTCAGAACAATATATTATCAAAATTTGATAATGTGAAGAGTTTTCTCAGGCTGTCACACATAAGAACAAAATATACACACTATCCTGCAGTTCATGAAGTTACCACATGAGGTTGCTATTCAAAGGGGGGAAAAAAGACTCCAAGTCGTTATCCAAGTTATTCCTGGGTTGACCACATGATGCTGCTAATATGACTCACAACATATACAAATAGATTAAGTGCCCTGTGACTGTAATCTATATTGAAACTATTATGTCTGGGGTTCCCATGCTTTTGGGGCAAATAACCCCAAATGGATGTTATGAATTTTATGATGATTGTGACCCCAATCATTGATTACCCTACTTTTTTTTAAAATTCCAGATTCATATTTTGGACTACTGTCACATATGAACATTTTTATTATGTCACGATGATAAGTCTATCCTGAGTCACTAAAAACCAAAAATGTTTGTCTTTCTGATTACACGGACTTACCAGTCCAGTGGGATTGGTGAAGTTGCGCTTCTTAATATTTATTAACTTTTCAAAAGTCAGAAGGTTTGTAGGAAATGGTTTATGCCTTACTCCTACACTGTCAGAAGTAGGGGTACAGCAGGAGTCCATTTCTGTCCCCCAAGATACAGTCGATACTATTGTACCCCTAGGGGTCATTATTGGACCTCAAGGTACAGTAACTACATGTACTGTTTTAGAGCCAAAAAAGGTACATATTTCAAATTAATCAGAATTGTAACCATTTCTAACTGTGTGTTTTTTGTATGTATATGTGTATATCCATCCATCATCCATAACCGCTTATCCTGTGCAGGGTTGGGGGCAAGCTGGAGCCTGTCCCAGCTGACTATGGGCAAGAGGCAGGGTACACTCTGGATAAGTTGCCAGATCATCACAGGGTTGACACATACTGTAGAGACAAATGACTATTCACACTCACATTCACACCTACGGTCAATTTAGAGCCACCAATTAATCTAACCTGCATGTCTTTGGACTGTGGGGGAAACCGGAGCACCCGGAGGAAACCTACGCAGACATGAGGAGAACATGCAAACTCCACACAGAAAGGCCCTCGTCAGCCACTGGGCTCAAACCCAGGACCACCTTGCTGTGAAGCTACAGTGCTAACCACTACACCACTATGCCACCCTCATTCCATAATATTAAAAGTAATTACTAGTGCATCTCAAACAATTAGAACATCATGAAAAAGTTAAATAGTTTCCATCAGTTATTTTAAAAAGTGAAAATTTTATATATATTATCGACTCATTACATTTAACCAAAATGGTTTAAGCATTTTTTTATTTTAATTTTGATAATTATGGCCTACAGTGCAAAAAGAAATCTCAAAATATTAGAATATTTCATTTCGAGTTTGAGTAAAACAGTATAAATACCGTGTATATCTTGGTCTAGTTCAGTACACACAATCTCAGTCATGGGGAAGACTGCTGACTTGACAGTTCCCATAGACGTCCATAGACTTCAAAGATTTTTTTTATTGTCAATTCACTATATATCCAGGACATATAGGAGAATTGAAATGCTGTTTCTCTCTTACCTTACTTGTAAAATCAGATAAAAAATATTTCTATTAAGGAAAATAAATAAATTGAACAATGTACAAAATAGCAGTAGTGCAAATCCATTATAATATCTATAATGGAGAAGGTGCTTAGAAGAGTAGCTTATGAGGTGTATGTGAACAGTAGTGCAAATGACCAATAGTAGCAGATACAACAGCAATGCAAATGATTGTAGTGTGATGTGTAAACGGATAAGATAGAGTTTCTTGTGTGAATGAATGTTATAGACCAGGGGTAGAGGGTACGTAGTGGACAGAGTTCAGCATCCTGATAGCCTGGTGGATGAAGCTGTTCAGTAGTCTTGTGGAGCAGGCACAGAGGCTCCGGTACCTTTTCCCTGAGGGCAAGAAGCAGGAGTGAGTGTGAAGGGTGGGAGGTGTCACCAGCGATGCTGATGGCTCTGTGGGTGAGACGGGAGTGATAGATGTCTGTAAGGGAGGGCTGAGGGGTACTGATGATCTTGCTGGCCGTGTTCACTATGCGCTGCAGAGTCTTCCGGCAGTAGGCACCGCAGCCTCTACCACGCAGGCTGGTACTGATTTTTGGAGCTGATTTCAGGAAAAATGTCAGTTTGTTTCCAGCACGTCACATTTAGTGACAAAATGTGTTCTCTATGTGGCTGATTTAAAGGCATTTTTAGTGAGCGAGGTGACAGTCACAATAAAGAAAGCTCTATGAGAAAGTCTTAACCTGTCGTAGTTTAGCCAAGCCTTGTGCGTACAGTATAAGGGTAGGGTTAGGGGTTAGGGTTAACCTGAACCCTGATTATACCTTCATCTTAAAAACTTGAGGTCCAGGAAATTTTTGGAAAGCATTTTTTTTAAAACAGCACCATCAAATTTGGTTATAGAGCGAGTGTTAAATGAAACAGCAAAACTTTTTTAAAATGTGCAGGGCGGTGTAATTACTAAAGCAGTTCATTTTTAGTCTAGTCTTACACACACACACACACACACACACACACACACACACACACACACAGAAAACAAGATACTCTCATATTCTCTCAACATAAATGTTTTAATGGTTGTATGCGGAATAGTAATAACAAAAATTAGCATAGTACAATAACCTAAATGCATCTAATTTATTCAAAGTCAACAGCAATATAAAGAAATATTGTGTGTGTGTGTGTGTTCCATAAAATTGACAATAGATAAAGTACAAAAGAAACAGTACAGAAGAATCTGATTGAAATAGTAAATAGTTCTGTAAATAGTGGCAGTATTAATCATCTCTGGTTTTTTTAAACGTGTCTAAATTAGTTGAATAAAAATAAGAAGGAAAGTACAATAAAATTTCTCAAGTTTCCACAAACATACATATGTATTTTTTTTAAATCACTCCGTAATGTAATTGTCCAGTTTCCTGAGCAGCTTTGTTGCAACGTTCACTGCCTCTTCTGCATCTGCGGTTTTGAACTGTTCGTTTGGAATGCGGGGTGACGGGTGGTGGTTTGGGTATTGAGTTCTCTTAGCATCAACACCAAGTGCCCTCAGCTGATTCACAACACAGGGCAAATCATTAAGGTAGGTAGCATACTGTGATATCTTCTGGGCAAGGCCTGTGATGGTAGATGCAGTCCCAGGATGCTGTCCATTCCTTCTGAACTCTGTGGCTATTAGAGCCTTTTCCACTGCCTGATGCACTTTAAACAGACACCACTCTGGGCTCACGTTGTATCCAATGTCACTCTGAGCAGCAAGAAGGTCACACTGTGCTTGTCTGTACCAGCGTTTAGCTTCTTCTTTGTTTGGTCTTGGTGTTTCTCGGAAGTGTGACCAAAAATTATACTTCCCTCTGAAATTGTTACGATAGAATCGCTCCCGCCCCCGTTTGTGATTCCCAGCCTCGTAGTTCCATCTGTCATAGAAGTCTCTGAAGTCAGCCCAGTGTGACGTGTTTGGTTGTGTTGATGTGTTGTGTTTGGTCTTTCCTTGCTGCAGCTCTTCAATTCTGTTCTTCAAATATTTAAACGCCTCATTGGCGAGCTCTGTGTTGTCCGTGTTCTTGTCTGGATGCCACCTTAAGTACAGGCGTCTAATGGCCTTTGATTTGTCCTCATCTGACATCTTCCATATCTGTTCCAAGCTCTGGTCAATCTCTGTTTTAACCTCCTCCAAAGTCTGTGGTAAGGGTCTCTTTGGGGATGGTACAGACTGTGAAGGTTCAGACCGTGAAGGTACAGACTGTGAAGGTTCAAACTGAGAGAGTGGAGACAAAATGTCTACATCTGTGCAGTTGACATTTCCAGCTGGACCTAATCTTTTTTCTCTCTTAAACTGATAAAGATCAAGGGAGCTAACTTCAATGATCTTTTCATGTCCAATCTGTATTCTGTATCTTGAAGGATTCTGCCTGGTCTGTCCTGAATGCTCATCTAGACACTCCACAACAATCGCAAAAACATACTCACTTTCCAATTCGTCTTTACAAAACCCAACATACTCTCCTTTTTCAAAACTGTTGAGAGGGTCCATATCAAGGGAATCATGCCATTCTTCTGATATTGGAGTTCCAGGGCTTGGACGGAAACCAAGTCCCTCTTCAGCACTCGCAGTGTTACGGACACCATGTTGTTCCAAGGCCCTTTCAACATCCTCCATGTTTTCACATAATAAAAGATGTCCAAGTACTGGTAGGCTTAACGAATTAAAAATGTTTTCCAGAAGTGCATTTATTTCTTTGGTAAGATACATATTGACCTCATTCACCACTTTGTGTGCCATGTTATCGTTGTGCTTCAAATAGAACACACACTCATCTTGCTGCTTTTCCACATAAACCTGAGTTTCAGTCTCAGTACCTTCTAGTGGCTGGTGATTTAACAAGAGCTCAGTGTGTAAAGCTTTGCAACAGACAATCTGAATTTTACCAAATGTGCTTTTGCACATGTGCGCAGCTTCAGTCTGGGAAATGATGCCCTTGCTTTGTTCTCTGATCAAACACATCAGACCATGATGGAACTCATGAGAGGACAGACGTTTTTGAAACCAGCCACTGAATTCACATGACGTTCCGTAATCACAGCGTTCCACGTGTGCACCAACCAGGTTCACAGAAATGACTCGAGACAGCAGTTTGGGACGGATTTGTTCAGGAAGCAACTGCAACAGCTTTTGATGTTCATAGGGGTCTTCTTGAAAGTGACACTGGTTTAGTTTCACAAGTAGCTTCACTTTTGTTTTCAGTGAATCCTCCAGTCTGCTGGCCTGAAAGAAGGTGTCGTTGAAAAACAATGTGCTGGACTCATAGAGTTTTCCATCTGTTGATGGAAGATATAGTGTGTTCTTCTGAAAGTGAGTTACTTTTCCCTCCTCTTTTATCAGACAGAAAAGCTGGTGCACAACACGTTGAACAGTTCTCAGCTGGTTTGGTTGAAGTGTTGTCTTATCATAGCACTCTGTACAGATTTCCTCAAGCACAGTACAGAATTGTGTGACAGTAGGTTTTTCTTCAACACCAATCTTCTTGAAGAATTCTTCATACATTGCATGTTTTGCTTGTATGGTGTATAGGTATGGTCTAAACTCATTAGCATTAGGTAGTGTCAGGACGACTTGATGAGCTTTCACAAGATCTGTGTCATTTTCAACAAGAACAAGAGGGTCGTCAGCCAACAAAGACTGATTAAAATGCACAGACTGTAGGTAAGCGTATGAGATTTTGAACACTGCAGCTCTCGTCTCGACCAGTTGGTCTGTTCTGCACTGAGATCGACAGATATTTTTTAGGTTCTGCATGACCTGCTCTGAGGGTGGCTCATCCAGTGCTCCAGCCTTCCTTAGGGTCTCTAACTGTCCTTGAGTGAAGTCCCTTGAGGGCAGTATTGGCATGGCAGTCCATATGAGAGTCTGATGTTCAGGCTGCTTTTCAAGCAGTGATCCTTTGATGGCAACCAGATCCCTTTCTTGGGCACATGCTTTGTGATAATTACAAAGCTCTGGCTTGATCTGCACAGCCAGGATAAATTTTATGGTTGCAATTCTTTGCATTAATTTTGATTTTGTCTCAGCACCCAAACAAAGTGCTCTCTGAAGCAATATTTCAGATCTGTTTTTAAGAACCTGCAGTGTAGTGTTACTTCTAGCATCTGATTCAATCTGACGAGCAAATTCAATCACCTCCTCTTCAGATACTTCATGCTTTAGTCCCAGGTCACGTAGAAGATATTTTGCTTGCATAGCGTTTTTAAATTTTTCCAGAAAAGTCTCTGGAACAAACTTCTCCTTTGGAAGCATAACTCTGTAAAGCTTTACAGTGTCATCGAAGAAGTATGAGGCCACCTGAAGACAGCCGTTGATGTCCTGAATTAATCTGACATCTCTCAAGGCTGAGGCAATGCTGTTCCCATATTTTTGATAATCATACCTTTGTCTCAGCTCCACCAGCAACCTCAGTAAATCAAGAAGCTGAGTCTGTTTAAGCTTGTGTACAGAAGGAATCACAAATCTTACACAGTATTCCAAGTCATTCAAAATTTTAATGTCCAGACATTTGGATAGTGTTTCATTTAAATGGTTGTATTTGAGAAAAATGCAGTTGCTGTCATCAAACATGTACAGGTCTGGAAATTCTTCATGGAATTCAGAGTCCAGGATGAAGACATTCCTGTGAAAATCGATCCTTTGCCGCTTTCCACATATTGTCTGAAACAACGGTAAAGACTTGAACATTCTCTGACACTCGCTTGTGTTTTTAGTTTTGCTGATGCCAGATTGTAGGAAGCGTTGAAGCTCATCACTTTCATCGTCCAAAAGCATCTCAAACTGTGAATGCGGAATTGTGTCCAACTGCTTCAGAACGGCACTGCAATCCTTGATATTTAACAGCTCTGGTCGTACATATTTGTACGAAAAATCACCAAGGTTTAGGAAGAAAATGCGGTCTAATGTCATAGTTCCGAGTTTAGTGAGAATGGGAGAAATGCCCTCAGTGGGATCATGAACAATCCTATGTAGATTTTCAATTTTCTGGAGAAAACATGTTTCATTTTGACCTGGATAAATGACAGGCAAGATGGGACTGCCAGAGAAGTGTTTCTTTATTTCACCAAAGACCTGATTTTCTTCTTTATCTTGGAAATCTTTCACTTCAACATAAAAAAACATCCACAGTTTCTTCAGCCATTCTTTTGTTTCTTTTCCTGCTGTATAAAGTCCATTCCTTTCATTAAGCAGTGAGTGCTGAAGCTGTCGTTGAAGAACTGGCTTTATGAACTTTGCTGCCACTGGGATGGTTAATTTCTCAATATATTTTCCTTTTTGCAGAATTGGGTTGTGACAAACGTGATAATCTGCAAATTCTGATTTGTGTTCCTGAAAAATGTCTGCAAATTCTGAGATTAGCTTTGGAGAAGCAGAGCTGAACTTCCTTAACATCTGATCTTGGGTGAGTAGGAGGGGTAGCCCATTAAGGTCAACTGAGCTAGACTTTTTTTGATCAACATTTGGGGCAAGATAGCTATATGCTTTATCATTACTCAGGCAAAATTTCAAGAGATTTGAACAGCTTTTTGAATCTTTGAGCAAAGTCTGGTTGATGGGTAATGGTAAATCATCATGAGTTTGTGAGACATCATTCATTCTTTTCTTCTTCAAATATCTGATCACTGATAAAGGACTGACTTCAGCCACTTCCACACCTGCAGTCTTAAAACTCTCCATAATGTTTCTGATTGTCGGTGAAGATGGTACCAAGTTCATTCCAGCGTGCTCTAAATTTTGAAGAAAGCTATCGTGGCTGTGACTTGTAAAATGAGGTGAATCTGTTGAATCTGGCTTTGAAACACTTAACCAGTTAAATGTGTACTTTCGCTGAGAGCCATGTAATGAGTTATCAGGAACACCTTTAAGAGTTGGTATCACAGGAAGGTTTCGTTGATTGATTGACCGGTACACTTCATTGATCATATCATGCCAAACTTGAGCAACACTTTTTGATGCAACTGGAAAGTACCTCAAGCAAAAGTTCAGGTGTGATGTGAGATGTCCTAACATTTTTGGTTGACCCTTTTTATAGCTTGTGCAGATATGTGTTAGGAGGTCAGCATACAGAGGTGCAATGGTCTTCAGTTGCAGTAACTGATTCCATTTGGTCTTTAAACTCTCACCATCTTCTTTCCACAAATCCCTTCTGGAATGATCCACTTCAAAGTTTCCATTCACATGGACAGGAAGACCAGTTTCTCCTGGCAATGGCAGAGAACAAAAAGCTCTTCCATGAAATTCATTTTCTTGAGGTTTTGTGCCTACACAAGCTGCCAGGCCTGCCTGAGGTACTTTCACATGGGATTTACCTTCTTCTTCTTCTTGGTTTTGCAGAACGGATCCATATTGCTCTGCAATAAACCAAAGGCTTTGTTTTTTCCCCGCTGCAATCTCAACTTTATAGATAGCTTTGTGTGGAGTTTCCATCCCAGGTTTGATGGAATTGCGAACATGGTTATAAAAATCTTCCTTTTGCTCCATTGTACTCTCAGTGACTTTTTTCTCAATTAGGAAATTTCTGACTTCATTTCCATCCTTGTTGATTTCATGGAAGTGTATTTTTGTGATGTACTTCAAAAAGAGAATCAGTTCTTCTGGATCGGTTTTTAAAGCCTCGAAAAGGTCGTTCATTTCAGAATCTCTAACTGCATTTATAGATATTTCTGATTTGGTTGCCATTTCTTCTGTCCTGAGTGGAAGTCTGAACATTGTTCCAGAATTTAGATTAAATTTTTCAGGAAGAAATGTATGGTAAACATCCTCAAAAGACTTTTTGAACTGTTCATCAATTGAAAACATGCAGCCAGGTGACATCTTTGTTCCAGTTTCCACATATTTCAGGTTTGGATCAGATATGCAGAGATATTCATCACCAGTTAATATTGATGGGCAGTCAGTCAAGTGGTAAACAGAATTAAAGCCAAGACCATATTTCCCAGTTCTACCCAAAGTGCCACGTTTTCCTCCTTCTCCTAATTGCTGAATACCTTTCAGGTCTTCATCTGAGAATTTCTTGTTGTTGTACACACAAAGTGCTGGGCCTTGAAGCAACTCCCATTTATTACCAAATGTTTTCTTGGTTCCATGCTTTCGTTTGTCCCATATGAAATGGATTTCTGTTGCCTCTGCATCATCAGCATTCTGAATGAGTTCCTTCAGGATATCTTTCTTGGCTGGATATGCTTCAATTATATTTTTAATCCGAACGGTGAGTTTCTCATGTTGTCCAAATTCCTTAGAAAAGGGTGAAAACTCACTAACTAGATGCTTACGTATTGTATGGTGTCTTGTTGTTACTACACCAAATTTGCATGCAACTTCTCGAGGTATTAGTTTATGGCAGAGAGTTACCCCAGCTTCCACTGGCATCCAAGGAGTGTCATTAAATTTCAGCTTGCTTGATTTCACCAACACACCTCTTTCATCAGGCATTAGACAGTCTTCAACAGTTCCAGCTACATCCCTATACAACCCTTTTATAAGTATGTCAAGACAGACATCAAGATCGGTCTTTGAGAGTGGTCTTGAAAAAGTACTGATTTCTTCAAGGACAGAAACAAATTGCTTTGCTGTAAATTGTCCTTTGATGCCAACACAGTTCCAGAGCTTCTCATACTTGGAAAGGATGGTGGGAAGAAAATAGAGGTATGGCTTTTCCTCAAATTCACCACTCATGGCCACTGATTGCACATTTACAAAGTGGTCTTCAATCAAAACAAATGGGATTGATTGTGCATGCTCAATAATAGCAGTGGGCTCACCATCGTCCAACAAATGTCTGTTGAGATAGTCATAACAGCTTTTGGCAATGTCAAGGATTACAGAATTTTCAAATGATTTGACACGATGGTGTGCTAATTTGAGTTGTTTGAGTACTGTCTCAATTGGTGGGTTCTTCATCACCCCCAGTTTTGTGAGAACTGGGTCACCTGACATTAGGCTTAGTTTTACTCGATCGACAGTGAATTCTGTCATGTTTACCAAGAGGTAGTATTGGTCATCATAGATTTCAGCTGGCTTTTTAAGTATGGTCATCACTTCATTGTGCTGATTGATACCCAGAGCAGGAAGAAATGATATCTGTTTTAGGGTTTCCCAGTGCAAAGAATCAACATGTAAGAACTTTTTCATTGAGTCAAAGAGACACTGAAGACATCTGTATGCCTTATTTTTGTCTTTTGTCCAAACGTTGGAGACTGTTTTTGCTCTCTCTATGACTTCCTCTAATGGGAGTACATCAGTCAACATTCCCAAACTTGACAGTCGATGAATCCTTTCTGGAGTGAAGTAGTCATTTTTGGTACCATCAAGAAAGCGTCCCTCCTTTGGCTCATACAAACATGCTACTTTCCCATGAGGGTTCACCAGTTTGTTGGGGATTTGAAGTTTTCTTACTTTCTGTGTTGGAATGCATGCATGACTTCTCAGCAAGCTGTCAACCACATTATCATTCAAGTCTATGGCATTCAATATTAGAGCATTCCTGCAATACGCATCCATTTTGTTCAAGTTCTTGAGAACTACTTGATAAAAGTCAGGCCAGCCAAAGGTTCTCTCTTTTACCATGTCACCGAATCCACACTGAATTAAATTATTTCTTGCCCAGGCTGGCAAAGGGACAGCATAATAGCTTGGTTCTGAATATTTCAAGAACACCTCCATGAAAAGTTTTCCCACTGCCTCATTTTCTTGGATACTTGGATCAAGAAATCTCGCATTTTCAAAGGAGCACCAGGTATTTCCATTACTCAAAAGCTCCAGGGATCTGACATCTGAGCTCTGTACAATGGCTGAGTAAAAAGCGCAAACCAAAGGTTGAAATCCTTTGTTTACTTTTTCAATATCAGGCCAAAATGTGTAGTATTCATAGTTTTGAAGACTCCCACTTTGAGATAGTTTCTTCAACTCAAGCAGTGTGGTGATGTAGGCTGTAGCAACTGCATCTTGGAGTAATGCTTTGTTCCACTCCAGTTTTGGACCAGTTTCCCATAGAGCCTTCCTGTTTGATGTGACTGCGAAAGATCCATTAACATGAACTGGGAGGCCTGTATCAATTGGAAGAGGAAGAAAACAAAAAGCCTGGCCTTCTGCACACCTTTCACCTGGGGACCACGTTTTCTCTGATTCTTTTTGGAGAGGGACAGCAACTCCTCCAATTGGCAAGGAAAATTTGCACTGATTCAGTTCTCTCTGAAACATTCTCAGTGAATCTTTTGTCCCAAAACATGAATAAAGGAGCCAATATTTGGTGCAAGTTCTCTTGGCACACTTACAAACAATTTCCACAATGTTTGCAGCAAAACAATCAACAATCTCATGGCAGTTTGTGTCAAGGTTTTTCAGAGCTGCCCTGATGTCCTGCAGATGCCTTTCATTTGAAATTTTAATTGAACATATTTCCTCTTTGGAGATTTTCAGGACTGTCTCAATTGGTTCCTGTTCAAAGATTTGAAGAGACAGTGACTTTATGTGCTTAAGAAATAACAGAGGAGTTTGAGAATCATCTGTGAAGTATTGCTGAAAGGCATGAATGCGCTCTTTGTCATACACCTTGGTGCTAATTTCTGACTTGTGGGCCTCCTCTGCTGTGCGAAAAGGCAGTTTAATTAGAGTACCATTGTAATGTTTCTGTTCTCTGTTTGACAGATCACAATCAAAAATCCCCTGATAAGATTTGAACTGTCCAGGAAACCTCCTAAACAGTCTCTCGTGGAACAAGTCAAGTTTAATTCCAGGATCTGCTTTACTTAGTATGTGCTTTTCCAAGTGCGTTACATTTGGGTCAAGAATTAGAAGATTTTTTCCACTCAAAATAGACGGAATATCTGTCAAGTGGTAAACAGCATTGAAACCTAGTCCAAACTTCCCAATTTTCTCAAATTTGTTTTCTTTTGATGCAGCGCCAACTCTAACAATGTTTTTCCAATCTTCCTCTGAGAAGAGCTCATCGTTGAAAGCCCAAAGACAAGGACCATTGCATAGAGCCATACCATCATCGATAAGCCCTTCAGAAGGGTGTGTTCTGAAGTCCAGCATAAATCCACAGGTACTCGCACCAGCATCTTCAGCATTCTGTATGAGTTCTTTAAAAATGTCACTTTCATCATCATACTCTTTGAGTATGTTTTTGATTCTCTGAGTGATTGGCTCCATTTGACCACACTGCTCAATTCCCTCATATGTTTCCTTGTCTCCAATTGACTGTGGTTTCAAAATACGGGTACTTAGAAAGGGAATTTTTAGCCACCTTGCAGTGACAGGTAGCACCTCCTCATGGATGACATAGAACTCCTCCTTATCTTGCTTTAGGTCATCCAACCCGTCAGCACTGATATCACAAAAAACAGTATTTTTCAAAGACTGTAACGTGAAGTTTTGGTTTTGTGCCATGACTGGTACAGGCGTACTGTCCTTTAAAGACTTTTCATTTTTTCGCATCCAGTCAAGGATGGCTGTTGACACTTTAAGTTCAAAGGGTTCTCCATAAGGTGGCGTCCTGTCATCAATGTTTTCTTTAATGTCAGTGAGTATGGCTTCTATTTCATCATCAGCAAGTGTTTCCCTTACACCGCACTCTCTTAGCAGGTCATCATATTTTAAAAATTCATCTGGCACTTTCTTGATGTAAAGGCTAAGATCCAGTTCAGCTGGATAGGTGAGCACTACTTCCCGAGGTGACACAAACTCAGTCTGCCTCCAGAGCCAAGGAATGCATTCAGTGCTCATCTCCTGTCTGAAATGCTCAATATTTTCTTGCATGAATTTGTATATGCTGTGCAGCTGGTTTTTGAACTCATAATCGGAATCTGGGCAGACCATGGTTGAAGCTAATGATCTCAGTACACACAGATTCTCCAAGACCTTTTCAACTGAAGGAGAATTATACAGGTCAAGTTTTTCACAGATACTCTCATTTAGGTCTGAAGCAATTGGCATGACATGTCCCACAATTGTAGAATATTTTGAAGCTGTTATTTCAGTTGGCTTGTAGAGACACTTCTTCTGGCTGTTTTTACTTTTAACTGAATTTGGACTTTCACAAGGAACCCACTGCAACCGAAGAAGCTCTTGTCTATCCTCCTCAGAGAATTTTGAGAGCAAATCATTTCTATTCAACACCCTTACAAGAACTTCAGCTTTTTTAAAAGCTCTGTTTCGTGAGTGGATGTAGAGCTTTTGAATTTGTGAGGCAACATGAAGTACATTTGCTGGGGATAATTCTTCTTCTTTTGTCTGTAGACCAAGTTGTTTCAAGCTTTCGAGCATCTTTGCTGACCTATAAACATGTGGTGGGAAGAAATCATCCTCAAAAAGATCAAGGAAGGTTTTTTTTGTGGGATCAAAAACGCTCGATGGTCTTTTGCGTTCACCTCGCTCTGTTAGAATGAAACTGAGATTCTTGCTTTTCCTGAGTAATTCTTCACTTTGGGAGAATAGGAGATGCCCATGATTCAGTATCCAAGACATTATTTTTTGTTCATTCTCTTTGGTGAAAAGCATGGCATCAGTGCAGTCTACCAAGTGCATGGCTAACTGAGCCGCATCCAGCAGCTCAACCTTTAGGAGAGTCAAAAGTCTGCGGTCAGTTTCATTTGCACACTGGACTGTGGTGTCAGGCACAGGTAAATCATTTGGAACATCTGGGTTGGACTTTAAAATAACTGCTTGTTTTGACTCAGTGGCAACATATTTTCCAGACATCAATCTGAAAATGGGCAGAGCTGACAGCAAGTCTCGCTCCACATCAGAGAGACAATCCAAAGAAGAGACATAGGCTTTAAACTCTTCCTTTTCATGGACTGAAGAAGAAGCAATGCCACTGACAACCTTGTCTATGTCCAAGTTCAGAAGAATTTGCAGGACATTCCTCGGGGATGGCATTAGGACATAACTTTCCATGTCGTGATGCTTCAGACACTCATCTTTCTTAATGACAGTACCTCCAACTGCCTTTATCACTTTCTGAATTTGATCTGACAAGGTGGACTCTCTGCTGCTCTGGAAAATCAGAGTGGATTTCCCCTCCAATCTTGCTAACATGACAGTACTGCCTGCTTGGTGAAGTGGTTCCATAGGTATTAAAGGCATGCCAATAAAATCCCTTAGCTCTGTCCAGTGAGTGTTCAGAAACTTCCAGAAATCTTTCAGCCATGTTTTTGGTGGATGATCATCTTTAACAGAATTCCACTTCACGTGACCTTTTGTCTCTTTCCACTCTCGGGGTAAATAGTTCTTGGCAAATGCAGCAACATTGTTTGCATCCAAATTAATCAGTTGATACAGTTTTGAATCTATAATTAAGCAGAGCAGATATAAAACTGTCAATATCATTGTATTTGCATTTTTACAAATCCTTAAATAGTATTTGTTACTGCTTAAGGCTCTCAGTTATTTTAAGCAACAAAACTACTATATTTTTCATACAAAAAATAATTGAACAGTACAAGCTAAAAAAAGATACAAACAGTTTCTGCATTAGTCTAGTAACATTCCCTTTTTTTTTTTCTTGTTTCAGTCAGGCACCACCCAAGCTGATGATCACATCGTCAGCTTTTTTTGGCTAATCAGACACAAGGTACACCACCACTGTTGCCAGAGCACTTAGGGGTTAGGTGCCTTGCTCAAGGGCACTTCAACCAGTCCTGCTGGTCCAGGGAATCAGACCAATGACCTTTTAGTCCCAAAGCTGCTTCTCTAACCATTAGGCCATGGCTTCCCCAATAGTCCCATTTGGTATTGGGTAAACAGATGTTTTGATAAGTTTCAATCAGGTTTTCGTGCCAATCATAGCACTGAAACAGCTCTTACTAAAGTCATGAATGACCTACGTCTTAATTCTGATGCTGGTAAAACATCAGTCTTGGTGCTTTTAGACTTAAGTGCTGCATTTGACACGGTAGATCATTCCATACTGTTACATCGACTGGAGCATTGGGTTGGATTTACTGGTATAGTAATCAACTGGTTAAAATCTTACCTACAACAAAGATTTTTTTATGTGGCCATTGGAGGCCACAGTTCATCACC
>JAODOC010000028.1:66777863-66787874 GCA_027575955.1 Nemapteryx nenga | reverse complement strand
CCCGATCTCCAAAATAGTCGCACGAGTGAAAATCGTGTCAAAATCGGGCCAAAAATCGCACAGTGTATGCCCGGCTTTAAATGCAGAGGATGAGTTTCACTGTGCTTGAAGTGTGCATGTGATGAATAAAGGTTTCTTCTTCTTTTCTTCTTATTTGAAGCAGTGAACACACACATGCACACGCAAGTGATTAATGAGTGCACACACACCCAGAGCAGTGGGCAGCTATGCTACAGCGCCCAGGGAGCAGTTGGGGGTTTGGTGTCTTGCTCATGGGCTCTTCAGCTATGATACAGAGGGAGGGGAAAGAGCTGTTCATTCACTCAACTCCCCCAACATTTTTCCTGTCGATCCTGGGAATCGAACCAGTGACCCTTTGGGCTGTAGATACTGTCGTAGGTTTTTTTCATTTAAACACATTTCTGCCTGGATACTTTCAGACTTCTACTTTTCACATGTTATCTATACTCTCACTTCAGTCTAATTTCCTCGGTACCTTTTTCCACCCCAATAATAAGACGCTCTAGTTAATCTGCGAGTTGTAACCTCTGAAGCATGAATCGGGTTGAAAGCCTTTCGTCTAAGTTGCAAGTCATTACCTTGGAAGTCCTAATGATTTTTTGCAGAAGGGGATGATTTATAGGCTACTGTGTGTGGAAATGTGTTCATTAAAGGAACAAACCTATCCCTAACAGACAGCGTGTAATGGTGTCCTGCTGATTTAATGTCATTCTATTATGAGAGAACAAAAAATAGTGACCAAGTGAGCTAATGCTTGCCAAAGCAGCATATAATAAACTATTCTTGTTTGTTTGTTTTTTTTGCATCTGCCTACCTCATTATTTTTAATAAAACTTTTTTTCAGGGTTTTTCAAACAGAAAACCTAAATGCTGGATTTTCTTGCTCCACATTCTTTATTATGTTAATTTCACAGATGATTCAAAAATAAATAGCTCCAATTGGGAGTTCATACTCTAGCACTTACTGTCTTGTTTTTTTCCCCCTCTATTTTTGTAAAGGTCACGTGCAGGCGTCTGCAGATTCCCGAGCTGGGCGTCAGTGACTGGGGAGAGAGTGATAATGAGGGCAACGATTCTCCCAAAGGGCCAAGCAGTCACATGCCAAACCCTCTGCGCTTGTTCTCCAAAGGATATCGTGCTCTCAAGAGCAGCATGAGACACATGACATATTTGGAAAAAATGGATGACTCCTGGGACTGGTTATCTAACCAGACAGCTGTTGGGGAGGCACAAAGCAGGACTAAACGCAGACCCATAGTGAAGACGGGAAAGTTCAAGAAAATGTTTGGCTGGGGAGATTTCAACTCCAACATCAAGACAGTGAAGCTGAACCTCCTGATCACAGGGAAGATAGTGGATCACGGAAACGGGACATTCAGCGTCTACTTCCGGCACAACTCCACTGGCTTAGGGAACGTCTCGGTGAGTTTGGTACCACCGTCCAAAGTAGTGGAGTTTGAAATGGCACAACAGAGCACAGTGGAAACCAAGGACACTAAATCCTTTAACTGTCGGGTTGAGTATGAAAAAACAGACCGGAACAAGAAATCAGGGATGTGCGGCTTCGACGTCTCAAAAACATGCTACCAGGAGCAGACACAGAGCCACGTCTCATGGCTGTGCTCCAAACCCTTTAAGGTCATATGCATCTACATCTCTTTTTACAGCATCGACTATAAACTGGTGCAGAAAATCTGTCCTGATTATAATTATCACAGTGACACACCGTATGCCTCCACAGGATAATCTCACCACCTGAACTTGACTCAAACTAACCTGGGCCAAATCTGCAGCTCAAACCAGGCCCATTACTCACCAACCAAACCATCTCCTATAGTCACTGCTACATCTCCACCATAGGGTAAAGCTCTCTCCCCAAGTGTGGCCTGATTTCAAGGTCCAAATCTCTCACAATTTTGGTCCAAAATCTCTCTCAATCTTGTGGGTTGGCTCGTTCTGACCTGGGATCAAAATCATGGACCAAACCCACAAACCAAACTCACGGGCTGACTCGTTCCCAGACTTGGCCCATAATCCCAGCCCAAACTTTATGTTTCTCAGAGACCCAATTTGGCTTAAACCCATGGGCTGACTCAGTCCTAAGCTTGGCTAAAAATGATATCCCAAGCTATTTAAGTATCTCAGAAACCAAACTTGGCCTGAGCTCCTCTCACAGTTTCTCCCAGATTTGGCCCAAACTGACTCACCCTACAGCGCTCAGCTCCTCGTCAATACCACGTGTTCTGCAAACATCAGGCACAATTAAGAACCAGTCCAGATGTTCCACATCAGGCAAGACCATTAGCATGTGCTTTGGACAAACGTCTGCTTTTCATGGGAGTAAAATGGTGGGCCAGCTGGGATAGGCTCCAGCTTGCCTGCGACCCTGTAGAACAGGATAAAGCGGCTACAGATAATGGATGGATGGATGAAATGGTGGGCACATGGCGAGTTCTAATTAAGAAAGAATCAAGTGCAAGTTTTGTTTATATCAGAAGTGTCACGTGCCACACTGAGGCTGGACGAGTTTTTCAAAGAAAGCATTGTTGCTTGAGGATGAAGGAGACTGACATTTACTCAGATAATAAAGGCCACTGAGGACAAAACAGACATGGAAAATAAGTAGAAATCCTTTGGTGTGTGTGTGTCTGTGTAAGTACGTGAACACCATCAGTACTTCTGCTCATTGTAGTAATGTTGTAAATCACAGAGAACATGATGTTGGCAGAGATGCCAGGATTAGCATTGTGATCTGCTTAAATCATCTTTCAGGGGAAAAGAAAAAGTAAAAATGAAACTCCACGTTGCCCCACGAGAGCTCGATTCATTGGACAGGTGGGTTTAGTGAATCTGGCAGCCAATTAACGACACTTTGTCATGGTCTTGCCACAGTGCTCTGCATTTCCAGGCTCTAATTAACATTAATTACAGTGGGAAATTTCAGTTGCACACACTAAATGAAGGGAATGAAGCCAAAAAATGAAATTTAACCTGTCAGTCATGCCAGCAGACTCGGAGAAAAATAACATCTGGAGATACATTTCAGTGTTACAGACCACGTTTTATTATCAGGAAGTTATTATTGTAAGTAGTTACTCGGAATAAATGCTATTTACATGCAATGTATCATTATGCAGTTTCCTCATGTGGCCAAAAATTTATTCTAAAATCCTGAGTAACTATATGGTATATCACATCACTACAGAACACTTCTGATCGTTTAATTTAACCCAGGAAACAAAACTGGTGATTTCTCAATCCTTCAAGTTTAAGAAACGTTCATGTATCGTGAAGCACTCATGTGGTATGTCAGGTTCCCCAAATCATGATAACAGTTTAATCATGATATATCGTCTGGACCTGATTGAAAATGCTTTGAGTATGTTCTTTTTTTATTGTGCGAATATGAATAATGAAAAACTTGACATTTACACAACCTAATCTGGATCTTTGGGTGAAGAACATAAGAAGGATATTGATTAAAAAAAATACAGTCCTTAATCCAAAACTATTCCAATGTGAAATCGTTTATTCTTTCCCAATGTGTGTTTTTAGTGAGTTAATGATAACGAAAGTGTACTTTTGTTTGCCTTGTATTGAAATTTCCATTCCTTCTGCGAGTATAGATATAAAACTGATACTTCTCATTTGTGTGGATTGTAAATTAAATCCAAGTTGTTGGGCCTCACTATGGTTTTCTTCTAACTGCAGTATTACTTTCCAACAGTTTCCTCCTGTTCTGTCTGATTTCTCTGTAAAATAACACACAAAGGAAAAGAAAAGTCATCAGTGTTCATATAGCAGGTACCATGACGATAAAATTAAATCAAATTTGTGTGCATTGGATTTGTTTTTAATACAATATATGGACATTATTCAGATCCAAATGCCAAACGTTCTGAAAGGACAGTAACGACGACTGCATTCAGACTTCAGGATGATGATTTTTCGCTCCACAGACTCCTCAATGAGAGAAAGAAAATAAAAGCTTCCTGTGTGTGCATACTTGTGTTGATTGCTTTTGCTTGTCTCAAGCCTTTTTAATCCTTAATTCCAGACTGACTTACTGCATTTTTGCTGAAAAATCATCTTCACTTAAATTAATTTCTTCGATAAATCTTTAATAAATTTCTAATTTATTAAAATTTAACATCATTTTCACTTTCCAACACTAAAATACATTTATTTTTTACAAATGCAAAACTGTCTTATAAAAATTTATGGAAGGAGTCTCCAGTGTCAGCGCTGATTTAAAACTTTACTGTTAAAGTTTCCCACATCTTCAGGAGGGTTTACTCGTCACGGTTTCTCTGTCATATGAATATCTGTGCATTTTGAAGGTAAGCTGTTATAGGAGAAGAAATAACTTCAGGGTGGTGATTAACATGTGGATTATTTTACTATAACAGTACAACCCCTAGTGTTTTACGGTATTCCTTCCTTAGGGCTGGCCCAAACAGCATTTTATAGGATTTTAATATTTATCTCCACCAACTTCATTACAGGACGTTATGTTTTCACCTCCATTTGTTTGTCTGTTCCGAACATAACTCAAAAAGTAGTGAATGGATTTCAATGAAATTTGGAGAAAAGGTGAGCCATGGGCCAAGGAATAATGGATTAGATTTTGATCCAGGATTTTTTTTTTGTCTGTTCCCAATGTAACTGAAAAAGTAGTGAACAGATTTGGATGAAATTTGGTGGACAGCTTCAGTATTACCCTAGGATCAAGTGATTTGATTTTGATAGTTCACAACACATCCATTAGGTAGTGATGGTGTAATAATAATAATAATAATAATAATAATAATAATAAAGTGACCCAGTGAAAGAGTAAACAGCCTGAAAATCATGTGAAATAACATACAAGTCTTAAAAAAATAAAGTTAGGACACTGCACCCTATTCTGATCCCTGCACATCATAACAACCGCCTGCTTACTTTCAGAGTAAACACCGAGCATACAGTTTGAGAATCATATCTGTGCAACAATGACAAAGGGTCATATAATAATAATAATAATAATAATAATATTTTTAGACCCTTTCCGGAAAATCCTGACATTCAAAAAACATGGAAAACTGCACCAATGTTCTACTTTTTATTCTATACATATTTGAAATAACTCCAGACCTTTGCATCACGAGTGGTTAGAAATCAATTTGGTCACCAAGTCACAAAGGAAACACTTCTTAAATACATTTCTCCAAATTAATGACATTTTATATAATTTATAAGTCAAATTTGCACTTACATGAAGAAAATCTGCACCTTCCTTTCCACCATATTGGTTCTAAGTGAAGCATTGTGTTCATCTTCTTTCATTAAATTCTATTTTCTGCTTGGAATAAACACTGTGGTGTTCAAAGCAAAGCCTTAGGCCTAAAAAAGGCAGCTCAGGTTTAAAGCAGCTTTTCTCATGAGGCTGCATTTCTTCATTCACTCTAAAAGCGGCGAGGAGAGCACCGATACGGTAACGCTCCGAGGGAAAAGACCGTCTCGTATCTCAGATTAGTGCCTGCTGTTCGCTTTAATCAGCCCTGGCATTAGGGAGCACATGAAAGCACCGTGCTGTAACAGAGCAAAGTGCTGCAGCTGTAGTGCTAATTCAGGGCAGAATCAGGCTGCGCTCACAAACACACCCCGTTTACACAACACTTTCATTCAGCACTAATGAGAATACAGTACATTCCTCAGTCTACTTCCATTCTTCCAGTTATATAAAAAGCTAATATTTCATACAATTAAACTCAACACTGTTTATAAAACTGTTCTTAGTGGGATTAAAAAAGTGAATAGGACACTAAGGCTGTTGAGAATGATTTTTCACATTTACACTGACTTAAATCATGGACTGTGCACCAAATGGCATGTTGGATAACAAAATGAAAGAAATTAAAAAGCTGTTCCTGTTCATGACCCTGGGACTTTTTGAATACGACTGAGCACAACAGATATACACTCCTATACATCACTGCAAGGCTGTGCGCTGTAATTTAAACCACTCTTAATATGTACAGCAGTTACACACACGAATAAATAAATAATTAAACCTGGGTGTCTCTGCATCTGTATATTTAATATTTCACACTATTTCCTATTACTATCCCCAAAAAAGTGCAGTGTCTAAATTGTTTTTGGTTTCACCAGTAATCTCCATTTGGTACTGTTTATGGTAAAAATAAATGGGAGTCAGGTCCATAACTTCAGTGGGTGGTAAAAGAGAGCAACTGGACTTGCTTGAAGAAGGAACTGAAGAAGCCTTTCGGATGAGAGGTGAAACGTCTTCAAGAATCTTCAAGCAAGTCCAGTTGCTCTCTTTTACCACCCACAGTTACTATGACCTGGATGTCTGAGATTCTTCACAGACACATGTGTAGCACCAAAAGTCTCCATGAGCAGTCTGCAACCTTCTATGGCGCTGAACACATGCAAGTGTTGCACAAGTCTCAAGCACGGTTTTGCCTTTTTTTTTTACTGTAGACTGCCTGTAGCAGCATGTACAGTGGGTTGTGAGTGAGGCTTTAGCAGGACAGCTCTGAGTGGGTTGAGAATATCTGGTCCTTTCAGGAGATCATCATTCATGCTCAGCCCCTTGAACTTCTGGCTACTGTTCCACACCAATCACACTGAAGTTATCACTGAGTGAGGGTTTGGTGCCACAAAGTGGCTTACATACCACGTTGGCCCTTTCCAGCCTCTCCTGATTTCTTCAGTGAGCTCAATCACAGCACTTCATTCAACCATTTCATGGACTTGAGTTGCATATGCAGCTTTCCACTCAGGTTCTCTCTCCAGTTGCTTTTCTGTCCTTAAAAATGTGGCTTCCACTGCACTTTTTTTTGCTGGGGAGTGAGGCAAGATCTTCTATCCATGGATCCTTTGCATTCCAATGTGGAGATTTTACATGATCATCTTCCCGGACATAGGTGAGTCTTATGATTTCAAGTTCTTTTTCCTCTGCCAGGGTCATTTTTCTCCTCCAGGCTGGCAATTTCCACACCGACATCCTCTGCATTTTGGCTCATAGGCTGCTCCAATGCTCTCCCACGTCCACCATTCAAGGGACTCATGGTTGGTAGCGGTTGTAAACTTTACATTGGCCAGATATTCATTTTGTAGAAAGAATTCTCCAGGCTTTGGGTCTCTGATAATCTACTCATATTTGACAGTAGCTGTTCTCATAGACCGGGAAAAGTGAGTTTTTGACTCATCTGCTGCCACCTCCACATCCTCAAAAAGATTAGGGTGTGCACTGCCCACTGTCTTTCCCAATGAATGCTCTCAGAAGACAAGGTCTCCAACAACTTTCACCCTTTGTGGAACAAGCCTTCCCTCTCTGTTGCTGATAAGAATCTATTTCTTTTGGCCTCCTCAACTCCTCCAGTTCAATCTCTGGGAAGAATTCTTGTAATCTTTCAGGCTCATTAACTTTGTGCACCTTAGCAATCTCATCCAGCCCACAGCAGACCATTTCATGGGCTCTCACTTTATATTTAGGTGTTTTGATCCTGACTTTGAGAAGGTATCTTTTTGTGTTCACCTTCATGGTCATCCAACTCACGCCATATAAAATAAGGTCACATTCTCACTTCATAGCCTCAGCCTGTCAGCAGCCTTATGGGGAATGTAGTTCGTGTCAGATGCAAGGTCCACCAGAGTCCCAATCTTCTGACCTGCATTGGCAGTGACCTCCATCAACATCAGGATTACAGGATGTTCACAGAGTCCATTTCTTTTCAAAAGCTTTGACTGGTTCTTGCTAATGTTAGCTGCTTATGTATCATTGTTAGTGAATGCTTTTCTGCATTTCTATGCCATCTCTGGGGAAAGTTCCAACAAGAAATGCTC
This sequence comes from Nemapteryx nenga, assembly GCA_027575955.1. Classification (NCBI taxonomy): domain Eukaryota; kingdom Metazoa; phylum Chordata; class Actinopteri; order Siluriformes; family Ariidae; genus Nemapteryx; species Nemapteryx nenga. The sequence goes on along the minus strand of JAODOC010000028.1, from coordinate 66,780,002 downwards.
CTGTTCATCAGTCAGTTTGCTCTTGCCTCTGCTGCCATTTCTGCTCTCCTTATTGTTGCTTTTCTTAGGGTCTTTTTTTGGGCAGAGAAAGTAATGATGATCGGAGGTGCCTTCCTTTCTACAGTATTTCTGCACAGGTAGGTACCTCTGCAGTAACCATTATCATCATGGCATCCAAGCTTTTTCAAAGCAACTTTCATTTCATGGAGTTTCAATCCTTTGAACTTTTCACAGAAGAAAATCTTGTCATGATGCTTTCCATTGCCACACACAACACAAACATCCTCCAGTCCTTTCTTTTCAGTTTTTGTAGAGGCATATATTTTCTCAGACATCTTCCCTGGAGCATGGTCTGGTTTCTCTGTCTTCTGCACAATTTTAACCTGCTCAAGTCTTTCAAGGATCCCTTCCTGCTTTTTCAGGAATTTCAGGAGTACATCAAAGTGGTTGTCTGGCATTACATTATTGTTCAGCTCCAGCATGAAGATCAACCAGTCTCTTTTAATAAAATCAAGTAAGTTATTCTCTATTGTTTTGATCACTTTTTATTGCACCAGAGTTTCCCAGTTCTGTGAGATCTGCCAGGTCTTTTTCTACAGTCTGTATTCAATGACTCTACTTGGCTGATTTCCCTTCACAGGAGGCATTTTCTCTCATTCTAGAATTTCTATGGCAATTGTTGATTTATTACCATATCTGTTTTCCATGACTCTGAACATCTCATCAGCAGTGCTATATGTTGACAGTCTAAGATCCTTCAATATCTTGTCATAAACACTGTTCAGGAGTTGAATTTTCTTGACTTCAACTGATCCAGATGGCTGTCCTTGTCTTTGAAGGCTTTCCCAATCCTTTCTCCATCTGTGATATTCTCTTTTGTTCCTGCTGAAGGTAGGAAGGGCTGTTGGCTTAATCCTCACAATAGCTGCTGCAGATGTTAACAGTGCTCTGCTCCTCCCACCTGAAGTTTCTGCAGCCTGTGCTTCCTCTGCAATCCTCTGTGCAGTGGCAAATTCAGCTTTTCTTAGCTTAAGCCTGTTGCTGATCACTTTCAGATCTTTAATTCTGCTATCAAGTTCCCTTCTCTCCTCATCAGGGATCCATTGCTCCCACATGGACATGACTATGGTAGTTTCATTTACCCTCTTCTCCAGGAGATATAGATGTACCTCATAGCCCTCAAAGTTGGTACTTTCAATAGGTAAGTTACTTGCTACATCACTTTTTTTTCTGCTTCCAGGATTGTAGCTGTGAGCTCTTGTTGATCATATCTTGACCACAGGTTCACTTGGACAATGTCTCTTACTTCTTTAAATCTTGCTTCAGTGTCATTTGTAGTCCTTTTGATGTCGATCTCCAAGACATGCTTCTTCCTCCTCTTTTGTTGCCTCAGCCAGCAATCCACTCCTGCAGTCATCATTGGCTTCAAATAGCTTTCTTTGGTAATCTAAGAGTTTACTGAACTCCTCTTTTCTGCTTCAACTATGCTGTCTGCCCCTTTGCAGAGGAAGTTGGCCTGTCTGGTGAAGCTGCTCTCTGCAGTGGACCTCTCCTTCTTGAGCTGTTTAACTGTCTTCTCCAGGACGACATCTGCCATTTTGACCTCATGGCTTTTTCCACCTCTGCATCTACAGTTTTTCTCTGGACATCCAAAGCCATTTATCCTCCAGTCCAGACTGCATGCATGGTTATCAACTGTCAAGTTATTTTCGAATTAATGCCTGCCTAAACTCGACCAGGCAAGGGAACCAATAGAGGACATTGGACAACTCCACTCATCTTCCTTCTTTAATTTATCTCAAGCAGACAGCTGGGTTGAGTAATAGGTTGAGTAAAAGGTTGATAAACTTTAAAATAAACAACCATAAAATTATGTCAGTTAAATCAATTTATTTAATAACTTAAACTGTCATAACTGAATGTCATTTTTCTCAATAACAATTTTAAATATTTATGTGAACTTAAGATTTTAAATGTAATTTTTTTAAATCTATTTAAAACATTTACAATTTTTAACATATTAAAATACCTCTTTGACTTGAGTTTTTACTTTGATGCTTTCAAGTCAAGTCAACTTTCTTGTCAAATATGCTATACATGCTCGACATACAGCACAGATGAAATTTCAGTCCTCTCTGA
>JAODOC010000028.1:65741092-65751465 GCA_027575955.1 Nemapteryx nenga | reverse complement strand
AACATTTGATCTCATTGGTTAATGAGGCCCATTTTGGACCATGTGATCCTCATACAGAATATTACGGCAGTTTTCTTCAATCTTTGATTTGTAATATCTCAAGAACGGATAAAAATTTCAATTCTGAATTCAGTGAGGGCAGTTTCAAGCAATTTGGATTGAATTTTCACCTGATATGTCAACCGTTAGAGGAAAATAATCCACTTTGAGATGGTAACAATAACTCCGCTTCGTGTCACCTGTTGAAATACATGTGGATCTGGTGAAGTTTTCTGTCAGACGTTGTTTACAGTTCTGGAAGGAGTCTCCAGTGGCTATCAGTAACCTTTATCCTGGATCCACCATCAGATCTTACGGGGTTAAATATAGCAGAACTACAGCAGAACTAGTTTCTCCTCCATGAGCTGGTTGTTGTGCCCCTGACCAAAGAGGTGAAGAACTGAAAAGTGAGCAATTTTTCATTCCTCTTCATTTGGTTTTCATTAAAAACCAGAGCCATGAAAATCTGCCTCCATCTCCTCCTCCCTCACACAAAATTCCTGAAACCAACTTCAGAACTGCTCCTTCACCCACCACAAAACATCCAAAATGCCCTAAAAACACTCAATCACTTCCAATTTTCAGGATAACGTAATCAGTCAGGCAGCGAGCGCTGTGGAACTGCCAGCGTACTTCCATTTAGCATTGAGAAATTCTTTAAAATACAGAGTATTACTCAAATGAGACTGGAATATAGAGGAGCCAAATCTTTACAGTAATGAGGCTCCCAAGGTTCTGGAGTTAAGTGAGGTTTCAGAGAATGCGTATTTCATTTATATAGCGACACTTTGGAGACCAAACCTCTCTGACAATTTTCATCCCGTGTTTGTTAAAGCACTAAATCTGACGCGTGGGTTCGAGTTGCACACGCTGTACGAGTTGGTGTTTTTGTTCATGAAAAAGGTGCTGGCGAGTCAAGCGCCTCGCAGAGCCTTCTGAACTCATAAGCGCTTGCAGATGTTTGCAGCTGTGTGGGAGGGACAGAGAGAGATGATCAAAGAGTTGTAAAGCTAATCAATCTTAATCTTCCTGGCACATCATTTGGAATGAGGCGTGTGGGTGGGTGGTCATTCGAAATCTGGATTAGTTTGGGATGTTGGGGCATCTCTCACACTCTCCCCGTCTTCATCATAAATACTACAGCTTTGATATACACATGATTTTAATAAACGATAAATGATTGCCGCGATTTCTGGGGCGAAGGGGAAAAAAAATCAAACCAGCCAGCGAGGCCTTTAAGGAAACACATGGAGCTGCTCTTAAAATCTGAACAACAAATCCAGCCGTTTATAATGAACCCCTCATCCTGACCTCATGCTTCAGAAATCTCCGCTCAATTCAGAACCTTTAAACATCGGCGCATGAAGGCTTCAGCCCTGTTTTCCTCACGCGCTCGTGGTTCAATAATAAATAAGCTTCTTACCAGGATGTGTGAGGACCAGGTTTTTTTTGGGGGGGGGCACTGAAGCAGTTCTACTTTCATCATCAAGTGTCACTTTTTTCCTAATTTGCATATTTATATTAAAAAAAAGTGCCCTTATTTGCATATTGCACTCTGATTAAAGCTAGGTTTACCCTTTGAGCATGCACTGACAGTTCCATCATTCTGTCGCTAAACGAACAGCTGATCGCGCTGATACTTATTAGTTTGGTCCTGCGTTTCCTTTCCTTCTCGCTTTCTGTTGTCAGTCTTTCACGTTTCATTCCTCCATTTTTCTCTCCTGTTTGTATCCCATCATGAGATGTGATGCATGATGTAGTATCTTGTATTGGGTCATGGTGAAGCAGGAAAAAATAGCGGAGAATTTAGGGCCATGTGGAGATAAATTCATTAATTGTTCTATTTAAAAGAAAATTGGAAGTCTGTGATTCAAATTCAGTAGCTTTCAGTCACTAAACAAAAATAATTGGGTGTCGAGAAATTTTTTTTTTATGATCTACACTTGAAAAATCTGAAACACAGTCTAGCTTTAACAAGATCATATATTTTGATTTTAATTTTACTAGGAATTATGGTATACATAATTATGATACACACCGCCATCAGGATTTACACTTGCCACATGTGTGTACTAACTGGGGCGGTGTTCTATATTTCATGCAGCCGCTGATTGGAACAATTTCGATATTACTGGAAAACCGGCATCAAGCCTTCATGAATTCATATTGTTTCCAAGATTAACTTAATTTTACTCCTATATATTTAGATATTACACATGTAATTTTATCTTATTTTAGAAACATTTCACTCTTAGTTTTTATTTGTATAATTATATTCATATTATTTATTAGATATATGATTGTAAATGTGCAGGACCTCTCTGAAAAACACCACAGTGACGAGAGCCTCCTCTATAAACATCGTTATAAATAAAATAAATAAAACATCAAATTTTTCCCAATTGTACCATTCTTATTTGGATGGACGAGTCAAAGAAGCGTTCCTCATAGTCATGAAAGTAGCATTTGATACACTATATGGCATAAATACATAATAGATATTTTTAAAAAAGAAACCCCAGACATGTCAAATCCTCACACTGTTGCCTTGGATAACAATATATTCAAACTAATCCTGCTTGATCGCTTCATTGTGGTTGACATTTCAGTGCAAGATCCGAAATTAAAACTAAATAAATAAGAATAAAAAGGCGCTACAGTTAACAAGTCAATCCCAGTTATCTGCTTTTGATCCCATCTTTGCGGGTGGCGTATAAAACCCTGAACCCTGCCCTCACACAGCCCTTCATCAACTGCCGTCTGCATGGGACCGAGACGCGGCAAAGCCCGAGGGGGAAGACTCGCTGCCAAAGACAAGCCTGTGAACAAATGGTAACATGACCAAAACTGCCCAAGCACTACTGAATTTATTTCTTTTTCCCAAGCTTTATTCACCAACTGACTGACTCACTCTGCCCACCCTCAACGCAACCCCCAGGATTAAAAAAAATTAAAAAATAAAAAGAGTGGGAGGAAAGCAAAAGAAAGAGTCAGAAAAAGAACAAGTCTGTCCTTTTGGCCTTGGAAGAAATAAAGCTTTGTGAGTGGCGGCAGCGGTGGCACATTTGACAGGTCTTTACCAGTCTTCGGCTCTTTTGTGTCGATCATATAATGGAGCAAAACACAAACTGAGCCAGTGTAGCGTTGTGGCCCGGGCTATTAGTCAACGTGACGGCCTTTGGAGATGCTAATGGCCATATAGTGTGTCCTCCCCCTCCTCAGAAGCTGGTTATCTGATAACACAAAGGCATTCTGCTGGAGGTTGACTTCTCTTTCTCTGGTCTATTGAGACCATCCAGAGTCATTAGGTTAAGGTCTCTTTCTCAAAAAACGCCTCCAGTTCCTCACGTCGACTCCCAAACTGGGAATATTAGCATTCTCTGGAGCAGCAAATCAAGCAGCCAATCAAGGCTTGCTGGAGCATATATGTACAGGATGCATGTATATATGTATGTATATGACCCCCCTCAGGTGCTGAAGACACAAAATGTCAGGAAGACTAAAAAGAAGGAAACAGAAATCCCCAGTCACGTCCCACCCCCTCGATTCACTCTGCCCCCCTCCAGCCATGTTGCAATGCCAGTAACAATCAAACCCTTGTGAAATGCGAGATGATGCCCAGGAGTTAAAAACCTCTCAGTCCGTTTTATTCAGTAACCCCACACTTGCACACAACACGGCTCATATTCATGCTGCTTCATTAGCTGTAGGACATGTACCTCACTAACACAGACTGTACACACACACAATCCCTTTCAATAACTAGACAAGCTTCTCATCATGAACATCCAACACTAATAAGGACATTCTATCAACTTTTAAACATGTACCGAGCACCAAATATTTAATGCTAGGATCAGACTATATGATATTTTTCTCTTTCATCCAACCCAAACCCGAACCCTAACCCACGTCCTTGTGGTTAGCATGTTCGCTTCTCAACCAGGAGATTGCAAGTTATACTCACAGTCGGGTCATACCAAAGACCATCATAAAAATGGTACCTCCTGCCATCTTGCGAGGCATGTCGCAATAGGGAGTATGGGGCAGCCATGACCTAAAGGTGAGAGAAGGAGCTTTGGGACCAACAGGTTGCTGGTTTGATTCTCTAGACCAGCAGGACCTTGAGCAAGGCACAACCCCCAAGTGCTCCCTGGGTGCTTTAGCACAGCTACCCAGTGCTCTGGGTATTTGTGCTCACATCCCCAGATAGGTTAAATGTAGAGAAAGAATTTCACTGTGCTCTAATAAAGGCTTAAAATTCCCAACTCTTGTGGTTACCAGAGGACCAGCCCTGCACTGTAATCATAGCTGTAATGGGCGAGAGGCTATGGAAATTGGCACCATTAGTACTTGATAGGAGAATGCCTAGGAAGACCAGGCACTGGAAGGACTTTTTATTTTTTTTTGTAATCCTAACCCATGTCCTAGTGGTTAGCGTGTCCACTTTTCAACTGGGAGATCATGAGTTCTACTTGCAGTTGGGTCATACCAAAGACCACCATAAAAATGGTACCTACTGCCATCTGGTGGGGCATGCCACAACACAGATGTGAGTAGGGAGCCAAATTGGGGCAGCCATGGCCTAAAGGTTAGAGAAGTAGCTTTGGGACCAACAGGTTGCTGGTTTGATTCTCTGGACTAGCAGAACCTTGAGCAAGGCACAACCATGGAAATTGATGCCAGTAATACTTGGTGGGAGACTGCCAAGGAAGGACCTTTTTTGAACTGTAACCCACATCAGATTAGATGATCTACTCTTCTTCATCCCATAGCCAGTAAAGGCCATAGGGGCACCACTGATGACATTTTAACAGTCCATCATTGGTGTGTCTACAGCATTTAAACTTGGTGGAGCCCATCCCTCTCCAAGCTTGATCAATGGACAATTTAGAGTAGCCAGTTAGCCTAACCTGCATGTCTTTGGACTGTGGGGGAAACTGGAGCACCCAGAGGAAACCCATGCAGACACAGGGAGAATACACAAACTCCACACAAAAAAGTCCTCATCAGCCACTGAGCTCAAACCCAGAACCTTCTTGCTGTGAGGCAACAGTGCTAACCACTGTGCCACCAAGTTCAGAATCTGATTTTCTAAAACAATTTCAATATTTTCAACAGTCTTGATGAAGAAACTTGTGTTTTAATGCTTTGTGCTTTTGCTTTCCTAGTGCCATAGAACTGCACTTGAGGTCAGTGTTGGTTAAATAAATATATTATGCATTATGTCAGTTGTATGGGCAACTGATGACCTTTTTAATGCATATTTGCTTTGTTTTGTTTTTTTAATGCATGTCTTAATGCATTCTTGCTATCCTTTACTATATGGGACTTTAAATTTCAGATAGATGTGTTTAAAACACTGGGTAAAGAATATTTTTACATGATCCATAATATACACATTGGTATTTCAGCATACCTCCAGTGATGTTGGTATGACCACTGGACTAATTTTGAACTAAATGATATATAAAAACACAACTTGTAAAGGTGAACCCCACCCTGAAACACAATGTTTGTTAAACATATTTATATTGAAATATTAATGATGTGTTTGTTTCATGATTCTGGGGCTAACTTGTTGGTTGGTGCTGTATTTTTCATCATTCCTATGAGAAGATTTCAGCCACTCAGATTTTTTCTGTTATGTCCTAAAAAGAAAATTCTTTTCTCAATAACTTTTCATTTTCCATTGACATTAAACATCATATTAATGAGAATTCCAGCACAGAAGTAGTGGAGACAATGGTGCAAATGCTGGACTCAAAGTGCAAACAATGTTGGTACATTAAGACAGAGACTAGGCTTGGCTAGTTAGCAATCTATGAGATGATGAGAGGAATGGCATTAACAAGGGTATTAGCATGAAGGTTGAAACTTTGTAAGTTGATGTGCTTCTGCAGAATACACACAGGTGAGAGAGCTGGACAGACTAAAAGAATAAAGCCCTGCTGCATTTGTTTGTGATGTAGTGATGTAGACTAAATTTCACTGTACCTCTATTAGTAGGCAATTGAATGGTACTTTGGAAAATTTAGGAAAATAAACCCCTCAACATTTCATTATAAAGTAAATCTTGGATGCCACTGAAGGTTACATGTTACTTTTAATGATTAATGTGCAAATCATCCATGGTGGAGTTTTCTTTTAATGTTTGTGAAAGATACTTCACTTCTGACATATATGCTACTAAAAAAATTAAGATTTTAAGATTTAAATTATTTCAAAATAAAGTGATGCTGCCTGTCTTGCAGTGTCATGGCTCATTGGTAAGAAAGAATTGTCATTTGCCTGACCGATTGCTAAATTATTTTAGTAAAAAACGCTAACATCTGTAATGTCCTATCCGTCTAGACACAAACACATTTAGTAAAAAAAAAAAAAAATGGCATAGACACTAGTTTCCTCCCCTGGTGATATATTTATGTATATTACTATTTTGTACTGTAATTTCCAAATGTAGTTTGTAACACTTTACCACTATAACTATTTTATCAAGTTGTAGTAATTTCAGAAGAGAGGCTGAAGGGGAATGACAGTAGTGTGAGGGGGGAGTAAGGGTGGGAAAGGAGTAGGGGGGTGCAAGAGTGGCCGAAAGACTTGAGGACGGGGTAAAGTGTGGAATGTCACGGCTGTTGTGTGGATAGTGGGTGGAGCCACCATTGAAACTTGAGATGAGGTTATGAAGGGTGTGATTTCAGGGGCAAGAGGAAGGCGAGTAAGAGGCACTACCTGGGTAAAGAGGGAAGGCTGAGTGGGCAGGAAGGTAGAGTGATGCTGAAGGACAGTGATGGAACTGGATGGAATGGCAGATGGTAAATGAACAGGGTGAATAATAGGAGAGGAGAGGGGAAGCGTAGATCTGAGCTTAGCAGAGAACACTTTCTGGTGCAGAACCTGTTTGTGTGTGTGGCTGTGAAGAAAGCCATGCCTCTCCACACCACTGAGTTGAGATGTAAAGCACAGCATTGGGTTAAATGGACTCTGGATTGCACAGTTCTGCCTTTCCTCATCCAGAAGTTGAAAGCCTGGCAATGGTGGAGTGTGCTGGCAGGATTTATCATGGCTGACTTTCTCTTTTTCTTTGACTCGAGATGTGATGGCACATTTATTACACTCATTTTCAGAGTCTTGCTCTGTTGCTGAGTCACCATTTTGGACAGTAGGAAGCTGATTTGCCTCTTTAGGCTGTAGATCTTGCTCAGGTAGACCCTGAGAATTTATATCTGAGGTGGAAATGCAGTTTTTATCAGTGGATGCTTCACCTGCCACATTATCTCCTTCAGGATCACATGTGCCTGGATCTTTTAAATTGAGGATATTCCATGTTGATTCCATGTCCGCTATTCCATCTGTTCCCTTTACAACAAAAACAGGATGTTCATCAGTGAGATGTGTGGTAGGACTTTGGTCCAATTTTTGCCTTTTTCGTCCTTGATTTAGACACAAAACATCTTCTTCTTTGTCTAGCTCCTCAATCACGCCACACTGTGTATGATCTGACCAAACATTATCCTCTTTGCTCTGGGAGTCACTTTGTCGTTTCTTTGGTATAGTCAGGCTGCTGTGATCTGTAACTGATGTCTCATGATCAGAAGGAATCACACTGAGATGGTGTGAGTCATTTCGTGTGATTGTTGTCTGCCCTAAAGCAGGGACATCTAATGTTCCCCGACTAATATCAAGTACCTTTTCAACTTCAACAGATTCTCCTGCTGAGGAAACAGTGTTGTTATTCTCTGCCTGATTCTGAGCTGATTGATTTGACTTCTCTAATTGCTGCTCTTGCTGTGCAGCACAGCCTCTAAATCGGTTTTCAAATCCTTCTCGTTTGTGGAGTTTAGTCCACTTCTTCATTTTTGCACTCTGCTCCATCTCACGGTGATCTTCATTCTGCCACCTACTTCTTCTCTTGTGCCTCTTTTTGTGCTGACTTCTGTAATGGCGTCGATCTCTGCCTTGCAATTTGTCCTCTGCTCTCTTACTACTCTGAGGCCAGTTTTTCAAATGCTTACATTTGCTTCGTGCATTGCTGGAATATAGGTGACACTTTTGGATATTTCTTTCCATTCTACACGTGGCCTCCTCTGTGGATATCTCATAGGAAGAGAAGGATGTTTTTGGACTTTTTTCAGAAATGAAAGACAATTCTTGGTCATTTTTGTTCTGAAAGTCATCAGGAGACTTCCTGAACTGTGAACCTCTGAAGTCAAAATGGAGAGGGTTGCAGCTAAATGACATGGAGGGCTCTGTTTTTGTGAAGCACACCATTTCTGAAGGCCATTGGAAGATAGTTTTACCATCTCGACCCACAACAGAAATGAAAGGCTGGCTAGGTTTTCTGAGAAAAACATCTTTTTCTTGGCTTTGAAATGAACTGACATCACATGATGTTGGTTGAGGAGCATCATTTATGGTGCTCTCTTCCTGACTACTGTCTTCTTTATTTTCAACTATATTGCTCTCCTCTGAGTAGAGACTGAGATCAGAGCTTCCAGAAACAGTTGGAAAGTGGCTAATTGGAGACACTGATCTATCCTCTGAGTAAACGAGGAAAGCGCAGAGATCTGAAGCAGGCACTGCATCATTCAGGGAACTTTTGGTGGAACTCTTTTGATGTGTCATCATCTCTGTATCATATTTAATCAGCTTCTTGTCCTCGGTACTCTCACAAAAGACCGCAGCTGAAGACTCCAGCTTCAGTGAGGCTTTCTTTGGAAAGGAAAAGGAGAATGCAATCTTGCGGCGGAGAGTTTGTTTCTTTGTTTTTCCTCGATATGGCCATGGGATTTGAGATTCCGTCTCTTGTTCTGCAATGGTCTGGTTTTCCTCCTTATCCATGAAGCAGGATTTATTGAAGCTTTCCACTGCCACAGTGGTGGATTTAAACATTGGGCCACTTCCTGGAGCACTACTATGCAGAAAGAAAAAAAGAGTAGTAAACAGGTAAACAGTACACTGCAAATAGATACTGAGCACAGGAAGGATATTTCATGCTTGATAGAATTATACTGCTGTTAAATCTAATTGATCATTTGGGTCAGTGTGCTAAATAATGAACTGAACAAGAAGGTTAAATATTATTTTATGCATTATATTAAGCAGAAATTTAGTTTTGCCCATGTCCCACCATTGAACCTCTCTTCTCTGTTCGGCTAACTTGTGTAGCCGCCGAAGTGCTCGTTCTTGCTTCTGCTCGTCCTTCCTTAATTTGGAGGCCACATTGCGAGCAAATTCCCTCTGTTTTAGCTCCTTGAGCCTCTGCGCACACACACACACACATACACACACACACACACACACACACACACACACATATCCATCTTGATGGCTGTAATAATAATAATAATAATATGCAATAGCAACTATACTAATAGTTTAGTGAAAAATAAAATTAACAAAAATACATTGTACTACTGCTACATCTATTATTATTATTATTATTATTATTATTATTATTATTATTATATTCAGTGCAAAATAACAAGTCTGGTTTATGAATCTAAGTGTATCGACCTTACTGAAACACTGAAAAGCAAACAAACAAAAACAAAAATACAAACACCTCCCAAACAAACCTTTTCAAGACTACAGAGGATAATAACTGTCTGTATGCCAACACTGCACTTCATCAAATCTGTTTCTCGTGTAAATGAAAAGTCATTCTGGATGATTTGCATACAAAAGTTGTCCTGTTTATTTTAGACATGAACCAGAGATATTCATTAGGATTTGCTTGCCAACATGAAGACCTCACTTGTTCATCCAGCTGCATGTGGGTGAGTTGGGTTGGCATTAGAGTCATAGAAAAAAGACCACTTCAAGGGTTGGTCAAAGATTATTCAATAGTTATGTTTCATAAAGTGGTTATACTTGGAAGGGTGGCACAGTGGTGCAGTGGTTGGCACAGTGGTGCAGTGGTTAGCACTGTTGCCTCACAGCAAGAACCTCATGGCTGACTGGGGCCTTTCTATGCAGACTTTGCAGGTTCTCACCATGCCTGTGTGGGTTTCCTCTGGGTGCTCCGGTTTCCTCCCACAGTCCAAAGGATTAGTTCAACTGGCTACTCTAAATTGCCCATGGATGTAAGTGTGAATAGTTGCTTTTCTCTGTGATAGTTTGGCAACCTGCCCAGGGTGTATCCCACCTCTCGCCTGAAGTCAGCTAGGATTGGCTCCAGCTTCCTCCATGATCCTGATGGATGGGCGGTATAGACAATGGCTGGGTAGATGGCTGAACATGTAGTGCTAAGTGATACATCTCATCTCATCTCATCTCATTATCTGTAGCCGCTTTATCCTGTTCTACAGGGTCGCAGGCAAGCTGGAGCCTAT